>JASTWL010000201.1:0-320903 GCA_035220575.1 Temnothorax rugatulus | reverse complement strand
TAGACTCTGATTATAGGGCCTCTAAATGAATATATTCTTTTCTCTCGCAGAATTTTGCTAGAACTGTCAAGCTGGCCAGATTCTGATTAGAGGACTCTTAAGACTGAGGGCAGCTTCCCCCTTCTTTTTTTAATGACCAAATTCTCTGCTCCGCGTGTGTTTGAGCGTTTTAGAGTAAATTCTGAAGTGGCTCCCCATTGACTTCCTGACAGTATGCCAATCTTTGATAGAACGCAGAAATGGCTCTAGCGATTTGATTCAGCAGGTATCAAGGCCGTTTTTATCCCTTATTTATGCCTCAATTCTTGGATGTTTTCAAGTTTTGTTTCGTAAACTTTACTTTTCAGCTAGCCTTAAAGATAATAATCAAGAGGAATTAGATTTGGTGACCGAGGTAGCTAATTTTCTCCTCCCTTATTTTGGTTCCTTTTTCCTATTTATCGGGAAAACTTTATTTAAAATTCGACGTGGTCCTACATGAAAATGAGGAGGAGCTTAATCATGCTGAATACCCTGCTAAAACTGACCGATTGAATCCGATTAAAACTTTTGAATCCGCATGAATCTGGATTCTTGATCTGGAAATTACGGATTCATAACGATTACACTGATTGAAAACGATGAAACGGATTGGTATTCAACGATGTAATTTCAATCCCGCGGTTTCTATTGGTTTGAATTGTTATGATTTCGTAACAATTACACCGATTGAAAACCGATTGAAACGGATTCGTAATCAATTAACATGTAATTTAATCGGTTTCTATCTGTTTAAATCGTTATGATTTTATAACGATGTATACCGATTGAAAACGATTGAAACGGATTCGTACTCAAGGATGTAATTTCACTCGTTTTTCTATTTGGTTTGAATCGGTCTTAGTCAATCCGTTTAAATCGTTATGATTTTTGTGGACTCCGAAATTGCGAAATCATAATGATTTAAACGGATTGACTGACCGATTCAAACTGATAGAATCCGTGAATTCCGGATATATAATAGGATTATTTACTACCCTATAAGAGCAAAAAGTCGACTTAAAGACGACTTGAAGTCGACTTTCATCGAAACTGACTTGGCAGAGAAGTCGACTCTTTTAAGGACGAAAGTCGACTTGAAGTCGGCGAATGTCCCAAAAAACGCCGACTTAAAGTCGACTTTCCGCCAACTTTTAACGTCGATAAAATAAACCGCCGCATATGTCTGGAGGTCGATTGTGTATCTTGAAACGAGGTGAAAATTACAAAAGTGAACAGATTTTACTAGATTTTGATAAATAAAATCGTAGATACGCTAATGAATTTTCTCACTTTTGTAATTTTTACCTCATTTCAAGATGCACAATCGATCCCCTGCTGGAGAAACTATCGGAAGTATCGGAGGAAGTCAACGGGAAGACAATGATGACGAGACTATGAATGACGACGACGATGTTTCCTGGCGGTGCAGCGGTGGTCGATAGCGCGGCGCTTTACGACGTCTCATCGTGTCCTGTTTCGCGACACGTATTCCTCGCACTCGCGTAAGCTCTGCTCCTCTTCGAGATTCGCCGCCATATTGATGATGCATGACGCGCCACTTTAAATATAAAATAAAATGACTGCTAGACTGTTTTCCGTCTTTTTATAAGTCGACTATTAGAAGTCGACTTTTCGTTGACTTCTATAAGTCGACTATTTAGAAGTCGACTTTCCGTCAACTGTGCTCTTAGGGTACTTTATTATAATTCCATTCTTTGTACTAGAAATTTATTACAATGTGCAGTATTTATTTAAATGAAAACATTTTATAGTTTTGCAAATATAGAACTCATGACTTTACCAAAGAAAATCCTGTAGTAAAAACTCTATTACGTAAAAATTATGTGCTATATACAATTTTAATGATTAAAGCGGGATTTAATCCGATTCACATAGCTACTTTCATTACCCAGTTGAAATGGATTAAGCGCAGATACGATTGAAACCGATTGAGTCGGATTCAGATAAATCCGGAAATATCGCATTAAATCCGATTCCGGTGTTGTATTAAAACTTCACGATTAATGCGGATTCAATACGATTCATGTGGTTACTTTATTCACCCGATTAAAATGGGTTGGCATTAATATGATTGAAACCGATAACGGCGGATTCAGATAAATCCGGAAATGCCGAATTAAAAACGATTCCGATTGATTTGTTATTAAAACCGATTCACTTCCAATCGGGCATCCGATTAACCGGATTGAAAACGCATTCATTCCGATTCAATTTCACCGAATTTAATGCGGAATCAATCTGATTCAATCGGTCATTTTCAGCAGGGATATTTCTTCGAAGTTATTTGGAAAAATATTTTGTATGGCTGGAATTATTTCATCTACAAGTAATTCTCGTGAGCATTAAGGTTTACCTTAAAAAAAAAACGGCCCTATAAAATAACCTGATATTTTTTTTACAAACGCTTTTTACAAAAGCGTAATTAATTGTATATTAATTAATATACAACTTTTAGAATATAATAGTTACTTACTTATATACATATAAATATGCTGTAAATAAAGAGTACTCCGCACTGCTCGATCCACACACGTGTATACGCACTCGTACGCATCGTAGGATAATCATGTACATCATGGCTGTCGCGATGAGCGTTGCGCACAATATAAAACAATAACGTTATAGCAACAGAAAATTAATATACTACCAACGTTATTTTTAAGTCCAAGTTACAAGGAATTTTGAACTGTTGCATTGATCTCAAATAAATGTCAGAGTAACATTTGAAAAATATTTTCTGTAACGTTTTTAAAATATTTTAACAACATTCAGAAAAATCATATTACGAAATAATATTTTTCAAATATGTGTATAATATTATTAAAAAACGTTTAAAAAATACACATAAAGTCAATATTTCTAAAGGTTAATTTAATGTTCCTTGCTTACTGGGTAGATTTATACAGTGTTGCTTTTATCTTCCGGTAAAATATTGCAGTTGCATGTATCTGTAATGTCTTTGCAATATTACATTGCAACTTGCAATATTGCAACATTAATGCAATGCAACTGCACGTTTGGCTGTATGGATCTTTAAAGATGACGTTTTTATTCTTTTTTCTATTTTTTGTCGTCTGAAGAAAGTAATTGTAAACAATTTTATTAATATAAATTAATATATTTTTTATTAAATAATTTATATAAATAAAAATACAATTTAAATATATAAATTCCGTATAATACCATGTGTAAATCCAACCTCCGCGCGATACACCTTGGGTAATGCCAGTACTGTAACTTTCAAGTTCCATATATCTCGAAAAGTACTTAATGAAAAAATACTTTATTATAGTATTTTGAAAACTCTTGAGGTAAACTACATGAATATATAATAACAAATAATTTTAAAGGGCATAGGGGAATAAGCATGTAAAAATTGCCCCCGCAAGTATGAAGTTGATATTGGCGTCGTAAGTTAGTACCCATGTGACCTTGAACTCCTGCAAATATTGACCTTGAAATTATACTTTTGAAGGAGTTATGGAGGAAGAAAGAAAAAAAACAAAAAATTTCTTTCTCGAAAACGGCTCGACCAATTTTTATGAAAAAAATATATGTTGTAGGTATCAATAATGGTGTTCAAAAGAAAATATTTTGTAATTTTTGAACAAATAATAGAGCTGAAAAAAATTTTTGAATTTTTCAAACAATTTTTTTTTTGTGTTCCTTTAGAGTGACACCTTTAATTTTTTTTGCAAAAACATTGTACTAGTATCTATTTTAACATATAATTTTCCCAGATTTTTAAAAAATATAGTTTCGGAGTAAAAAAATGAAAATCATGGTCGTGTCACCTGATGCTCAAAGTAATAGTCTAAGATCCCGACCTACATCGACCTTCACCCATCTGTTTTCCTAATAAAAAGTATTTTTTATCAAACATAATGAATAAACAAACAAATCGCGGATGGGTTGCCTAATTAAATTAGCTCAAGGCTACCCTTAATTAATAATAATAATTAATTTTTTTTTATTTCTACACTCATTTATATTCTCAAAAAATTCAGTACCAATCGAAAGTACAAAGCATAAGTAGAAAGGAAAAGTTAGGTTGCCTATCTTTTACTGCTCCCTATTACCGGGTTGCCAGGTATAAACAGGTGAGTTGGTATTACCAATTTACACTCATCTTTATTCTTAATTGAACTATATTGTTGCGCCCGTGCGAGTCTGTCCGAGACGCCCGGTACAAGAGAGTCGCGAGAAGCCTGAACTTCACTCATGAGAAGCTTCAAGCCGTCCCTTGACAACGGGACACATATTATTTATTGATTGATCGCCTGTCAGAATTGTTCTGGAGATTCGAACCGTTCGTTCCTGCTCTCCAAGCCTTTTCTGTATTTTCGTTCCGAGTCTTAATAAACCGAGTTCTTCCTTTTGTAATAACGAGTGTCGTTATTTCCACGGTCCCGGAAGTGCGCGGTCATGTTCGCGAGTGAGCGCGATTCTAGCGAGCGAAGCGCAACAATATATTAAAATAAAGATAATTTTATTGCGAACACAGTGGTATTAAGTTGCCTAAGCAAAATCGATCAAGACTTGTGGTTGCCGCGCTTTAAAGTCCGAATATTTGAGTAAGCGAGCGGGGTGCGACAGAGAAACGTGAACGTACTATTCTATGCAATAGAGGAGGACGCAGCATAGCAGTTGTGCGTGAAGCCGAGTGAAAGAGAGTGCTCTTTTCTCCGTGCGATAGAGAAAGACAATTCTATCGCTCGAAATCTTTTTTTCTCTCTTTCACTCAGCAACTGCTTCACGCACAACTGCTTATGCTTTGTACTTTCGATTGATACTGAATTTTTTGAGAATATAAATGAGTGTAGAAATAAAAAAAAATTAATTAAATTATTTTTAATTAAGGGTAGCCTTGAGCTGATTTAATTAAGCAACCCATCCGCGATTTGTTTGTTTATTCATTATGTTTGATGAAAAATACTTTTTATTAGGAAAACAGATGGGTGAAGGTCGATGTAGGTCGGGATCTTAGACTATTACTTTGAGCATCAGGTGACACGACCATGATTTTCATTTTTTTACTCCAAAACTATATTTTTTAAAAATCTGGGAAAATTATATGTTAAAATAGATACTAGTACAATGTTTTTGCAAAAAAATTAAAGGTGTCACTCTAAAGGAACACAAAAAAAAAATTGTTTGAAAAATTCAAAAATTTTTTTCAGCTCTATTATTTGTTCAAAAATTACAAAATATTTTCTTTTGAACACCATTATTGATACCTACAACATATATTTTTTTCATAAAAATTGGTCGAGCCGTTTTCGAGAAAGAAATTTTTTGTTTTTTTCTTTCTTCCTCCATAACTCCTTCAAAAGTATAATTTCAAGGTCAATATTTGCAGGAGTTCAAGGTCACATGGGTACTAACTTACGACGCCAATATCAACTTCATACTTGCGGGGGCAATTTTTACATGCTTATTCCCCTATGCCCTTTTGTAATAAAAAAAGAATTCTAAGGTAATCTTACGTGACTTTGACAACACTATTCAACTTTATATTAATATTTCTATGTAACGTGTCATTAAAACCCCACAACTTTTATATGTAATATTTTTTTCGAAAATGCGTAGGTTTCGGAAAATTAGGGGTTTCGACACTTTTTATACGCTCTGTATATTCTATATGTCAAATTCAAGAAAAATTCTTTGAGAAAAAAAACTCGAAGTTAATATGTCATGATTTTTTCTGTTTATTACTAATAGGTCTTAGTGGTTTAACTACGACATCAGTACAGGGTAGTATCGTACACGGTACACCGGCGCAGCCACCAGCCACACCTTTAGATTTAAGTCCACTTAGGCATCATAGATCACCTGCCACTACTCCTGTGAGTTACTCCCCTAGCAATAGTCCAGCATTGGATATGATACAAGAAGAACATCCTGTAGAAATATCAAGGGTATGTAATACTTTATTAAATATGCAGAGTAATTTATTTTAGACATCCATCTTAAATATTTTTAAAACGGTACATTTAACAAAGAAAAGTTTTAAACTAGAAAAAGAAACTCCAAAAAGAACCGGATTCTCGGGTATCCGAGTACCCGCCCGCTCACCCGATACCCGTTGTATACGGTATATATGGAATCGGTTCCCCGAGTACCGGGATAATTCGGGTACTCGTACTATGCTGGTACCCGTACAATGCAGCTACCCGTCTCGGTGCGGATTGCAGAATAATAAAACATAAATTCTCACACGCTTCAAAAATTGTATATAAAATATATGGAAAAATGCTTTTATTAAATTTTGTAGTTTTTTATAATTTAGTTTAACAGAATAGAATAGAGTAATCAAATAATCAAAGAAGTAAATAAGCTAATCGTTAGAAGGACCAAAATCCATGGTCGAAAAAAGCATTTTGATGATTCTGACCAAAATCAATGGCCGTATTGTCATGACGATTATAATAATAGCCAGTAGGGTCGATTAAGGGGATCCTATAGTGGCAGTCGTTACCGACATTTAGTTAAATACATACAACTTTTAATTGACTTTACGGAATTGCAAAACTTTTTTACAGAATTAAAGTACGCACAAAAATGTAGAGCGCTATAGTCGATTTTATATAAAAAACGCAAAAAAATTAAAATTTTGGGCACACAGAACTGTCACTGACGACAATATTTGCTTGATACAAAAATACCGCAGTTTATATTTACAAAATTAGATACAGGCGCTGTAGGGAAAACATGTAAGAACAATATGCAATTAAAACTAAGATTAAAAGCCTAGAAAAAAAGTTGCATGCTTTTAACTTTTATGCAACAGCACATGCAGGTTGATAGAATAAGCAGTATTGCGTGTAGCGAGAGATGGCGCAGCAATCGGACAAGGACAAATGTATCGTATAAATATCTCATTAGACAAGGATATAGGTAACATAGAAAATAAAAAAAAGATTAGAAATGTTGACATTATCAACATCGTCGGAGTTTGGTCTTCGCTATAGGATCCCCTTAAAGTCTTTACTGCTAATTAGGTTTTTCAGAAATTAACTTATGAAAAAATTTATAAAAATGCACTTGCTAGTATTATTTGTAAATAAGCTTATGTTACAAATTTTATACAATTCTTAATATTTTTTATTTTCCTTATAACTTCTTTACAAATATGTTAATTTAATACATTTAAGTAAATTTTGTGAGAAATAAAATATAAAAATTAAAATTACTTGAGATCAATATTCATTTCATTATTTGCTTAGACAGATTTTTTATTATTCTATTTTTTTAGAAAATTTTTTCTTTAACTGTAAATGTACAGTGATGAGATTTAATTCGGTCTCTTAACTGTGATCATTGACTTACTTATTTAATCGCCAAATATAAAATATTGGATTGATAATGAGAAGAAACCGAATTAAATCTCGTTATTGTACATTATAATGATATGTTATATAAAATTGTTGATTTCCTATATAGAATTAATAAAAAGAACAAAATAATGTCTTACTTTTGTAGAAGTTCAAAATTTTATTTAAATATTGTGTTTTAATATAATTCTGTTATAATCATTTTAATATAACTTAATATAATTTTATTGAGTTAAATTTAACTTAAAGAAAAACATGAATATTTAACATTTCTTTATATCAATATATAATAATAGCCAGTAAGTATCGATGATTTTCTTGTTTCTTTTTCTTAGAAAAAAAGAAAGTAACGGATAAAAAATTTGTAATATGCTGTAGTACCACATAATCTTACTTGAAATGTTTAATTTTTAATTTTGATATTTGTTTACAGGTACCACCACAAATTTCAGTAACAGATGTTCTTGGAGGACAAGTGACGTTAATTAGTTGCTCGCCATCTCCATCTCCATCGCCAGATTCACTTGAAGATGCATTACCTCATTACAACACTCTTCCGAGTTTTATTATTTCAGAGCCGTGCGATCCTTCAAGACCTAGTATAACACGCGGTATCGGTAGACCGCACAATACGATACCTACCGAAGTCGAGGTTCCTTTATCCGATGAGTCAAGCAGATTAAATTCCGAAACTATATTAGGTCGTGTCAAACAAATAATAGATGCGAGAGCACCACCGAAAGGTTTTATATTTTCAAGAGAGGAAGTGGAAGGTAGTGGACTTAGTTTAGAATATCCCGGTGGCGTACAAATTGAACTTAGGGTATGCGAATCGGAGGAAAGAGAAGCGAAGGGAATAAAGATGCGTAGGATTAGTGGGGACCAATTGCAATATAGTCAACTTTGTCAGCAATTGATTTCATGTATTACTGTTTGACGACAACCAGCATGTAATATAATATGTTTTTATACATTACGTTACATTCCTAGTGTAACATACACTATTCATCACAGTATTGCACACGTTGCATATACACAAATGGTATTTTTAAATTACCTTCATTCTTCATATATATAATAACATTACTGTTATTATATTCGTGTAACATTCAATGTATTATACGTTTTTTAGTGTTTGTTTCGAGAGATAAGATAAGAGCCATCTTATTTATAATATGAAATTGTAAATAGGGAAATATATTAGTTGTATATTTATATCTTCTGAAACATTGAAATATTATATTAGATGCATGTTTAATAATTTCCAAAAAACATAAACAATTTATTTTCTTTATATTTTAACTATAGCAGATGTTGTGTAAACACATCAAGTACTGAAAAATTTCAATGAAAAATTTATTCATGATTATGGAATTAATAATAGCACCCAGTGTAGATGCAAAAAACGACTTACTGATTCGTCCAGTCTATTTGCATTAATTCAATACATATACTGACTGAGTGCTATTTATGTTTTCTATTTTGTTCATAATATTTTTTTATCAAATATATTTTTAATGTTAGACATAGATAAAATTTCAAGTTTTTTAATTTGTATTACTTTGAACTATTTGTAAACTTAATTATATAAGGAAATGGGAAATGAGAATATTGTAATTTGTACTAGACAAATATTAACAAACACAGTTCTCTTTCTTTGTGCCACATACAATTTATGAACAGATAACTATAACATAAAATGACCTTACTGTAAATAGTTACGTTGTGGCGAGATGTCATTATTTACATGAAACAAAAATAAATGACAAAAATATACATTAAACTGCGTTGTATATATTACAGTAAAAACGTAAAATTCAGTACTTGTATACACTTACTAGTAAATGGTTACATTAAAATGTTAAAGAAGGTAATAAAAAAATAAACATGTTTACTATTACTAGTAAATATATACACTTACTAAAACGATTCAGTGTGTGTTAAAACATACTGATATAATTTGCGAATTGTAAATCTTATTAACAAGTGGTATATTGATTGAATTGCGTGCAACGTGATATATTTTATTTAATTGAAATAAAAGAACAAAAGTAATTCTTGTTTAAACGTCCAAACTACTTTTTAGCGATTTTTTCCGTTAAGAAGTAATATAGATGTTTTAAAAAATGGTAATTAGTTGATGAGATTCGATGAATATGAATGAAAAAGACTCTTATATCGTAATTGGTTTAGTTTCATGATTATTGTTTTTTTAGCATGGTCGAACATTGTCATGAAGCAGTATGTAGTGACTGTTTAGTGATCTACTAGTGGTGTTATCCGCTATGAAATATTATGCATAAGACAGCTTACATTAATCAATAAACTATCAATAGACGCTATATTATTGTTTCATGACAATACTCAATCACATATCTCAACAACAATGACAGTCTTCAAATTGAACCAGTAGCAACTCAGATAGCAACGTGTCTGCATTGTTGCTGGCATGTTGCCGATAACATAGTATGTGTTGCTATCAGAATTGTGGCAACTGAGTCCGCATTTGTCGGCAAGTTGATGCCTTCACGATATAACAATTTTGTATAGCAACTTACTAGAACAACTTGTTAGCAACTTAAGCTGCGATCTAAAATCGTCTGATTCAAAATTCAAGCTGTTACTGTCATGTTGCTGTAATAATTTATAGGATCACACAATGCTGTTGCTGTCATATTGTTAGCAACGCGAAGTAAATTTGATGCTGCTCTCTTGCCGACAAATTGCTGGCAATACATATTTCCAATGTTGCCTGCGTTTTACTTCAAATATTAAATTACTCGAAATTAATTGAAGCAAATGTACGGAAAGTTGCCAGCATCATAAGCAATCACGTTTGCGCGATTTTGCTCAGACACGCTTTGCCATCTGAGAATATAAGACTCTCCTCATCCATATTTATTGCATCTTTTCTCCAACCGATTACTTCTTTAAACATCGATACTATTTTTTAGTAGAGAAGATATTAAAAAATGAAACAACAGTCAAAATCGCTTTTGAGGCATTCCAGAAATTCAAATTTCTATGCGTGGATATAAATGCACTTATATCATGTTCGGAAAAGTGTATCTGCAAGCGTTTATATTGATTAATAAAATTTATTTTAAGCAAAGTTACTATCGTTTTTTAAATTTCATTGAAAAGTTCACTATTTTTTATATGCAACAACTTAATAAGATAATAATTTATCATAAAACTAAACACAAAAAAGTATTGTTTATAAAATAAATATTTTTACGTTATTTAAAATATGGTTTTTATTTATTTCAGCATAGTAAACTATAATTACACTTTGAATTATATGTTGTTTGAATATATTTTTGCTAAATTAGAATAACAAGTGTATTTGCTAGTAAAGATATCAGTTTTCTAGTCATTTTATTGGTAAAGTTAATATATAAGCTTATTGTAAGTGTATACAACTACTGATTTCATACTTTTACTATGACATATACAGAGTGTCCCAAAATTCGCGCATGTGGCGTACAAGACGTGATTCTTTATAATAAAAGAAACAATCAAATTACAAGGAAAATGCCGTAATCGGTCAGGACCGGATCTTAATTGCCTATATTGTGTGTGCGTGTGTGTGTGTGTGTGTGTGTGTGTGTGTGTGTGCGCGCGCACGCGCGCGCGTATGTGTGGGTGTGTGTCGTAGGCAAATGGTTATTTTAGGAAAATAGCTTCTGACTAGGCAAATGCTATTCTGCCTGGTCAAATGGCTTTCGCCCGTTTATGTGTGTTCAAATGCTATTTTCCTAGGCAAATAGCACTTGCCTGAACGCTTTTTAGGCAAATGGTATTCAGCGAAACATGCATTGCTGTATTTCAAGGATAATTATTTAGTTTAGGGGCCTCACCTCAAATATCGATGAAATTATGCTCAATCGACGCGTTTACGAAACGAAAGAATTTGGCAGAAAAAAGTATCGCGGGGATCCTATAGTGGCAGTCGTTACCGACATTTAGTTAAATGAGTTAAACTTTTAATTGGCTTTACGGAATTGCAAAATTCTTTTACAGAATTGAAGTACGCACAAAAATGTAGTTCGGGCTGGTCGACTTTATATCAAAAACCAAAAAAAAATTAAAAATTTGAGCACATAGAGCTGTCACTGACAACAATATTTGCTTATACAAAAATACTGCAGTTTATATATACAAAATGAGATACGGTACGAACTAGGAAAAACATTTCAGAACAATATCGTGCAATTAGAACTAAAATTGAAAGTCTAGAAAAAAAGATTACTTGTTTTAACTTTTATATGTGCAAAAGCACATTCAGGTTAATAGGATAAGCAGTATTGTGTGTAGCGAGAGATGGCGCAGCAATCGAACAAGGACAGATGCCTCTCGTTAGACAACGACAGATATAGATATATAACATAGAAAACAGGACTAGGAATGTTGACATTACCGACGCCGAGGAAGTTCGGCCTTCACTATAGGATCCCCTTAAACGTTAAAGTTGACAGGAATCAGGTTATGATTCCTGTCATACGTGCGGTCAATCGTGCGGAATAACCAAGCGTCTTGATTCAAGCAGTTAGGTATCACGCTGGGAGTTTGTTTAGTTTTATTATGCGGGGGAAGGGGCTTCGCCGCTAAACTAAATAATTACCCTTGAAATACATCAATGCATGTTTCGCTGAATACCATTTGCCTAACAGCGGTTTAGTCAAATAGTATTTGTCTAGGAAAATAGCATTCAACTAGGAAAATAGCAAAAATATATGGGTGAAAACTATTTGACCAGGCAGATAGCATTTGCCTAGTCAGAAGCTATTTTCCTAAAATAACCATTTGCCTACGACATATATATGGTAATTCCTTATAATAGGGCCTTTTCCGAATTTTGATATTTTCATGTGGCTCTCTTGGTAAAAACCTTTGTTGTAACTCCGACAGTGATGATAATCAATCGGGGGAGCCCGAAAAATATGTACCCTACCTATTTTTTTTTTACCAATTTTTATACCTATTTTTTCCGACGTGCTGGAACACACACACACAAACACACACACACGCGCGCGCGCGCGCGCGGGGGGGGGGGGTGCAAGTGACTAAGGGCCTTGGCACATAGAAAAACTTAAGCAGTAAAACTTAAGCAGTAAGAAATCAACAGTATGGATTCGCTACCGCTTAGGGCCGTGCCTTAAGTTTTTGACTGTGATTGGCTGATTTGCTTACTGCTTGAGTTTTTCTATGTGCCAAGGCCTTAAAGCGGGGAGCACACACTTCTGCACAACGCATAATGCGTAAGCGTAGAAAACTGATTGGTCCATACACAAGTGCATAAGAAAATAGACCAATCAGTTTTCTTATGCTTACGCATTGTGCGTTGTGCAAAAGTGTGTGCTCCCCGCTTAAAACGGAGAACACAGACTTTTGCATAACGAATAATACGTAAGCATAAGAAAACTGATTGGTCTATTTCCTTATGCACATGTGTATGAACCAATCAATTTTCTTATGCTTACGCATTATGCGTTGTGCAGAAGTGTGTGCTCCCCGCTTAATATATGACCATTTCCATGCGTGGAAAGTTATAAACCCATATGGCACCCCGTTCCGCGTGGAAAGTGTATGCGTGGAGGCAGTAGGTTCCGCCCCCTTGCGGTCACATGGGTTTGTGGCGTGCTTTACAAGCTCGTTTAAATAGAGGTGGTATTAAACAAGCTAAGTTAGTCGATCATTTGTGTGAATATTTGTGGCGACATACAATAAAAAGAATTGGAGGGGACTTATTTTATGTATTACTAAATGAGAGAGAGACATAAAATATGTGTATTCAGGAAATTAATAGAGAATATATAATGTTTCATTATGTATATATATAAACGAGCTCGTAAAGCACGCCACGAACCTATGTGACCGTTTGTTATAATTTTGTTCGTCGCGTAGTACATTCCTCGTCTTCCTTTCCTCCCGCTCCTACTTGGCTTCATGTAAACAACAGTACGAGACATTGACTGCTGTATTTAAATAATAGAGAATTGTAAGGGGCGGTCAGGATCGGAAAGGTTAAACCGAGAAAAAGGATAAAGCTCGATAAACGTAAAACAGACTTTATTAATGTCCGCGTAGCCCGGTTGCGTCCATTACGTATCACGGCTCGTACAGAACTCTCTTCTTCACCTATTCAAATAGGGAGTGTCTCCCTCGCGCGGCTCACTCAGCCAATCATAGCATGCATACCACAGCCAATCAGCACGCTTTCTTTCATCCAATCACAGCATGCGGTGGCGCTAGGCGCGAGTGTCTCTACGCGAGCGCCTCGCAAGCAAGCGCGGGAAATTCAAACGCGGCCTACGTCCTTAGTCGACGTTTACAGAATATACCGACACTTTCTCTCAGTATACGAACAGAGATACATGTGCTTAGATTGTGACAATGGATTGCGAAGGCTGTGTTCTGAAGCTAAATTTTTTTTTGCGTAGGGTGCATATTTTTCAGGCTCCCCCAATTAATTATCACTGTCGGAGTCACAACAAAGGTTTTTACCACGAAAGCCGCAAGAAAATATCAAAATTCGGAAAAGGCCCTATTGTAAAGAATTACCATACATATTTAGTGAATTTTACGTACAATTCTTGGCAAACCACATAACGCAGTTTTAACCAAAGCTAGAACGGCAAAATTGATCAATTTAATTATGTGATTGTGCCATGTTAGCTTCGGTTAAGATTGCGTTATGTCCGAAAGTAACGGCGCGTGGTTTACCTAGGCGAAGAATTGTACATACGTAAAATTTACTTAAAAAAATCTTATTGTTTGTATACACGTTGCCGGTAAAGACGTTCTTTCTTACTAACCAGTGTTGTAATAAATATCACCACATGCCTCAGTGGTCAAATTGATTGAGACGCCCGTCAAGCCGTCACGGAATGAGGGAGGTCCAGAGGCGGGAATCTGTAACTACTTAACGACAATTTCGGTATCGTTGCACAGCTTATATATATATATATATATATATATATATATATATATATATATATATATATATATATGGGGCATTCTTTGTCAAATCGGACACCCCCCCCCTGTCCAAAAATGGGGGCAACCGAAAAATTTCTTCTAGGGCTCATTTTATAGCTACATGTATGTACTTTCGTTTTAACTCCGGCCTTTTTGAAAAACCAATATGGCGGATCCAATATGGCGGCTAAAACCTGGGGAAACTGAACTTTAAAAAGCAATATCGCTCATTAGAGCATACTAAAGCGATTGCTTTTTTATGAAATCCAGTGGTACAGTGTTTTCTTCGTCATTAGTAACGAATTTGTACTAAAAATATCAAATTTCAAAATGGCGGAATTTAAATGGCGGCCAAATGCCAAAAAATGGTAGAAAATGATGATATTATTAACTGAGACTTATACTGTTGGTTCCAGGCTTATTAAATTAAGTGCTGCAGCGTTTTTTCAATCGCTGATCTATTGATCACATTTTTAAATTTCAATATAGCCAAGGGTTGCAAAAAATGATCTTATAATTGCCAAAGTCTGAATTAAGTATAACAATTAGTCTCTATTTTTCTGAAATTTAATGTTTTAGGGTTTTTTAGTGGCTACTCACGAATTGCGAAAAACTCCATAATGCAAAACGTTTAAAAACATGATGAAACCTTGGAATCTCTTCTTATTAGTTCGTATTTTCTAAGGAAAATATGACTTCATGTTTACTATTCGAAAATCGTTTCAGAAATAACTTTTTAGATGCTGGCACTGTAAAAGAATGATGCTTCAAAATTTACAGTGCCAGCATCTAAAAAGTTATTTCTGAAACGATTTTCGAATAGTAAACCTGAAGTCACATTTTCCTTAGAAAATACGAACTAATAAGAAAAGATTCCAAGGTTTCATCATGTTTTTAAACGTTTTGCATTATGGAGTTTTTCGCAATTCGTGAGTAGCCACTAAAAAACCCTAAAACATTGAATTTCAGAAAAATAGAGACTAATTGTTATACTTAATTCAGACTTTGGCAATTATAAGATCATTTTTTGCAACCCTTGGCTATATTGAAATTTAAAAATGTGATCAATAGATCAGCGATTGAAAAAACGCTGCAGCACTTAATTTAATAAGCCTGGAACCAACAGTATAAGTCTCAGTTAATAATATCATCATTTTCTACCATTTTTTGGCATTTGGCCGCCATTTAAATTCCGCCATTTTGAAATTTGATATTTTTAGTACAAATTCGTTACTAATGACGAAGAAAACACTGTACCATTGGATTTCATAAAAAAGCAACCGCTTTAGTATGCTCTAATGAGCGATATTGCTTTTTAAAGTTCAGTTTCCCCAGGTTTTAGCCGCCATATTGGGTCCGCCATATTGGTTTGTCAAAAAGGCCGGAGTTAAAACGAAAGTACATACATGTAGCTATAAAATGAGCCCTAGAAGAAATTTTTCGGTTGCCTCCATTTTTGGACAGGGGGGGGGGGTGTCCGATTTGACAAAGAATGCCCCATATATAAATATATGTATAATACCTACGCAACGATACCGAAATTGTCGTTAAGGAGTTACAGAATCCCGCTACAGGTTCGAATCCTGTCTGGGATGTTATTTTTCGCAACATATTTCCTTTATACTCTACCCCACACAGCACACTGTATCCTGGGGATATCCCAAATTGTCCCAGATTTCCAAATACGATCCCACGGATATCCCAGCAGGTTCTGCCCGGGATATTCCAATAGGATATCGTGAGATATCCTATTATAATCTCACGATATCTAAATATTCTGTCATATCCGTTGCATAAGCTATCTTACGAGATCTTCTGAAGGATATCCTTCACTCAAAAAAAATATTCTACTGATAAGTGGGGAATTCCTCTTAGCACTTCCTCTAAGCAAAAATGTTACATGAAGAATATTTTTCTTTAAGTAATACGTATTACTTTATAAAAGAGTGGATGCGTAAGCTATAATCAAGAGTAAATTCCTCTATAGCAAATTCTACTATAATAATCCGAATAGCCTCTTAAAATTAGAGGATATGCAAGATATTCCCGTGTAGAAATTTGTTAGGGATGGCCTTACATAACATAAGGCCCCGATCATACTTATTAGGGATGCCAAAAGAAAGATTTCTTTATTTTAACATGATGAGGTCCCAATCATTATTTATTAGGGATTCCATAAGAAAGGTTTCCTTATTTTATCTAATAAGGCCCTTGTAAAGATTTGATAAGGATGTTTTAACTACATAAATACTTCTTTATTAGGGCTAACCGGATAAGGTCCCGATCATTATTTATTACTCACACAGTACACGATGTCCATTGGACGTCCATAGACGTCGACTGGACGTCCAGGACGTCCAGTGGACGTCCTTAGACGTCCATTGGACATCGTGTGCTGTGTGGGTAGGGATTCCATAAGAAAGGTTTCCTTATTTTTGTCTAATAAAGCCCTTGTAAGAATTTGATAAGAATGTTTTAACTTTATAAATATACTTTTTTCATAAATATATTTACGAACACAAAATTTCATAACAAGCCGGCACTGGTATCTGACATTCACCCGACATTAAGAAATATTATATCATATATCCAATTTAAAATTTTATTACTCTTTTTAAACTAAATTTGTTTCTTAAGATGATTTTTGAAAAATTATATATTTGCGCTGGTTATGACATATGTAGACTATATATAACGCTCACATTAAATTAAGAAGTAGTCTACCACGTAAGGCAGTTGGCTCACGATCCAGAGGTCCCGAGTTCGAATCCCACCAAGGTAAGTGTTTTTTCAGATACCAGAAAATATTTATAATCATAGACTGCATCTTAAGAAACAAATTTACTTAAAAAATAGTAATAAAATTTCGAAATAAATAATTTTTTTTTTATGTCGGGTGAATATCGGAAATCAGTGTCAGTCCTCTAGCATTAAGAGGACTGCAATCTTAAGTCTAGTGTCTCATGGTTAGAGGATATTCCTCTAGATTTTAAAATATCTTCTTGAGACCGTATTTCAGAAGAAAATCCTCTAAAATCAAGCGGGAGCCACTAAACAATAGAATATTTTTTTGGGAGTTAATTAATATCTTGCGATATTTTTCGATCAGCCTCAGATATCCTGTGGACGTCATCTAAGATGTCTGCAAGATACTAAATAGCTGGACACTTGTGCATCCAATGGATATCCACCGGATATCTGAGATCATTTTGGGATGTCCTGCGGTTATTACGATATCCCAAAATAATGTCTGTAGGACGTCCCTCAGATAAAGTGTGCTGTGTGGGACGTATCCTAATCTATACACAGGGTGTTTCTGGACATTTGCAATAAACTTAAAGAGGTGCTAGATCTCGGTGTTGATGGTTGCGTATTTTTGCCCCCGCCGGACTTGATGTGCCTTGATTTTTTCTTATGAGAGCATGTCAAAAGTTTAGTGTACACGACCCCTGTCGATAGTGTACACGACCCAAAATGAGTTCATCGACAGGATAATGAAAGCATATGATGTGATTCGTAATCATCGACATATAGTATGGACTCAGGTATAAAAAAATATGACCGATCGAAAAAAAAGAGACAGTGACTGGTAGAGGTCTAGAGATCCTATAATAAGAGTCTGGCCATAAAAGCGGGCTACACACACAGAGATATATGTATCAAGAAACAGTATCGCGATACTGTCTCGATAAGACATGTCTCAGATCATGTGTACTATACAAACACTGCGATATGTAGCAACCCACACAGCAAAATATATCTGAGATATAGCCAGATATCTTTACGCCTACAATTTTAAGTCAAATCTGAGATATCTTATTTTCTGATATTCACAGAATATTTGCAGGACATCATTACTCAATATCACATTATATCTTTGAAAAAGACATCTCTGCAACATTTGCATTCAAATATATGGCCGATTCACAGTTAGCTCTTATATTTTATAAAGATCAACTCAACTTTATTCATAGCCAATAAAACAATCCGAGAGGACTTGGACGCCGTACCGATTCGTCCCGACGAAAGCCACACGCCGCAAGGGAACTTAGAAAATTTTCACTCGGGCAGCGCCGGATGTAACGACCGCGGCGCGAAAGCAACATGCCGCGAGGGGTCTTAGAAAAATTTTGCTCGGGCGAGCGCTAGTAACATGCGCTGCCGTGACGCGACTACATGCGCCAGTACCTTCTCGTAAGCAAAAATCCTTACTCACTAGGATAAGAGGCGAGCCTGTGAGACACTTGGCTCTAATATTTTTCGTGATACCTCCGAGATATCATACAGTGCAGAGATAGCAAAATGTAAAATATTGGAATAGTATCGAAGCATAATTTTGAATTTATTGCGAGTTCTTATGAAAAGAACTTTTATATTTGAAGGACTCAGAATTGGTGACATAAAAATGAATTTCTTTTGAACTCTTAAGAATCATTTTAGAACAGAGAATAAATATGGAAAAAGAATTAATTTCATAAATCGAGAATTTAAAAAGAATTCTTCTTTTCTTCTTGCTATTTGGGTTGTATATAACATATCTGCTTTTAAATGAGGCATAGATATCCGATATATATGCAGAATCAGATATCATATCTAAGATAAATCATGGCTTTTTATAATCTTGAAGATGTCTCTGAGATATTCTTATGATATCTTGCGTAATCAGATATTCCGTCATTCAGATATCTTCTAGATATCTTGGTGATATATTTTGCTGTGTGGGAGGTATAATATCACATGTCTCTAGTACTGACAAGCGAACGTTTGGAACTATCCTTCACCGATTTTGATGGGCTTTGAATATGTTTTAGAGTGGCGAAAAATAACAGATACATATTTTTTTTATCAGTTTCGAAGCATGTTTAAAGGTCAAAACAACCCCTCGAAGAAATTTTATATATTTAATTATGAGTGAATATTTCTGAAACCGTGAGGTACATCAAAAAATGTTTTAGACAAAAAAGTTACGGTATTAAAGTGATTTCTGTAATTGTATATTTAGATTTTTTTAAATGTCATATTTCTTCAATATACCCCTACTCTTTAATGCAGCGGCATGTTTAACTCATATTTAAGAAATGCGATTTTGGAAATTTTTTTCATTATATATGGATGGAATTGGTGTAAAATTCTCTATAATTTCCTTATAAAAATTTCGGAATTTTCAAAAATAACATTGAAGAGTGTTGAGATCTTGTTTGTCCCGGGGCCTCCTCAACACAGCGTCAGTAGGGACCCCCGGGGGAGTTTTAGCGGGTGCAACTCCCGCATAACCGCCCTCCTCTCCCCGGAGGAGGGGGTATCCAGTGATTTCTCCCCCGTCAACAAAAAAGGGGGTATATTGAAAAAATATGACATTTAAAAAATCTAAATATACAATTACAGAGATCACTTAATACCGTAACTTTTTTGTCTAACACATTTTTTTATATACCTCACGGTTTCAGAAATATTCACTCAAAATCAAATATATGGAATTTCTTCGAGGGGTTGTTTCGACCCCTAAACATGCTTCGAAGTCGATAAAAAAAATACGTGTCTGTTATTTTTCGCCACTCTAAAACATATTCAAAGCCCATCAAAATCGGTGAGGGACAGTTCCAAACGTTTCCTTGTGAGTGCATGATTTTTGGAAGGAATTTGTCGCGAGATTATCCTACACACTCGAAAACAAGCTGAGACATATCTCAGTATCATTGTTCGGTCTCCATGTACTCTCTCTCTCTCTCTCTCTCTCTCTCTCCCCTCTCTCCCCCTCCCTCCTCCCCTCCCTCCCCCTCCCTTCCCCTCCCTCCCCCCCTCTCTCTCTCTTTCTCTCTCCCCCTCTCTCACGCTTTCTCTCTCACGCTCTCTCTTTCTCACGCTTTCTCTCAGGATTAAAAGATGAGACAGCATGTAAAAAGGAGATCAAGTTAATGATAAAGGAGATAGTCCGTGAAGAGACGGGAGGCATTAAACAAGAAATAGAAGAATTGAGAAAAATGTTGATACAAGGGGCATATGGACCACCAGGTGGAGTGACAAGAAAATATAGTGATATAATTGAAGAAAGGAAGGAGGAAAATATTTTGATTATTAAACCAAAAGTACAACAAGAGAGTGAAATTACAAAGAGAATAATAAAAGAAAAAATTAATAAAAAAAGATAGAAGTAGGAATAAGTAAATTAAGGAAAGGAGGTAAAGGGACAATTATCTTAGGACGTGAGACGAAAGAAGAGAAGAAACAGTTAAAGGCCAAAGTACAAGCGGCAAAGTGAGGAGGTCAAGGTCTCTGAGCTGCAGCGGAGGAAACCTAAAGTAAAAATAATTAAGGTTGGTGCAGACGAAATGAAAATGGAGGATGATGAATTGATAGATACAATCAAGAAGTAGAATAGAATGGATGTAGGAGGTGAAATGCACATGGTGAAGAAAATATTTAGAGGAAAGAATAAGGATAATGAACGTTCGGGAAGAGGAGGAGAGGAAGAAGGATCCATAATAATTGAAGTGGATGAAAGCACTCATAAATTAATAATAAACAGAGGAAAAATAAATTTAAGATGGCGAAAGTGTCTGAAATTTAATTATATTAGATTAGTGTTAGAAGATGTTTTAAATGCTGGGGCTATTATCATATTGCCAAGAATTGCACGAGACAGGAAACATGCTGTAAATGTGCAGGAAATCATAAGGCGAATGAATATACGACGGCAAAGAAGAGGTGTGTAAACTGTACCTATAAGAATCAGACGTACAACTTGAAGATAAATGTTGAACACGAGGCGCTGAATTCGGAATGTCCGACATTTAAGAAAGTATTGGAGGAGGAGAAAAAAAGAGCCGGCTGGGAAGATTCAAAATAATAACCACAAGAAGAAGCGGAATTACTCTGGTATACGAATGCACAAAGCTTGTTGGCACATAAGGATGAAATACAACATCAGATTATGAAGAGGGTGAATCCTGCGATCATAGCGTTATCCGAGACTAGATTGACTGCCCGGGAAAAAAAGATTATGTATAATTATATATAAATACATATGATTATACATAATGCAATTATATATGAATTTTGTTTCTATATGATCATATATAATTATATATAATCATATATAATCATATATGACTATATATAGTCAATATATATATTTAAAAAAAACTGTTAACTTCGATAATAAAGTATTGATAAATTAAGATGTATATTTTTTCAAAAGCTGTAGAATCAAAAGTGAAATAATTTATTCCATATATTATAACTTGGAACAGCTTGACGTGAGACAGTGCCGTGTCTCTTGATACCGTTTTTATACCACTGTTCGTCAAATTTTTAATACGAGAAACGAATCCT
Organism: Temnothorax rugatulus; assembly: GCA_035220575.1. Classification (NCBI taxonomy): domain Eukaryota; kingdom Metazoa; phylum Arthropoda; class Insecta; order Hymenoptera; family Formicidae; genus Temnothorax; species Temnothorax rugatulus. The sequence goes on along the minus strand of JASTWL010000201.1, from coordinate 299,214 downwards.
ATCGAATGCCATCTATTGGATAATCCGAATTTAAAGTTTATATATGATTATATATAATCATATATAATCTACATGGATAAATGCTTCTTAATTATATATAATTTATATATAAATTATATGAACTCATATATAATCATGTCAAAATGTATATGAAACATTTATATATATTTAAATATATTTTAATCGCCTGTATAATCATATATAATCATATATGATATCATATATAAGTACGGAAATTTTGCTTTTTATATATAACGCTACATGAAATTATATATAATTATATAGGGTTATATATACTTCCATACGAAACTTATATGTATCCATACATGAGTGCTGTGACGTGACAGTTGTCGCGTCCCCGGACCGGATGGTAGCTCGGCCGAGGGAGACGTCAGGGGTGGTGCCTCCGCCCGGGGCGGGCGGGGCGCGAGCGTTAGAACTAGGTTAACGAAATTGCGAGACTTACAGGTGCGGAGCAGATGGCCGAAAGGATTATTGTACCGACGTAAAGTCGCACCGAGGGAGTCTGGGAGCGACTGGCTGGGGGCGTATCGGGGACAGGCGGCCGACGGACGGGTCGCGCTGGGGCCCATAGCCGGTGCCGCGTAACGCCTGTCAGGGAGGACGCTGGCCCGCCACACGGAATGACGACCCGCACACGGGGGAACCGGAAAGGGGGACGCCCCGACGCAGGTCCCCGTCGAAGGGTCATCCACCCCCGGAGTATGCCACCGGTCGACGAGCCAGGGCCTGGCCAGCCCGGCCGTCGAGCAACCGATCCCGGAGTCGCGGCTCGGACCGCCGGACCCGGCGCCATTTTGGCACTACCGCAAGCGGGTGGAGGCAGGCGCGAGGGCGCCTTAGTTAGGCGCAGCGTCGAGTAGGGCGCAGCACTCGCCAAGAGAGACAGGGCGTACGGTACCGGCGCGCAGGGGCGCCGCCGCGGGCCCAGCGTGATCCCACCGAACCAGAGGGCCGTCACTGTCGTGCGGGCCGTCTTACGGAGAGGTGCCATCCAGCCCCTAGCGAGACAACCTGTTGCCGGAGCGAGCGGATAAAATTGTAAGGCCACTGCTCGAGCACCGCAAGTAAGATCGTAACAATACCGAGGTCCTCCCGGGAGTCGCGTTGTGCCGCGAAAGTATGTGATCGCTTAAATATCCCGAAAGGAATACCGCGGGAGGACTCGGCCGGAAAAGTGCGTAATCGCCCGTCTCGGGAGTTCGAGTGCGCGGCCGCCGACAGTCAACGCGTTTAATTGTCGTGTCGTCGAGCTAATTGCCGTTTCGGGAGTTAATGGTCATATCGTCGGGATGCGTTAAGTGACGTGTTGTGTAGACTCGGAGTATGGGGAGCGGCGAAATGCGCTTTGCGTGATCGAGCGGTCTTTGGGCGAGGTGTTCTCTATACGGGCCGGACACCGTATCAGCGCGGGGCCGTATGGGATCCGCGTGATCGCGTCGTGGCGTGCGGGACACCGTCGCATTTTGTGTTGCGGACCTCGCGAGGCGTAAATCGCGGGGTCATTTCAGGGCTCGCGGAATCAAAGATCCGCGGTCATCGGGACTCGCGGAATCCGAGGGATTCGCGGCCATTTCGGGACTGCGAGATCGCGCAGAGTGGCGAAGGCATATCGTATCGCGAATAGAGATCGCGAGCCGTTCCTCTTCGACGTCGCTACCGTTTTGTGGGTTGTTTTCGTCGCGTTGTGGAATGTACGTCGAGTTATGTGTGCATTGAGGGGTAAAAATGTTGCGTCGAGTAATAATTAATTGTAGTCGGTACCGCGCGATTCAGGGTGGGATTTGTCGTAGTCTAGAAGTGTCAGTACCGGGACACACAGGGTGGGATTCGTTGTAAATGGAAATTTAGAAGCAGGTCGCGCTTCGAGCGTTCTTCGGTCCGAAAATTATCGCGTTCGCGGCGTGCGTTGCGCCGCCATTACGACCGAATTGTTCTATCTATGCTTTTTTTCATTAAATACTAATTTGTTATAATTGTGGTGTGTTCATTGCGCTACGCTCCCTCTCCTCTTATATCGGACTCACACCTGAGGTAATAAGGGATTAGGATTTCGCGTATCGTGGTGCGAGGAATCGCACCTGGCGCCCAGATTACGTTTTGCGAAAAGGATTCGGTCGAGCTACCGTCGGTTGTGAATGAATAGAGCCCTTCGGGAACGTTGGTCCTTTGATATAAAAATGACGGCGCGCTCCTTCTCGTCCGGCGAGACCGAGCGGACATCGTCGTCGTCATAGTGCATATATGATCTATTGTTCATATCTAGTTATATTTGGAATTATATATATGCCTATATATGATACATGGACCTATATATAATTTTATATAAAGCACCAAATTTCATATATAATCACATATAATCATATATATTTATATATAATTATATGTAATTACATATAATCTTTTTTTCCCGGGTGTAGAAATTGAAGATAAGTGAGGTCAATGTACCGGGCTATAGTATAGTTATATGTGATGCTGAAAGTAGAAATACAGGAGGAATACTGTTAAATGTTAGGGATGATATTAAATTTAGGGTAGTTGAAAAGAAAAAGATAGTGTCAAACTGTTGGTGCGTAGTGGTAGAAATGAGAGAGAATTTAATAAAGGTATGATAGCAGTAGTGTATCATTCGCCGAGTGCGTCAAATGGCGATTTCGTGAAATTTTTGGAAGATACAGTAGAAAATTTAAAAATAAAGTATGACTGTATAATGATAGGGGACTTCAATACAGATATAATGATAGATTCATTTTATAAAAAGAAATTATTAACGGTAATGCAAAACCTAGGGATGAGGCAATATGTTGATTGTCCAACGAGAGTTACGAAAGATAGTCGAACGGTTATAGATTTAATTTTTTCAAATAAGGAAATAAAGGTACGGGTGAATGAGAAACCTAAAATAACGGACCATGGCTAAAAGTAAAACAATATGAATAAAAAGAGAAATAAATATAAAGAATTTAAAGGCAGAGACCATACATTCTTTAAGTAAATTTAATGTAGATGAATTTCTTTAGAATAATGGAAGAAAAAACTGAGCATGGTCAAGGGCTAGATATAAGTATAAGGGCTGAGAGATTTGTAAACAGTATAGTAAGTGTATTGGATACTGTAGCACCTAAGAAATAGTTTAAAATTCCGAAAGCATGGAAAGAGAAAAAGTAGTTTTCAGATGAAATAAGAATGGCAGCAGTTAGAAGGGATGAGGCTCATAGTAGAGCAATAAGCACAGGTAAGGAACAGGACTGGGAATATTTCAAGAATAAAAGAAATGCGGTGGTAAAACTTATCAGAGCAAAAAAGAAGGAATATTATGAGAATATGATAGATAATAATAGGAGTGATCCTACAAAGATGTGGAAAACTTTGAAAGAAATAATTAAGGGTGAGCAAAGGGGTTCAGAGAACATTGATAATGTAGATTTTGAAATTTTAGAAGACATAGAAGAATGTAATATAGCTGATAAATTTAATATATATTAAAAAATTCAAATTAATTCAGGTAATAAGAGCCGAGCGTGATATTTAGCCGCTAAGATTTATTTTACAAAGCTATAATTACTACAGTCAAAATAGTTACATAACGTACGTTTCGAACCTTTTTGGGGTCATCTTCAGTGCATTGTCTTAACATTAAATTAACATACACTTATAGCTAAACAAGACCTTCTTTTTCTACAAAACTCATGTCAAAAACGTTACTTCTCACAATCGTTTGGGCAGATGCATTGCACTCCGAACCCTCCCCAGGTATCCTCGTGTGTGGTTTCCTGGTTTGAGCGCCAGGAAATTCGAGGAGTATTATGGAGTATCTTGTCATTGTGGCTCATTAGAAAAGACACCTATATAAGTATTCAGAGCAACAGCTACCCTTGGATTGCATATATAAAGTCATAATGAGAGACGTAACACTACTTACAATGATTGATGTCATTTATTAAATCTGATCTTTATTATATATATATATATATATATATATATATATATATATTATATATATTTATATATATAAAAAGACAAAGAAACGGTATAAATTTGCAGACGGATACGGAAAATTTACCGTACACTTGATTTATATACCGTTCTTATACCATCGTTTGTCATATTTTAAATACGAGAAACGGATCTCATAGAATGCCATCTATCGGATGATCCGACATTTGCACTGGGTATAACAAAAAGGTCGGGACACTGGATTATCTCAGAAAGATGACATTTTCGGAAGAAATGTTTTATACAAAAGTTGTAGGGCACCAAGTTACCCATTATATGGTGAATTTGGTAACTTGAACAATCTTGGGAAAGTCACATCAAGGTCACATTGAGTTTTTTAATCCTTCGCAGAACGAGTGGGGGCTTTCAAGACCCACTCGATATTTGCATTTTGAATTTTGCGGTAATTTTACGTACTCATAAAAAAACCTAAACAAGAATCAGGCATATATAACGGTATATATAGACGGTATAAATTCTTAAAGTCTTTGAAAGTAACTTGAATTTTTTCAGATTTTTTATGGCACCATTACAGCTTGAAAATCTTAACTGGCCTAAAAGACCCACTTGTTCGACGAAAGCAGCAGAATTACACATGTTCTGCGAAGGGTTAAACAGGAACTCCTATTTCCCATGTCATATTTGCTTCCTCATAGAGGAAGCTTTGAGGATGGTGAAAAATTTTTTTTCGAGATTTTGATGGAAATAGGTTTAGAATGTTCCAAAATGTCGAGAAATCATAGAAAATGTCCAGAAGTATGTATGTGTGTACGGATTTTTGTACACGCATCTACTTCTACAATTTTTTAGATACCGGGTTGAAATTTTGCACACAAATAGAGTATCATAAAAAGTATGTTCTCCTGTAATTTTGTTAAAATCCGTCGACCGGTATGGATTTTAAAAGGATTTTCATTTTTTAGAAAAATGTGTTTTACGCTGTAGCTTTCTCAATATTTGAGATATCGATCTATTTCTAATTCTATTACATTCTTCAGTTTTTTCTACCCCTATGTCATACATATAATTCTTTAAGATTTGGTTGATTAGATCTATTTTTATACGCGATCAAAGGTCTATAATTTTTTTAGAAATATGTGTGGCAAATTTTGAAATATCGTGCTATTTATAGTTTTATTATATTCTTGGCTTAAGGGGATCCTAAACTGACCCAAATTACCGACAATTGCAGGGAGAGCTCCAACTTTGAGTAGACTGCACAGAACTTAAAAAAAATTATACACAATTGAAATATGCACGAAAACACATCGCGCGAGTGTTGATTTCAAGACAAAAATCGAAAAAATTAAAAAAATACATTTTTGAGCTGTCACCTACCGTAAACGTTTGTTTAAGACAGGAGTTGTACGGTTTGTATGTACAAAATAAGATACACGCGCCATTCGTATAATGTAAACAAAGAATACCGTACATGAAAAATTAAAATTAATAACGTAACAAAAAAGTTTGAGCTTTTGCTACTATTTTGTGCAAAAGCACATGCAGGTTGATAGGCTAAGGCCCGGTTTCACCAACGTGATTTAATCTAATCGGTCGATAAAATTCACTCTTCATCTTTTTCTAACTGTCCCTTTAGAAAGAGACAAAGAGTGAATTTAATCGACCGATTAGATTAAATCACGTTGGTGAAACCGGGCCTAAGCAGTATTGCATGTAGCGAGAGATGGCGCAGCGATCGAACAAGTGTGGTGACTATTCCCTAGACGGCGCCAGCTTGACGATATCCCTAGACAGCGCCAGTTTTACCATTCTATTCTATCTCAATATATATTCACTGTTTGTAAGAGAGTTCTAGAGAGATCTAAGTTTTTAATAAAGACGTTAACATCGTGATAAGAAATCGTCTTCGATCCTTTCAATAATACCCTCGCTACATATTGGTGACCCCGACAAGGAACATCGCATCATATTAAGATGATGGATCGTACGCCGCCGCGGCCGACGACTGCGGAAAATACAGCAGCAATATCAAATCAGCACGATGATACCGCTCAAGGATCGCAAGGCGACGATAACCATCGCCTACCAGGTCAAGAAGAACAACAACTAGCGGTAATTAAGGCTCGCCAAATTACGTTACCACCTTTCTACAAGCAAAATCCACGCTTATGGTTTGCACAAATCGAGTTGGCATTTTTAAACAACAGTATTACTTCCGATATAAGTAAATTTCGACAACTAGCTCAGCTTTCTGGGGAAGTTTTAGATAGCGTATCGGACATAATCCTCGCACCTCCTCAAGACGGGAAGTATGAAGCCCTTAAAAGAAGAATAATAGCATCATACGATGAAGGAGATGAAAGGCGACTTCGTCGCCTCCTTCGCGGTAACGAGATGGGCGACGAAAGACCCACGGCTTATCTTCATCGACTTAGAAACTTAGCCACAGGCCAATGTAGTGAGCCAGTATTACGATCTCTTTTTTTAAAACAGCTGCCCGATCAAATACGTACAATATTAGCGGTCTCCGATACACAAGACTTAGGATGTTTAGCAGAAATGGCAGACAGGGCAATGGACATCATTAAACCATCCGTACTAGCCGTATGCACCACGGGAGACACGCCTACCACGAAAAACAACACGGTAATTCTTCAGTTTAGCTACCTCAGCACAGAAATCGATGAAACTAGGCTTATTCGACGCGTTTTTGCACGAAAAGAAAGAATCTGGCAGAAAAAAGTGTCGCTCTGCCCCGCGACGCGAGATATTAATCGTTAAAGTTGACAGGAATCAGGTTATGATTCCTGTCATACCGACGACATGTAGCGACTACGGACATGCCCCGCGGCCACATACGCATGCTCCGTGGCCGCACGCGCATGCAAAAGTGCGCGAAATGAGAACTACAATGAAACAAACGAAGCACGCTAAAATCATACGTGAAGTCGCAGGCACGTGCAATGTCATTTACAATCTGCACATCTCTTACAATGGCATACTCAGTCCAGCAATTAAACAATAATCCGTGGCTTGCGATTCAGGACATCATTGGCAATGCAACCTAACAATGTCAACTAACTTACATAGGTTAGTTGACGCGCTTTAAAAGTATTTAAGTGTTTAAAGCGCGTCAACTAACCTATGTAGGTTAGTGACGCGCTTTAAACAGTTAAATACTTTTAAAGCGCGTCAACTAACCTGACGGCATATCCGTGATCACGTAACGATTCTTATTAAGAACTTTCGCCACTTGGTACGGGCCTTTGTATTTAGGTTTAAGCTTTTTACTTTCGCCAACTTTGGACTGTAAGTCCCGCATACTAAGACATAATCGCCTACCTTGTACTGTGATGGGGTTTTATGAGTCTTATCGTAATACATTTTATTATACTTTTTAATCCTTTCAGTCGCTTCTATCGCTATATCTTGCGCTATCCTAAAAGCAATTTAGAAGGAGTAGAATTTATGGAAGAATTAACCGTGTTGTTAACTACTATTCAATGTTTAACAAATGAGCTTTCCACTCATACTGATCATTTATTACTTTAGTTAGAGACGTTCTGAGAAACCTATTAGAACGTTCGGCTAAGCCATTAGCCCATGGTGAGGCTACTGCGACCTTCCTATGTTTAATATTTAACTTTTCGAGAAAAGCAAGAAATTCTCGCGAAGTAAAAGCCATGCCTCTATCTGAAACTATTTCCTTAGGATTTCCAAATACATTAAAAAGGAAAAAAAACTTATCGCTGGTTTCTTTCGACGTCGTTGTCCGTGTGGGTAAATACCACGTAAATTGCGTGAAAGCATCAACTATTACCAATATATACTTAAAATTATCTGACGTAGTAGGTGATGCACCATAATGATCTATATATATAACTTCAAACGGTACCAAAGGAGCAGGTGTTAACTGCATTTCACCTTCTCGCGAACATGTCGAAGAATTAGCGATTAAACATGTCATACAATTGTCGATGTAATTCCTTATTCTCTTACGCATGGTAGGAAACCAATACGTCGTGTAAATGCTTTCAAAGGTTTTGTCAAAACCGCAATGAGCCATGTCGTCATGATAGACTCTAATAATAGCGTTAATCATTACTTCGAGAACTACGAAACGAGGACGGTCCTCATCTTTCCGGTAGACCAATCCATCTATGAGCTCAAACTTATCAAATTTATCGTTACTTTGGTATTCCAAATCGTTAGCAATTTGCCTAAGTTTATCGTCTTGCAACTGCTTGAACTCAAGCTCTCTTTCCAAAGTCATAAAGTTTACATAGGCTACTTGCCTACTCAAAGCATCCACATGAGGCATTCGATTTCCTGGTCTGTGAACTACTTTAAATCGATAGTTCTGCAACTGTAAAACCTATCTCGCAATTCTCGGATTTAAATTCGCTTTATTGACTGCATATACGACCGCGTTACAATCCGTAACAATCGTAAAATCTTTTCCGTAGAGAAAAACGTGAAACTTCTCAATCGCTCTCATTATCGCTAGCATTTCAAGCTCGAAGCTATGGTAATTCGACTCGGCCTTATTAGTCGCTTGACTAAAATACGCAATTGGTGCCCATTGGCCATCATTCTGTTTTTGAAACAATATGGCTGCTAATCCATGCGAACTTGCATCTGTATGCAGCTCTGTTTCTGCTTCGGGGTTATACACTCGTAATACCGGATATGACGTTAACTTTTGTTTGAGAGTATCAAAGGCTTTAATATGCGCTTCTTCAAAAACGAAATCAACTGATTTTTTAAGCAGGTTATACAACGGCCTTGCGATCAATGCGAAATCTTTGATAAACTTTCTAAAATAGTTTGCTAAACTTAGAAACCGTTGTAGTTCATGCGTGTTCCGTGGGTAAGCATAGGCTTTAATCGCCTCTGTATGCCTATGACTAATAGATACACCTGCGGGTGATACATCATACCCTAAAAATTCAATTCTCTTTCTAAGAAATTGACATTTTTCATAATTCAATTGAAAACCATGTTGCTTCAAAATCCAGAGCACTTCTTTTAGCGTTTCTAAATTTGCCTCGACAGTCTTCGACGGTATCATAATGTCATCAATGTACACAATTAGTTTATCCTTAAGAGAACCGAGTTTTTCCTTTAATCGTTTCTGAAATTCAGCCGCTGATTCACTGCATCCAAAAGGTAACACGGTTGATTCGTACTCCAGCGAGAAATGACCCATCGAATCGACGTCTAATTGACGTCGAAAACGTATATCGAAAAGTAATTGAAATATTCATCGATCTCGATTGAAATGTGGTACCACTTTCGATGACTTTTCAATTCAGAATAAATCGATTTCGACTCGATATTGATTATTATTTCCTCACTGCAGATATGGGCCAATTCACCGTCTCCGATTAACATGATGCTCCGATTAAACTCTTCGGCTCTTTCTAAGAGGGGGAGATCCATAGACTTGCAAGTTGCGAGGAAAAGACGGATGAATTGATGAGGGGGATTATTAAAAAATGGGAGAATATCTCTTGGAGATTGAGGAAAGGTTTCCTCAATGTATTTGACTAAATAAAAGGCTTTACTACAGTACAATCCGCAATTAAATATTACATAATTAATATTTTGCATTAGGTTGCCGCAAGGGCAGCGTTCGGCTGATGACAAAGAACGAGACGTCTGTCGTAGCGTGGACATAAAGTAAAGCATACATAGAAAAACGTAAGACGTAAAAGACTGTAAAATATATAGCCTTTCGCGATTTACATTATTCTCTACCTTATTTTAGTCTATTAACAACCTTCCGAAGTTCCGATCACGGACTTATATCCAATTGCAGCACTGTTGTTTGGCGCCGTCGGTGCTCAACGAAATATTCAAGTCGTTGCTCGGTTGCCGGGTTGTTTGCGCACGCGCAGCAAATGGCGGCTCATACATATAACGCAAGTAATAAAAAGCTGTGTTCAGCAGAGAAAACTACTTTGCAATTGTTGTAAAATTTGTGAATGTGATTGGTGTATGCTTTTAATTTTGGCCGAAACTAAGAGTAATACACCAATCAAATTCACGAATTTTACAACTGCAGTTGCAAAGCAGCTTTCTGCTGAATACAATTATAATAATTAGTATAATGCTTGTATATAGGTGCCTATATATATAAAACCTTTTTTACTTTCTGTCTTTAATATTTATTTTTAATTATTTAATTTTTTTATTTAATTTAATTATGTTTAAATAGTAATGGCAAACACGGCAGGTTTGTCTAGAATTCTTAGATAGGTGAGCGACAGAAAGAGAGTTCCTTTGAAGTCAATTTTGTCTGTATTATGTGTAGTTATCTTTACAAAAAAAGAAAATATGTTGACGTGAAAGAAAAATTGAGAGTAACTAAAAAGTTTTTACATTATTTGAAATAAAAGCAAACCAAATCAGTAATCTGCCCTGAAGATAGAATAGAAAATAAATGAACTGAAACAAAAAACCAGATCTTACAGGACGGAATTAAGATGTCTGGAATACTGATTGAAAATGTGAGTCCAAATGCTTACTGAAACGTAATACCGATTATGAAAAAAAAAAGAAGTAAGAAAGAAAAATGAAAAGAGAGGGGGGCCTCCTGCATTAATGTCTATAAGATCGGTTCTTGGGCTAGAATTTCAAGCCAGAGCCACAAGAATGAAAGTAATTCTCAGATCTCAAGACGAACTCTAAGCAGAGGTACTCTAGCAGAGGTACTTTTTTGACTAATGTCTGTCTTCAAATATGGCGTCCCAATGAGAATCTCTTAAGGGCCCCGCTCGCTGGACCGGACTCTTCGCTTCGATCCTCCCTCTCGGACGCTAGCTGCCGCAGCTCTCCCTTTCCTGGCGGTAGCTCTCCCTGGTGATCCAACTCTCGCTCGGTTGGTCTCCAGAACACCCGTCGCAATGATCAAGAAAGAGGTCACGGACTCGACACGTTCGAAGAAACGCAAGCAAGTGCGGCCATCACACCTAACGAGTGAGGAAGGAGGTGGGGGCTCTTTGAGAGTGGCGACTCGCGCGTCGCGCCATCTAATGTGAAACGATCAGGCGTTGTAAAACGCGAAAAGAATTCGAGCGCAATATCTGAACATATTATTTAATTTTTAATAAGTCCAATTATTAATATTTATTTTCATAATTGAACTTATTTTTTATTTTGATAAATGTAAATACAAATATCTTATTGTATTAATATTTAATATTAATAATTTAATTAGTTGCTTAATTTAACTTCTTGTTTAATAAATGAGCCCGTGCAGTACTGAAAATGTACCTATTATATAATACTAGCTTTTCGGCCCGCGCGAAGCGCGGGCCTCAAAGCTAGCGCGTGGGCCGAAAAGCTAGGAAACTATATATAGATCTATATATAAACATAGATCTATCTGTATATATATATAGATACTCTCTCTCTCTCTCTCTCTCTCTCTCTCTCTCTCTCTCTCTCTCTCCTCTCTTCTCTCTCTCTCTCTTTCCCTCCCTCTCCCTCCCTCTCCCTCCCTCTCCCTCCCTCTCCCTCCCTCTCCCTCTCTCTCTCTCTGTCTCCCTCTCTGTCTCTCTCTGCCTCTCTCTCTGTCCCCCCCCCTCTCTCTCTCTCTCTCTCTCTGTCTCCCTCTCTGTCTCTCTCTCCCTCTCTCTCTCTCTCCCTCCCTCCCTCTCTCTCTCTCTCTCTCTCTCTCTCTCTCTCTCTCTGTCTCTCTCTCCCCCTCCCTCTCTCTCTCTCCCTCTCTGTCTCTCTCTCCCTCTCCCTTTCCCTCTCCCTTGAGAGGAATACACTCTCCAAATTTTATGTTTCTAAGTTCAGGGGTTTGGGCTGGGCGTTGATGAGTCAGTCAGTCAGGACATTTTCTTTATATATATAGATACCCTTTTCACCCCGTTAGGACTCGAATTTCTAAAAATCCCTTCTTAGTGGGTGCTTACGTCATGAGAGGAATACACCCTCCAAATTTCAAGTATCTAGGTTCAGGGGTTTGGGCTGGGCGTTGATGAGTGAGTGAGTCAGTCAGTCAAGACATTTGTATTTATATATATATAGATATATATTGATATAATTCAAAAAATATAAAAATATCTATGTATATATTATATAAATAATTTTTTTAATTTAAATCTGCATATAAGAGAATTTTTTCAATTATGTCGAATTGAAGTTCATATTTCATTATCTTAACTTTAACATTTTCTCTTTTGGTTGCTTTAAGCACTGATTTAAATACAAATTACAAACGTTATAAATATTTTACTTGAGAAGCGCGACAATAGATTTCCTCGTCATCCATGAGGTACTATTGTTGACGGGTTTTTTCTTTTTAAGGAAAAATTTCGGTACCGGTTTTCAGAAAATCGAAAAAGATTTCCTCGTCATCCATGAGGTACTATTGTTGACGCGTTTTTTTTTTTTTTAAGGAAAAATTTCGGTACCGGTTTTCAGAAAATCGAATATTTCGGTACCAGCTTCCAAAAGAATCGGTAACAAAAAATTATACACTTTACAGCACTCCCCGGAAAATTCTACCCCTGTTTCATATATAATTCTTTGAGATTCGGTCGATTATTTCCCGAAAAATTAAAAAAATTAAGAAAATCGATTTCCAGAAAATCGGTAACGAAAAACTATACTCTATAACACTCCCCGGGAAATTCTACCCCTGTTTCATATACAATTCTTTGAAATTTAGTCGATTATTTTCCGAATTCGGTCAATTATTTCCCGAAAAATTAAAAAAATTTGAAAAATCGGTTTCCAGAAAATCGGTAACGAAAAGCTATACACTTTATAGCACTCCCCGGAAAATTCTACCCCTGTTTCATATATAATTTTTTGAGATTCGGTCGATTATTTCCCGAATTCGGTCGATTATTTCCCAAAAAATTAAAAAAATTAAAAAAATCAGTTTCCAGAAAATCGGTAGCAAAAAACTATACACTTTATGGCACTCCCCGGGAAATTCTACCCCTATTTCATGTACCTTTGATAAAAATTCGGTCCACTAACGAATGAGTAGTTTGCGGACAGACGGACGGACAGACAAACAGTCGGGTTTTATATTATAGTATGATTTTAATTTTCATAATTGTCAAATTACAAACAGGAATTTTGTTGTGACTTTTACAGTTATATAAAGTAACTATTTAATGGAAATGGAAGCCTAAAAAATTAATATTGTAACGTAATTATTATAATGTGTGTGCTCAAATCATAAAATATTTACATTATCCATGTCTGCCAATACAATATAATTCTTTATTTATATTGCAACCCATATAATGGCAATGTTATTATATATTTGACAGGCAAATCAAAATAGCTTCGAATCGATATCGAAATGATGAAATATCGGTGTCTTAACAGAAAATACATAATTTGCCTGTTTACAGTCTGGCGTGATAAATGTATGTCACAAATAATCTCTTCTTTTAAAAAATGTCATAGAGCACAAACATCGAAATAAGCTTCAAATTTCGAGCATTATTTCGATATGATGTAATATCGATGATTTCGACGTCAATTCGACGTCGATTCGATGGATCATTTCTCGCTGGGACTGACCGTCGGGTGTCGCGAAAGCAAAATATTTGGTATCGTCGGGATGTACTTTTACCTGATAGAAACTATCTTTTAAGTCTAATAATGTAAAAACTTCATTGTCCCTGAGTTCCGCGATACAATCCTCGATCACCGGGAACGGGCACTTTTGTTTCCACATTCTGGTGTTTAACGGCCTAAAATCGATACATAACCTTAACTTGCCGTTCTTCCTTTGCACTAAAACGATACTCGATTTAATAATACCGCGAGCTGGGAGATCATCGATAATTTCTCGGACTTGTCTCCTTTCTTCGTACACTACACGACGCGGAGCGTCTGCATATATCGACGGATCACGCAAATTACCCTTATGGAAAAATACACTCAACTTTTGGTGTTAACCGTTAAAAAAACACCAAAGAAAAACCCTTAAAGTTGGGTGTGATTTCGGACCGCCAATTGAAGGTTAACCATCATTTGAAGGTTAACCTTCAATTGGTGATCCAAAAATAACATCCAACTTTAAGGGTTTTTCTTTGGTGTTTTTTTAACGGTTAAACACCAACAGTTGAGTATATTTTTCCGTAAGGATACAGCGCGGTCACCCATCCGAGTCAGTACCGCACCTTGCAACCGCACGCTTCCCAGTCGCGGCCCCGTTACGCGGGGCAACCTGTGGTGACCCTCCGTAGGGTACGAACGTCGTCCAGACTGGTCGAGGGAACACCGGACCCGGCAGGAGGACAAGCGGAGGAGCCACTAACGCCTTTCAAGGCGCGCATTACCGCCACTGCGGTCAGAAACCCGAGCGGAGACTCGGAGTCGGAGGAGGGTGACCTCCGCTAGAGTAAAGATAGCGTTCCGAGGGTGAGAAAGGGGAAGAGCGCTTCCCCAACATCCGGCGCGTTTAGATTATAAGTTAGGAATAAGTTGTTCCCGGGGCACGCGAGCCCCGTTAGATTTAAAATGCGATGCAAGCCGGTCGTGAATTTTCTTTTGGCTCAGAATTATTTTCTTTTGATTGATGCGCGCGCAATACGACCGAGCTTTAGCGCGAGAGCCGCACGTAATCTTCAGTTTCGCGGGGTAATGCCGCGCGGGCGCGACGCGAGAAACGGTCAGAGATCGCGCACGAGGCGGATAGAGCCGGAATTCGGAAGTTCGCAAGCGGGCGAATTTATCCAAAGAATAGGGGCATGTGCCGATGGCGGAGCCGCCCCAGAGCAGGCATATGCAATCGGCTTGTCGATACGACCGATAGTTAGGGAGATTTGAAAAATCTCAAACCAATAGCGTTGCGCGAAAAAGAGGGGCATGTGCCAACAGCGAGGGTCCCCCAGAGCAGGCATATGCAATCGGCATGTCGATACGACCGATAGTTAGGGAGATTTGAAAAATCTCAAACGAACAGCGCGGCGCGCAAAATAGGGACATGTGCCGACAGCAGGGGTCCCCCGGAGCGGGCATATGCGATCGGCGTGGCGATCCGACCGGTGGTTCGGGAAATCGGTAACCACGGGTCGGACACGAGAATTTATGGCGAGTGCGCATTCAGCGGGACCTGGTACACAGGCATATCGGGTCGGCGTCGAGCTCCGACCGCGGGAACGCGAGATGGCCAGCCGCCGGGAATCTCGGTACCTGGGGGTCCGCCACAGGAACCGAGCACGCCAATGGGCCGAGTGTGACGCGAAGAGCCGGCATCGGGGGTCGGCGTCAACGGCGGCCATGTCGCGGGTCACCCGGACATCCTCCACGGGGAGGTCACCCGGATGGGTCATTTGTAACGGAGGACAAGCCGTGCGCACGGGTCGGCGTCGTCGGCGGTCGAGCGGATCAAATTGTGAAAACCTGGTGCAGCGGTGCCAGGAGGGCGCACCTCCGGAAACGCGAAACCCGTGGAATTTTCCGTGGGAACGGTCTAGAACGTTCGCACGGGGGAATCACGTGGTGGGGAGAAAGAGAAAGCCGGTACGAACAGGCACTGCGGCGTAGTAGGGCCGCAGAGTGGGGGTCGAGCGCAATGGTGGGGAGGCCGAGAGCGACCCGCCGCTCGAGGCAGTCTGTCGTGGATCGTCCGAGAGGTATGATATGTCGCGCGTATATGTATCTCGCCGTCGTGTACTTTGCGTATCGCGATCTAAGTCGAGCGCGTAGACGATACCCGGTCATCCGTAAACAACGGCAACGCCCGCGGAAACGCGTAATTCGCTCGTGTGAGATAACGAGGAGGGACTGTGGTCCCCGTAAATGTCTCGTGCGTCGTGCGACGCGAAGGGCGCCTGTGCCCTGCGAAATTCGGGTTGTGCGTGTTGTGCGTAACGATTTTGCGACGCAGGCAATAAAAGCGATTGCCTCATCAACAACGGCGATCGGCAGTGCGCGAATTTATAGCGTAACATCAAAGGAAACCGAAATCACGCGCGATCACGTGATCATCACGTGAGAGTCAAGGATATCGTAAACGACGCATATTGTTGAATAAATAACGGTGAATGCCCACTCGGTGGGAGACAGTTAAACGGCATTTGAACGAATTTTCCGGAAATTCGAGTGATTTCGGAATCCTTCGCGTGAACATAGCCGCAGCGAGAGGTGTCGGCCATCTTGTGAACGGAGACTCTTAGTGAAGCAATTGTCATGAATGCCACATCAGTGCGACGTGAATAAACGGCATCACGCATAATTTTCCGCGATTTAACGGGATTAAGGATTTTTCATGACAGCCTCACCGGAGGTCCCGTGGGTCAGACAACTTGTACGCAGAGGCGTGATCCGGGTTTACGCCTGTGAATGCCTTACCACTGGAAGGTGGAGAGGTGAATCCGCGAGGAGTTTTCGGGATTTATTCGAAAATAAGGATTTTTTGTGAAATCGTCCCAGAGACAGTGGGAGACGTGGAAACCCACATATGCCAGTTCTACTCGATGCGAATAAACGGCATCCGTCGAGATTTATCGGGATTTAACAATTTTGCGGCGAGTTCGGGAACATACCCCAGCGGCGATACCAGCGTGTCAGTCTACTGACAGATGAAGCGCAATTGTGAACTTATAACGGCATTTGATGAGAAATATGAATAAATAATTCAGCATTGTTATAAATAAACGAATGAGTGTCAATTTACTTACCTTTAACTTACCTGTCCGACGGCGATTATCCGGCAGAGTCCCTCGTTGATCCTGGTAGGCAACAACGAGCGATGATCCAGCGGAGAGCGACGGGGATGATCCAGCGGCGACGGGAACCTGAAAATAAAGGAGAATTAGTATAGTTTGACACATTCGGGAAACAGACACTTACCTTCTCGGTGAACATAGGTCAAACCGAGTGGCGACCGTGAAAGGGAATAGTAATATCAACCATTAACAGTCCCAAAACCTACTGTCCGGTCACAACCTAACGTCGCTTGACATCGATGATCAAACGGACTAGTGGCAATCCTTTGATTCTGACGCTTCCTTGTTGCTTATACTCCTATATAACATATCTTTATAGCGTTCAAAAATCGTGTATTGATAATAACTGGTAAATATTATAAATAATAATGCAATTACAATTAATGTACAATAATTATTAATATAAAATTCGTATATTTAACATAATATAATATTAATATAATAACGTTAACAGCATGCATGAGAACGCCTAAAGACGCTACCTGACAAAATAAAGAATTTATTTAATGAATTGAAAAATAATTAAAAATCTAATTTAAAGAAACATAAATCTAAAAAAAATCTATTCTTTATATATGTGTGTGCATATATGGAGGGGTTAAAGCCATAATGGTGTAAGTCACTTTTTTTAACCTATCGAGTTAAGTTCATAGATGCAGTCTACACATGCAGATATGTTGAAAAAAGAAGGAAAAAAGTGGTCAAAAAAATTGACTTACACCACTATGGCTTAAACCCCTTCATATGTTCACGGAGTAAATTATAGTACAATATTATCAATACTCGATTAATAATAATAATAAGGGCCGTCAATTGACACTTAACGAAGATTAACACAATAACATTTAAACGACACCCAACGATAAAGGGATCATGGCGACACTGATTAAATCGACATAGAACATTAAAGGTTAACACCCTGTTAACACCAAACCAACATCCAACGATGAGGATCAATCTCCAACCTACACTAAACATTAAGGCTTAATCCCCAACCTACACTTATCATTGAGAATAAACTCCCAATATACACTCATTATTGAGGATTAAACCCACAACTTACCTAAACCTTAATGGTCAACACTCAATCTACACCTAAATTTAAGAGTTAACACTTAACTTTGATGGCAAACACTAAACTTACGCCCAAATTTGAGTGTCAACTCGCGTAAGTTTAGTGTTAACCCTCAATTAGTACACCTCGGTTGGGCCACCTCAAAAAGCACACTAGTGCGATTTGTGATTTTGACAACTTTTAACTGTCGTATCTCAGTCATTTTTAATAAAAATTTATGTAAAATTTCCCTGGCAATCGAGTAGTGCACTTTTTTTTAGGAAAAAGAAATGATTTTTATATGAAAAATTGAAATATATAAAGTGGTGAACAAGAAAAAAGTGGTGCAAATTAGCACATGTGTGCTAATTGAGGGTTAATACTTAACTTTAGGTGTTAACCATCGAAGTTGAGTGTACTTTTTCATAAGGGTAACTCTAACCGCGTAACCATCATCAACGACAGGGATGTCAGCTTCCTCAACTTCCCGAATTACTTGCTTCAGTTTTTCTTTCACGTCTTTACCGAAATCAATTTGATAATCTCTTTCCGTTTCAATGGCCGCACAAATATCTTTAGTCATAAAATCTTCCGGGAAAAACTTAATGTCACTGTCTTTCTGATTAGCATGCAATGACAGCGTAACCTTATTTTCCATAAAATCGCGATCAATGATCAGATCGTACATGAAATTGCCTTTATCTAAAATGTGCAAATTAATTTCGTATCTTTTATCGGGATGGGAATCCAGGATAATTGAAGCTCTGACAATACCCTTAACCGGAATCGAATAATCATTCAACGTAGTGAATTTACGCTTAGATTCTATTAACTTACTTGCATCATGTAAACCGAAACTTTTACAGATCCTTTCTTTTATAAACGATACTGGGCTTCCGGTGTCCATTAACGCTGACAAATCACAACGCTTACCGTTTAATTGCACAACCTTAACGATAGGGTCTTTAATTGGAATTACCGCCGCGTTCTGCTGCACCACCGCGACTGTTGAGATCGGCACTTCCGGAATCTCTGCCGCTGAAGATTCAGATGCAACCACAGTAGACGCAGGGACATCGTCCTTGTCTTTGACCGCTGCTACTGCTGCAGGCTTTTCACTAGGAGTCGGAGAATTCTTCTTCTTCCATTTAGGGCAATCCACTTTCCGATGCCCTTTGCCTTTACAGAAAAAGCATGTGATCTCAGTGTCTTTACAGTCTTTTTGGCTGTGGTCCTTCTTTCCACATTTCTTGCAACTAGCCGCCTTGTTCTCGTTCGATTTGTAGTCAGACGATTTCTTCTCAAACGTACCGATAGCAGACGTTATTTGGCACATTTGATCGACGAACTGCTCGACTGATGTGGCAGGGATTGCTGCCGCTGTAGCCCTTAGCGACCTCTCGGTAATACCTCCAATCAACAGATCAACTGTGTCTTGAACAGGCAAACCTTGACCATGCATTAACGCCAACTTGTCTACGGCGTATTCCTGGAACGTTTCCTTAGATGGCGTCCATTTTATGGCTTCGATCTTCTGCATGACCACATAGAATGGAAGTTTCCGCTCGAACATCTTGAGCAATGCTTGGCGACAGTCCGCCCATGAAGTCAATACCGGGCCTGATTGCGTGTCGTACCATTTTTTCGCCATTTTGGTTAACTTGCTCGAAGCCGCAAGCAACGTCACATCGTCGGCCACTCTATGGGCGTAAGCGACTTGATCGACTCGCTGTACCCATCGTCGCACATTTTCGTCAGCTCCACCTCCGTATTCTGGAATCTGCGATGCCAATAGCGAAACTGCGTTGGTGGGAGAGACGGAACTTATAACTGAAAGTCTAGAACCTTCCGCATTTCCGTGTGCGGATGACGGAACGTACGATGGCGTCGTCACGTTCTGCCCTACGGGAGATACTGGTGTGGCATTACTTCCTCGCTGCACACTACTTGAGATTTGCTGCAGGAACTGCCGTTGCTAAGTAGCCATTTGCGTCATCAACCGGTCAAGAACATTTGTCAACGAAGAAATCAACTCGTTCTGCAATGGCGGTTGTTCCGTGTTCGACGGCGCCTGCGTCGGATTAACCGTCGCGCCTCGATTTTCTACACTCGAGAACAGGTCGAACGGACCGTTCCTTTCCAGATACAACATAATCGCATCGACTAACTCGTCCCTTGATCCAGTGACGGGAAGACTATATCTCGAAGCTTCTTCCTGTAGCTGCACGTGCGTTAACTCGTCGAGCCGCCTACGATCCATTTTGCACCGGACCGTCACTACACGCGCATACTGCACTTCGAAAACCGAATCTCGTGTCCTGAAACTCGTGTCCTTAAACCTCGCGTCCTTGAGCCTCGTGTCTCTGAGCCTCGCTTCCTTGAGACTCGCTTCCTGAGACGTTCCTGAAATTCGTGTCCTGAGCCTCGTGTCTCTGAGCCTCGCTTCCTTGAGACTCGCTTCCTGAGACTTGCGACAAACTTCGCTGTTGCTCGCGGAACACTTCTGTTTCGTTACCGAAAGACCGATACTTTCGCGTTACCGTACACTCTGTGATAAACGGGCCGCGATAACCATGAGAACCGGATTGTCATCCCACTTCTGAACTGTAAGGATGGCCGAATTAAATCGAAAAGATGACTCTTGGGAATATATATATATTTAATGAACTCTGATATAAAAGTATCTTCAGGGACGAACGCAATTGCGACTGGACCCTTCTCAAGACTATACGAGACTTGACTTGCACGGACCTGCTCGACGACCGTTGAAACGCGGCTCGCGCCACACGATCCCTAGTTACTAAACGCCTGATGCGCTCTCTGGATATCAACCGGATAGATCGGCGACCGCGCGCCACCTACATGCATCACGACACTAGCGCGGGTCTACGCCATGATTACCAACCAAACACTTCTAGAATTCTTACATATATATGATAGTTTGTATTTGGATACTCATTCTTATTGCGATCTAACATTATTTGAATGAAAATACATTGAAAAACGATACCCTAATCTGGAAAAAAATAATATAATATTTAAAAAAGTAACCAATAAGCAGCCAGATCTTACGTCGTATGGAATATTTGCAGCAGTATTTGCTGTATCTATAGCACTAAGAGATGATCCATCTAGTAAAAGGTATTCGACAAATATGAAAAAGATGCGTAGATACTGTATGAAGATTATTAATGAAAAAATTTTACTATCATTCCCGGAAGAATAATAATTTATAATTTTTCAAATAAAATAAAATATTTTAAAATAATGATCACGATATAAAAAATAATGACAATAATACGGAAAAGATATAAATAGATATAAATATAATAGATATAAATGTAGGGGAGACCCCGGGGCTAAAAACGTCTAATCAAATATCTCGGAACCTGTATATTGTGCGAACTCGCTATTAACATTGTAAACGCTACTTATGGTACCCATGTGACCAACGGAGTTTCGGCAGGTTACCTGCCGTGTTATGATTTTTACGAGGGCAAACGTGTTTTCGGAAGGTGAAAGTGAAATTTTCTGCGCGTGGAAATTGTGTAATATTTGCAATAATATTTGCTCTCCAAATCTCGAGGTACGTGATTATAAAGAGTAATGCATGCTGAACACGAATCCAGTGTAGTTTTTTCATTATCGTTGATGTCTAATATTTTGTGGGCGATCAAACCTGAAACTTGTGTTTGGGGCTAATCCGTCAGTAAGCACCCGGGGCTAGTCCGGCAGTCTCGTCACTGTGGCGCGCCGGGCGCACGACTTCAGCTCACGGCGATTTCAGGTTAGGTTGTAACCGGACACGACTACAGATCGGCTCGCAATGCGCAAAATAACTGCCTTTTCACGGTCGCCACTCGGTTTCACCATCAACCACCGAGAAGGATATGGTAAGTATCAAACAACTGATTCAACCAACTAATCTATCTTATTTCAGGTTCCCGCTGATGATGGATGAGCACCACTGCTGCACCAGGATACCCGCTTCGCCGTAGACCAGGATCACCGATGATGGATCAAGTATAAGGTTGTAACGGCCTATCTTTATGTGTCGAACGCGGACTAGCTCGCCGGATCAGGGGTTCGACGGATGGCCCAGAGACAACAATCAGTTTACAATGCACACAAGACAAGTTTATTTAATTTGACATTTACAGAAAGAGTCGGCACGCGGGATTACAATCCAGTCGCGGGTCGCGATATTACAATAACAGGACGACACGCGGTCTTATAATTACGGAACGCGATCTCTGCGGCGGACGGTAGTGCAGATGCACTCGATGCGGTAAAAGCTACGGCACGCGGTATTACGATTACGGCACGCGATATTTACAACGATAAGTAGTGCCGATGCACTCGACGCGGTATTACGATTACGGCACGCGATATCTTAGATCCGCGGTAGCGAGGATGTTGGGGCCCCGGGCCGCGGTTACGAGAGCCCTCGTTACGAGGCCGAGCGTGCTCGACCCCGCGTAGCCGCGTCGTCGGGGTAGCGGGAAGGAAGTCGGGGACACCCGAGAGCACTCGGTCGAGACTCGGAGCTCCGAACCTCGTTTTGTGTGTCGCCTAGGAATCGGTCAGGTAGGCTTCGCCAGGAACAGCGGAATGCTGGAGCGGAGACGAAGTGTCTTCTCTCGCCGGAGCGTCGGCTTATATACCCCGGTTCGGCGGGCCCGGTGGGAGGGAGGCCGATCGTCAGGCGCGCCGAGTGGGGCGTGCGGACGCGCGCTTGTCTCCGGCGTGGTTCGGCTCCCTTCGACGCTCGTCGGCGCCGCGCGAGGAGAAGGCCCCGGTGCCGCGTTTTGCCCGCGCACCCGGGGCCGGTGGAGTGTTTAAAAAGATGTGGGCGCACCGCGCCCTGTTCTCGCCCGACGGGTGGTCGGTCGGGCGGTATCCGGCGGGTGGTTGCCGGGAACGATGCTTGCTTTTGGGGTGCATCGTTACAAGGTAAGTATAATTGAAATAATTGTTGATAATTGTTGAATATTAATTAAACAATTTATTCATTTAATCAATTCACAGTTGTTGTTCACAAATATCAATCGCCACGAACGGCCGCCCGTAATCTTCTCTTTAGTATCGTGAAGATTGACAGCTTGCGATGCTAGAATTTTCTAAGTATCGACGGTTCGAGAACGTTGACGAAGAACGAAGAGCACATCCGCTCTTACGCCTAACGGCGTTAATTCTTGATGTTAATTGGTAACTGAGTACCTCTCACTACTGTAATGAGTGAGCACTTAACGCTGTACGCGGGCGTTACCGGTTGTATTGGATGACGCCGATGACGGCGGCACTTCGAGAATGTTCGCGTGACTCGAGAATATTCTAAGTCCCGAACTCTCTACTCGCGCTCGCAGCGTGTTGCCGCTTCGACGATCCCCGATAGACTGCCCCGAGCTGTGTCGCTCTCCCGAGCTCCCCACTATCGCGCGATGCCCCCACTCCGCGATTCTTCTTTCGAGAACGTTCGCCTACGGCGTAGAAGATCACGCGATCCTCCGGTGCAAACGCTCTGGAAGGTTCCGGTGGAAACTTCCGCCACCAGTACATTCTCGAAGGGCCTCTCTCTCGGTGCCGCTGCACCAGGTTTCGACGTTTCGCCGATTTGACTCCACATCGACGTCCACCTATGCGCAGCCCTACGGGGAGGTCCCCGATCACGCTTCCGTGGCCCTTCCCCGGAGAAGACGTCCGGGTGACATCGAGGGTCTCGGCCGTTGACGTCGACCCTATAGCCGCGATCCTACCGACCTGGTATGCGTACTCCGATACCGCGTTCCCGGAGAAGATGCCCCTGGTTCTATTTTGCTCGCTCGCCTTCGGAGTTTGACGCCGATCCGATATTCGCGCTTACCAGGTGTCAACTCCGTCGCCTACTTCGACTCGTCTCGAAGACGACGCTCGTGTACCGTCTTCGCGTCCCGTCGCTCGGACCTTGACGCCGACCTTATCGCCCCGTCTCCCAGGTCCCGTGCGTCACGAATTTCGCGGTTCTTTTCGGCGAAGATGGCCCCGTCGCAAGTTTCTAGGCGCGCTCGCGTACCTTGACGCCGACCTATGGGCACGACGTACCAGGTGCCGGAGCACGCGTCCGATCAATTTCGCCTCGCAGCGGACATCCCGTTTCGCACCCCGCCAACGCCGAGTCGTACTTTGACGCAGGCATACTCGGATGATGTACCGGGTATCGCGGAACTATCTCGCGTAGAAATTCCTTGAAGATCACGCACGGCTTGTCTTCTACCACTGCTCTAACGCTGACCGATTCGCACGTCAAACAGACTCGTTACGGTGCTTGCGCGAGCATTTCTCCAACGAAATTAACTACAACTCGAATCAATTTTCGATTACGTACCGCTACCCGCGGTAGGTGATATATACGCGGTCTTATCTCCAAACTTGGAACGGACTTGTGAAATGGAATTATATGAAACTTAGTCAGCTAATCGGCCAACGGGCCTCTTTCTAGCCTAATACTTATAACTAAGTGCGCCGGACGGGGCTTAACGCTAACTTTATTATGTATTTTGCCACTCGTCCTCGAAACGCTTTGTCGCCTTGCGGTGACTGCCTGTGCCTCATGCGGTGCTAAGTCATCCTCTGCTTGTCCTCCTGCCGGGCCTTGCGCGGACCTGACCGTTCTGAACGATCTTCGCACCATCATGAAGACAACTGTGGGTGCCCCTTTACGCAGGGGCTGCGACTGGGAAGCGTGCGGTTGCAAGGTTTCTCTCGAGCGCGATTCTGTCTTTCCTTGCACGTGCGTCAGTTTGTATAGAAGGGAAATCGTACGCACGTATCGTCGCAAAACGACTCCCGTCGACAAGCAGCAACTCAAGAAGGCAGTTCTTGCGGTGAGAAAAGATAAAATGAGCGCTTACGCAGCCGCAAAACAATTCGATGTCCGGAGAACCACGTTGAACGACTTGAAAAAAATGCCACACAAACAGAACCGCAGCCTTCGACGAGCAGTGGGCGTAAATCGAAATCAAGGAAGCAGCAGCGATCAGATTCTGACGGACTTGGATAATACGTGCTGCGTGTGCTCAGAGAAGTTGACAATAAACAGAGCATATGGAAAACAGTGCATTGCGTGCGAGCGTAGGGCACACAACACATGCGTGCGCTTATCAGGATTTGTATTCACGTGCCTAAATTGTTTTATGGAATAGGTAAAATAATTATTTTTTAATAATGTTTCGCATAAAAATTTTTAATACATTTTTATATTTTTCTCTTAAAAAACAATTATTAAAATATATCCTATCATTTTTCAGGATTAGATGTACGTATATGTATTGAAAATGCAGTGTGACGGATTTACCTCGGTGGGCGGGGGGGGGGGGGGGGGGGGGGTGACGGTTCAACTCCAGCATTTTTGAGATTTCATTTTTTCCACCGTTGTCGTTTTTGCTCTATACCGGTTAAACAAAGCGACGTAGACAAAAATTTCCTATATAAATTTTGTAGCTAAAGGTCACTCTTTACAGTGGTATACCACATTTAACTAAAATTATTTATTTTGTTGTTAAAAATCGGCACCGAAAAAAAACTGACGGTTTAGCCCCGGTCTCCCCTAATTGATTTATTGAAATAGTCAAGTAAGAGGAAACCGAACCGCCATGTTCGTTGAAAATAACAACCGTGGATTAGGTCTAATGGAGATACCACGTTAAAAAAAACGCGCCTTAAACTCTACCTCTTGTGTGGTGTGGAAAAGAGTTCAACTACGAGCAATGTTGTCGCCAACTTGACGGCACGACGCTCATTATGGCGATGTTTGCCGTCTCATATCACGTTAACTCTTATTAGAAATTTGCATATTGCTTCCTCATTATGTTATTTTCGTTAAAATTTGAACTTTAGAATTTGAACATTATCAATTTCTCGTGCAAATTAGAAACTTAAACATTACTTTTTCGTTAAAATTTGAACTTTAGAACAATGTCAATTTCGTGTAAATTGAGGATCTTAAAGAATTATATATGAAATAGGGGTAAAAAAGACTGAAGAATATAATAGAATTAGAAAAATTGCCAATATTATAAAATTTTAACCCTTAAAGATTATATCTCAAATCTCAAGCGTTTGTTAAAGAATTATATATGAAATAGAGGTAGAAAAGATTGATTAATATAATAAAAATATAAAAAAATTGCCAATATAATAAAAAAGTATATAAATTTGAAACTTGCACATTTTGCTTCCTATGTACGGATTCCTCGTAATTTCAAATGGTTATAGCTCAACAACTAATCAACCAAATCTTAAAGAATTATATATGAAATACGGGTAAAAAAGACTTAAAAATATAATAATATTAGAAAAATTGCGCCAAACCAGTCGCAATTTATTCAATTCTAAATCCGTTATATTTTTCAGTCTTATATTCTCAAGTTTATATATTTATTATTTCATAATTTTAGTAAGAAAATCACTTTTTATATATTTAAAAAATTATTTTAAAGTAGAAATAAAAAACTAATGTATAAATAAAAAAATTGAATGAAAATTAAGAAATATCCGCAATTAGTAGGGATTATTTTAGTAAAAACCTTAATTATTTAATTGATTTTTGTAATAGTATAACAAATATTAGTCGCAATAAAGCTTATTACAATAAAAAAAGTGTGCAAGCAGAAACTTACACATTGCTTTCTCATAGTTTTTAAGTGGGCAAGTAGAAACTTGCACATTGCTTCCTCATAATTTTTAAGTGTACAAATTATAAATTTGAACATTACTTCCTCACAATTTTTAAGTATGCAAATTATAAATTTGCACGTTGATTAATAAACATTTTATTTCGCTCATAAAGCTTCCTCTATGAGGAAACCAAATTAATAAATATCTACTAATAATAATACATAAAAAAAATAGGCTTCCTCATAAGAGGAAGCTTTATGAGCGAAATAAAATGTTGATTAAGCAACGTGCAAATTTATAAATTGCATACTTGAAAATTGTGAGGAAGTAATGTTCAAATTTATAATTTGTACACTTAAAAATTATGAGGAAGCAATGTGCAAGTTTCTACTTGCAGACTTAAAAACTATGAGGAAGCAATGTGCAAGTTTCTACTTGCACACTTTCTTGTAGCTCTTGTCGAGACGTTTTCAAAACACTATGATAAGCTCTTTCGATAAGAATATTTCCTGAGATATTTTCTAATATAAACTATGAAATATTTCGTAACGTATTCACTTTTCGATAACTTTATCTTTATACTTTTATACGTAGAATAATAAAAGAAATCGATTGTTGTAAAAAAAAAACAGAAAAAAGTTATTTAAAAAATTTTAATTGCATTTTGTAGACGCATTCAATTTTGCAAAATTACAAATGTAAAAATTAATATTATTATTCGATTTTTATCATTATTCTACGTATAAAAGTATGAGTTAAAGTTGTAGAAAAGTGAATACTTTATGAGATCTATCCTGTTCTAAATATATATAAAAATGAATGTATGTATGTATGTTTGTCCGCTATGCAAACCCGAGAAAAAAAGGTTTTATATAATTATATATAACCTTTTTTTCTCGGGTTTGCATTTATATATAATTATATATAATTATATATAATTATATATAAATATATATGATTATATATGATTATGTATATGAAATTTGGTATTTTATATAAAATTATATATGAGTCCATGTATCTTTATATATGGACATATATAATTCCAAATATAACTAGATATAAACAATAGATCTGTTCGGCACACCACCATGTATATAATTGTATATATCTATGTATAGTTGTTAAGTAGATTAGGTATCCCCGTTTTTTTCTTTTTGTAATTTTTGCGCGAAACGTCGGCGGATCGCGAGCAGCAACAGCATACGACTCACTAGGGATCCTTTAATGAGGGATAGGACACCGAGGATGCAGGATGCGGATTGGTCGTCCGCCATTAATGGGATATTTCCGCTTTGAGTATATTTTAGTAAAGATAGTGTATAGTATATGTCAATTTATGACCACAGTATAACTCTACATACTGTGTCATAACTGATAAAGTGAGCAAGAGAAAAAATAAAAGTGTAAGCATTGTACTTAATAAATCCAATTTCATTAAAATTGAATGTGATTTTATATTATCATTTAATACTGAAATGAGGATATATATGTATAGACAATACATAACCTCAACTATAAATCATCAAATTAACTAATATTGATAAATATAAGCTCAGACTATCGCGTCAACACATTTTTAGTATAAAAACGATTTTCAAAATTGTTCTAATTTTTTCATTTATTGAATTTACTTTCGTTCATTTTTAACAAAGTTACAGCTGCTTGAATTTTGCCCATTTTTAAAGATAAATTTAGTGTTCCTTTAATTTTGGTGAGAAGTGTATAATTTACTTTTACTTAAATATTATTAATTTTTATGTAAATAGTAATTTTTTGTAACCAATTACTAATTTGTTAATTCAATAAAAATTTAATTTGTTGTTATTGCTAATTTCGTGAATAATTAAAAAATAAAAAATGAAAATTTTTTATAGATCCTTGCTTAAGGGGATCCTGGAGTGATAGCGACACTGCATAATCGGTCTAAACAATATCTTTGAATTGGCTGAACAGAATGGAAAATCCTTTTACACGATTAAAGTACGCACAAAAATGTAGAGGGCTGTACATGATTTTTTCTGATAAACTAAAAAAAAATTTTATTTTTATAAATATTGTTTTCACCTGACGACAATATTTGCTTTATACAAAAATTCTGCAGTTTTTCTATAGAAAATAGTGATGCAGCCCTCTACAAAAAACTGTCAGGAATAATATCGTGCAATTAGAAGTAAGATTTGAAGTTAAAAAAAAAAAGATATTACTTAGCCCAGTGGAAGATGCTAGGTTAGGTGCTATCCTTGTCTATATCCTTGTTTATACAATGACAGATATAGGTCGATAACATAGAAAATGATAATTTTGTCGGTTATACAGACGGCTTCAGTATCACCTTAACACTAAAAAATGGGAGATATTAGTACAAAATTACCTTTTTCAAAAAAGGTAAAAAAAAGGCGCCAAGTACACGCAATGTATTTTGTAAATTCAAAAATCCACCCTAAATAGTAGCTTTATTTCTTCTTCACAAAATTATATTACCTAACTTAACTCAAGTAACATGTATTTCAAAAAAAGATATTGTGAGAAGGCTTTGAACGAGCGATGCGCTCCCGCCCTTCCAGAGGGCAGCTCCCGGTTGGCGGCGCGGCTCGGCGCGCCACGCGTGCGTGCGGGCATCAGGGGTGCTCACAAGAGCCTCGATCACTGTCGTGTTCAGACGTGTTTAGACGTTCATTACGGTTTACGTTACAAAGTGTGACATACATATATATATATAATAAATAGAGTATTCTGAGTGTATAAAGAACTTGAAATAGTTTATCTCCTGCCCATCTCGTCACATCCAGAAGCGTTCCGAGCGATATTTCCAATAGGTTATGGGCCCAGGGCACGAGTCCCTGCGCAAGGAACGAGACACGTGCGTGATAAGTGTGTGAGACGCCGGCGAAGGGCAGAGAAAAGAGTAATAGAAACATCTAGAAGATTAAAGGGTAAGTAAATAATATTCCTCGTTGCTGACGAGCAAAACGAGAGAATTCTCAGCTAATAAGAACGTTCGTTCGATAAATGCTGTTAGAAGAAGATAGATGTTTTTGCCTTCTTCTTGAGAGATAGAGGTAATAGTGGTAACAAGAGAATTAGAGAATAGATGTATAAAGAGTAATAGAGAAGTAGAGAATGATGAAATAGAAAGAGAATATGTACAACAGAAAGAGATAGAAAGATGCCGCTTGGTAACAAGCCGGCGACGTGCGCGTGCAAGTCCGATCGTGAACGGCGAGAGTCATTGTTTTTGGCGCGCGGAACTTGTTGCTGGGCGCGCACTAACACATAATCGATTTCAACTAACAATATGGCATCGATGCGATATTACGATACACGCATAGATGTATGTGTATGCGTATGTATAAAACTCTATATGAGTTTATATTTGTTTGAAATCGTTATGTATCGGGTCGGTAATCGAGCATGACTTGTTGTGCGGTGTAGCTTGATTACTGCTCAGGGAAGCCGCGTAAATTTGTATGGGCCCAGTGCGTGTGCGTGATCAACCCGAGCTCCCATAGATCTTTTCAGCAGTGCTGGGGATCGCAACGGAAAGTGGTGTGCGCGTGCGGATAGCCCTGCAGAGGCGCGTGGTTTTCTTGCTTTGGGGTTATTGTGAATTGCAGTGCGTTCTATATAGCCTCATAAGCATCGAATTTTTATCGCTGAAAGAGATTTGGTGATAGAAATTGTAAATTATTATCTGTCAATATAAATGTTGGTTTATCTTGTCAAAAGAGGAATGCTAATGTTCAATTGATATTTAAATCCCGATCTAGATGGAAAAAGAGACCGAGAATCTTCCGATGGAGGAAGAGAATCAAGACGCACTGGTAGACTATGACAGCGAAGATAGTGTTGTCACAGTGATAGAGAGAGAAGATAGCGAGGAGACAATAAGAAGAGATAGAGAAGAAAAAGAGAAAAAGGAGGAGACTAAAGGAAGAGGTGCAATATCGAAACGCAAAGAGACACCGAAAATTAGAGAAGACATAACTTTGACCAGAGCATGGGTAGAGGTTCGCCCTATACTACCTATAGGAAGTCGAATGTTATATGAAAAACAGGAACAACTGGTTGCGAAAATGGATGCGGTATCTAATAAATTAGAGGCGTCGTTGAAAACGTTGGAAAAAGTTATGACTAAAGCCACTTCGATGATGGAGAATATGGTAGAAGTCTCCCTTGTGAATCTCGAAAAGGAGAGAGTGAAACTTAGACGTTTAGAGGTAAACAATAAAAATACGCAAAGTTCAGTAGAGAATGGTATACAAACGGTTAAAGAATTAGAAGTAGAGTCTAAAAAGAGAAAGTTAGATGAAACAACAGTCTGTTCAGCCGGAAAAGATAAAAGTTTAGAGACAATTAAAAGCGCTATAGAGGTGGAACTAAACAGTCAAAGGTTGCATATTAGAAGAGAATATAAGCTGACGCAACAATCCAACTTTGATCTTTGGATTGATTATTTAAAATCTGAATTGATGAATAACGATTTGTTAGATGTAATAGATTCGAATATTGAAAGTCCTGAAAATCTTTCCGAATTAAAAGTTGCTAAGAGAAAAAGTCTAGTTAGAGATATAATAATTAATCAATCATTTAGATGAAAATTATCATAAAAGGATTCTACATGAAAAAGATCCGACAGAAATTTTAAAGAAACTAAGAGGATATAAAAAGAGTGAAATAAATGTTACTCATGCATCGGTACGATCTAGACTTTATCAAATTAGAATGAGAAAAGATGAAAAAGTAAGTGATTTTTGCGAACGCTTCGATTCAATAATTAGAGAATATGAATCATGCGAAGATGCGGTACCTCTCGCAGAACAAGAGATTAGATCTGCATTTTATCAGGCTGTGTTAATTAATGTACCAGAGCTGAGGAATGTAGATTTAATTAGAAGACAAACTAATCTTAACCCGTTGTGGTCACATGGGGTCCAGTGGACCCCAGGCTAACTTTGCGTCTACGTACCTTCGAAGAGACGGTTTTTTCATTTTATTTTACACGTTCAAAACTGAGCTATTTGATTTTACGAGTTTCATGAAAATTGATATAACTTCAAACTGTACAATAAATATACTTTTTTCAAAGCTCGTTATGATACTATTTTTTTCTTAAAAGTATACTATTTTGAGAGTAAAACGCAGGAAGTTTTTTTGCTCTATCTCAAAAATTGAAATTTTGATGAATATTTTTGTGAAAAAAGTCAAATTTCTCGAAAAAATTTTTTCGCGTTTTTTTAACATAAAAAAATTTTAAAAAGGAGAAAAAAATTATTGGATTATAAAGAGGAAGTCTTAAACTAAATTCCAGTTCAAGGTTTGAGTCGATACATCAAAAAGAACGCAAATAGCAACTGTTTTTCTGCGTGGGGTCCATTGGACCCCATGTGACCACTACGTTATTTTTAGGAGGTGTGACCACAACGGGTTAAAGAAATTAACATAGATGAAATAAAGTCTTTTATGATGCAGTTAGAGGCAGAGACTAAGAGCGAAACTAGAGAAAAACCAGAGAAATCCGAAATTAGAGTACAGAGGGATGCCGCAGAAGAGGATATTAGACAGGTGAAGTGCTACAGATGCAACCGAATGGGCCATATGGCAAAGGACTGCCCATTAGCGGAATCGGGGGCCTGGTTCTGTTATTACTGCCAAGAGGTACGAGGTCACAAGGGTGATAGTTGTCCAAATGCCGGAGCCCAGGCGAACAGATTTAGAGGAAAAAGATATTTAGATAAAACCGTTAATAAAAATATAAAGAAAAAGGGTAGATTTGAGCAAAAAGGCACTAAAAGAGTAAATAACAAAGGGAAAATAACTAAGATACAAAAAGTCAAGAAACCTACACCAACAACAACAGCAAAAGAAGGAAAATCAAAAGAAGGTAAATTATGCATGATTAAATTAATAGAAGAAGAGAGAGTTCGAAAGAGTTAGTCAATTTCATTGCAGATTCGGGTGCAACGGATCATATTGTGAATAAGAATATCATTCTGTCAAATTTTGAAAAATGTAAAGGTAAAGTTATTAAATGCGCGAATAAAAATGAGCTTGCAGACATTTCAATAGATGGTAAAGGAGATCTTTTGTTACATAACAAATGAAAAAGAAAAGAGAGTCATTAAATTAACAAATGTAATTGCAACGAAAGAAGTATCTGAAAATTTATTATCTCTAAGAAAGTTGGTTGATGCGGGGTTCAGTATTTATTTTGATGATAAATTGTTAAAAGTTTACAATAAACTGACAAATAAAATAGTTTTTGAAGGAATTTATGAGGAACCAAATTGGATTATACAATTTGAGGTTAAAAATAATAATATAGAGGACAATGACAATGTAGAATGTGCTGTGTATAGATGTAGAGCAGAAATTGTTCCACATTGTGAGCTTCCTGAACAATCGCAAGCAAACATTCAGAATAATAAATTATCCATTTCGGAGGGAGAGTTTGATGAGAGGGATAATGTTGACTCTGCCCATTGGGAGGGAGAATGAAGGAGAGCTCGCAAATGTGAACGAAAATATAGAACACAACAATACTGAACTTGAGCAAGCCATTAAGTTAGAGGATATACAGACAATAGAGAATATAGAAGAAATGTTTGAAAGCTCAGTAATTGAAAAAGTAAAGAAATTAGAGAAAATAAATGCGGCGATGTTATGGCATGTTAGATTAGGTCATGCATCGTTAAACTATCTAAGACAATTACAAAAAGTAGAAAAGAGATTAGAGACAGTTAAGTTTGATAACTCCATATTAGAGTGTAAAGTTTGTATAATGGCAAAGATGGCAAAACTGCCGTTTAAAGAAAATAGAAATAGAGCTCAAAGACCACTACAGGTAATACATACGGACATCATGGGTCCAATAAAACCTGCATCCTATCCAGGACGAAAGAGGTTTATAATCACCTTTATCGATGACTATTCTAGATTAGCGAAAGCCTACTCTTTGAGGACGAAAGATGAATCGGGAGAGGCTCTAGAGAAATATCTAATATCCGCCAGAAATCTACTAGGAAAAGAAGAAAAGAGCTGTGCTACGTGAAGTCAGACCAAGGTAAGGAATTCACGGGAGGTGCATTTAGAGAGGTGTTGAAAAGAGAAAAGATAGAAGCCATATTTGCACCACCGTACACTCAGGAACACAATGGAGTTGCAGAAAGGTTCAACAGAACGTTGCAAGAGAAAGTAAGAACATATATGTTCGACTCGGGATTACCAAAGAGTATGTGGGAGTTGGCAGTTGACGCTGCTGTGCATGCGTACAGATCTCCACATAAAACTATAGAGTACGAGATCCCGTTGAAGAAGTTTTCATCAGAAACGAGTTGTCAGTTTGAGCAAATAAAGAGATTCGGATGCATTGGATATGCAAGAGTACCAAAGCCTACGTCGAAATTCGATAAGAGAGCTATTAGAGGTGTGTTGGTGGGATACACTGACACTGGATATATACTCTGGCATCCAAGCACAAGAAAATTTATAGAGTCCCGACACATCCGATTTAATGAAAAAGTAACATATAAAGATATATACAAAAACAGTCAAATAGAAAATGAAAAAGACTCAAATAAAAATTGGATGAAAGAATTCGTAGAAGACGAGGAAAAGGGAGAACAGAAACTAGAGATCCCTGAGAAAAGGAAAAGAGGAAGACTGAGAAAACAAACAACACAATTAGACGAACAGAAGCAGAAGGTCGCACTTAAGGAAAGTGAAACTCCAATGACTAGAAACAAAAAAAAACTAGAAGATAATGGAGACACTGATGTGCGGAGACCAATAGAAGATATTAGCTTTGTTAATTATACTACTGTGAAAAATATTCAACAGAATATAGAGAATGAAGATGAATTGAGTCGATGTCTTCTGGCATCATTACATAGAGAACCTTCGACATATGAAGAGACGATGACAAGCAGCGAAAGAGAAAACTGGAAAAATGCTGTAATAGAAGAACTTGAGTCTATGCAAATCAATCAAGTATGGACGCTTGTTGATAGACCGACAGAGATGTTAGATGGTAGACGAGCTAACATCATAGATTCAAGATGGGTATTTAAAAGAAAATTAGAAGCAGATGGATCAACCAGATATAAAGCGAGACTGGTGACAAGAGTATGTAAAGACAAAAATTTGTATGATCTGAAAGAGACATATGCACCGGTTTCAAGATTGTCGTTGGTTAGATCTATACTAGTAATAATAAACAAGTATAATTTATATACCTGTCAGTTAGATGTAAAGATTGCATTCCTAAATGGAATTCTAGAAGAAGAGATATATATGGAAATTCCAGACGGAAGTGGATGAAAACACCAAGAAGACCAAGGTGTGTAAATTAAATAGAACTTTGTACGGATTGAAGATAAGTCCGAAAAGATGGAATAAGAGATTTTCAAAAGAGGCTCAGAAACTTGGACTAGAGAATGACCTGCATGAGCCATGCCTGTTCACATGGAGGAAAGAAGGCAAAATAGTGGTCGTACTACTTTATGTAGACGATATGTTGGTTGCAAGCAATGACCAGGAGAAATTAGAGGAAATCAAAGAGAAGTTAAGTGAAATATTTGTAACAAAGGATCCTGGAGAACCCAAGAACTTTCTGGGAATAACAATAGAGCGAAACAAAGAAGAAAGATATATGAGCATTCATCAGACGCGATATACTGAGAGCATATTGGAAAAGTTTCATATGAATGAATGCAAGCCTCAGAGTACTCCTATGGTCACCAGGAAAATGAGCAACAAAAACAAAAAGAGTAAATTAGAAGAAAAGAGCATTGGAAAAGAAATTAGAAGAGTACCTTTTAGAGAAGCTATAGGAAGCTTAATGTATCTGGCAAATGCTACAAGACCTGATATAGCTTTTGCGGTGAACTATTTGGCAAGAAGACAATTAGAGCCCACGGAAGAAGACTGGTAAGATGTAAAAAGAGTCTTCAGATATCTTAGAGGAACTGTGAATCGAGGATTGATATTCAGAGGTAAAACATATGAGTTAGAGTTACTAACAGACGCTAGTTTTAGAGATTGCATCGATTCTACATCCACTGGAGGATATATAATCAAATTATTTGGAGATGTGATAGCATGGAGAAGTCATAAACAGACATATGTTACACTCTCTATCTGTCAAGCAGAGTATCTAGCAATGAGTGAAGCCTGTCAAGAAGTAATCTCATTAGACAAGTCGCTCAGGTATGTTGTTGGAAGAACATTCTTGCCTGCAACAATCTGGTGTGACAACAGAGCAGCAGGAAACTGCACTAAGAAGGATGGAAGTCACAAACTTAAAATGTTTGATGACAACTTAGAGGAAATAAAGAAAAACTTAGAAGAGAGAGAAGAAACTGGAAACAGAAAACATATGGCTGACACTCATGGAGATTTTATCAAGCAGTGTGTTGATCAAAGGAAGGTGAAAGTCGAATGGATTGAGACCAAATTTGGAGTATTGTGAGAAGGCTTTGAACGAGCGATGCGCTCCCGCCCTTCCAGAGGGCAGCTCCCGGTTGGCGGCGCGGCTCGGCGCGCCACGCGTGCGTGCGGGCATCAGGGGTGCTCACAAGAGCCTCGATCACTGTCGTGTTCAGACGTGTTCAGACGTTCATTACAGTTTACGTTACAAAGTGTGATATACATATATATAATAAATAGAGTATTCTGAGTGTATAAAGAACTTGAAATAGTTTATCTCCTGCCCATCTCGTCACATCCAGAAGAGTTCCGAGCGATATTTCCAATAAAAGATATGAAATCTTTAAATTAAATTGCGCCAATTACAAAGAGAATATGAACTGAGAGAATGGAGGAAGGAAAGAGGAGAAAGAAGTGAATACAAGGAAAAAAAGAAGGTGTTCAACGAGCTGTGCAAGAGGAAGAAGGAAGAAGAGAACTTGAGGTGGGAAAAAAAAGCGGAGGAAGCAAGGAGGGAATCGGAGGTATGGGAGATAGTAAATAGAGAGAGGAGAAAAATGAGAGGAATAGAGGAAGGGATAGAGAAGGAAGAATGGAAAGAGCACTTCATGAGATTGTTAGGAGGAGTGGAGGAGAGGGTGATGATGGGGAAGGAAGAAGGGAGGGAAGAAAAAGAAGGAGAGGAAGAGGAGGAAATAAGTTTAGAAGAAATGAGGAGAGTAATGAGAAAGTTAAAGGATGGGAAGGCAATGGGGTTGGATGGGATTCCAAGTGAGGTATGGAAGCACGGGGGTAAGGAGTTAGAGAATTGGGCTTGGAGGTTTATAAACAGGATCTGGAAGGGAGGAGGACGGCCGGAGAAATGGAAGGAGGGAATAATCGCGCCAATCGTAAAGAAAGGGGAGGGTAAAAGGGCGGAGGAGTATAGAGGGGTGACAATATAATGCCGTCGCTGTATAAGGTATACACGGCAATCCTAGCGGAGACGCTAAGAGAGGAGCTGGAGAGGAAGAAAATAGTACCGCAAAACCAGACTGGGTTTAGAAGGAGAATGGGAACAATAGACAACATTTATGTATTGAACTATCTGGTGAACAGAAGATTGGAGAAGAAAGGGGGGAAACTGATAGCATGTTTTGTGGATCTCAAGGCGGCATTTGACTCGGTGGATAGAGGGGTTTTAATAAAAGTAATGAGAGAAAGGGGAATAAGAGAAGGATTGGTGAGAAGGACAGAGGAGATTTTGAGGGAGACGAGAAACAGGGTAAGGGTGGGATGCGAAATAGGGGAAGAGTTCTGGACGGGGAGGGGAGTAAGGCAGGGGTGTCCACTGAGCCCGTTATTATTCAATGTGATGTTGGCGGATTTGGAGGAGGAAATGAGCAGGGTAAAGTGGGGAGGGATAATGGTAGGAAGTAAGAGGGTGTATACTTTAACATATACCGATGACGTAGTGCTTATAGCAGAGGACGAGGACCAAATGAGGAGCATGTTAGAAAGGTTAGAAGGTTACTTAAGCAGGAAAAGGCTGGAGCTGAACGCGGAGAAAACAAAGATAATGAGGTTTAAAAAAGGAGGAGGGAGGGACAGCAAGAGAAGATGGAGATGGGAAGGAAAAGAAATAGGAGAGGTAAAGGAATTTCGCTATTTAGGGTACGTGTTTCAAAGAAATGGAGGGCAGGAAGCACAGGTAAGGGAAAGGATCAAGAAGGCGGCGGCGGTGATGGGGAAGGTTTGGGGGATAGGGAAGAGAAGATTTGGGAAAGAATGGGGAAAAAGATTGTGGCTGTTTGATAGACTGGTGTGGACAGTAATGGGATATGGAGCAGAGGTATGGGGATGGAGAGAGAGGGACGG
This sequence comes from Temnothorax rugatulus, assembly GCA_035220575.1. Classification (NCBI taxonomy): domain Eukaryota; kingdom Metazoa; phylum Arthropoda; class Insecta; order Hymenoptera; family Formicidae; genus Temnothorax; species Temnothorax rugatulus. The sequence continues at coordinate 261,528 of JASTWL010000201.1, read as the reverse complement.
AATGGAAAGATTGGAGGAAAGGTATATTAGATGGGTGTTGGGAGTAGATGGAAGAACACCATGGTACTTAGTGAGGGAGGAAGTACAAAGGGAGAAACTGAGAGGAAGGGCAGGGATGAAGGCATGGAGATTTGAGAAGAGATTAGAAGAGGGAAAAGAAAGTGAGATAGCGAGGTTATGTTGGGAGGAGTTGAAGGGAAGGGAGAAGGAAAAAAGAGTGGGATCAAGTTGGGAGTGGGAGAGGGAAAGTTTCTTCGAAGACAGAGGAGTGGAGTTGAAAGAGATTGAAAGGTTGAGAGAGGAAGGAGACGAATGGCACTACAAGTTATTTGGAGGCGATAACGAGAAGTAGAGGAAAGAGAGATGGGAGAGGATTGAGAAATCGGAATATAATAGGTGGTACAAAGTAATAAAAGGAGAAGGTGTTCCGGGTTATTTGAAGAAGAGATGGGGAGAGAGCAGATGGAGTGTAGGGTAGCGAGGTTTAGATTAGGGAATGAGATGAGAGAGAGCAGGCATTGGGAAGGGGAAGAGAAGAAGAGATGTAGGATGTATGAATATAGGGAGGAAACGTGGGAGCATGTATGGGAGGAATGTAGAAGGTGGAAATCGAGAGGAGGAAGTTGGCTGGAAGCGGTGGGATGGGTATTGGATGAGGAAGGAGGGGGAGAGGAATGGATGATGGAGATAGAGAGGGAAAGAATGGAAGGTAAAGGGGAGTTGAAGGAGTAAGGAGAAGGGGTGGATGGCGACACTGATAAAATTGGGAAATGAGGAGGATAAGAGGAGGGCTGTGGAGATAAGGAGAAAGGCAGGGAACAGGTGATGGAAAAAAGGGATGAGGATGGGTTGGTGGAGAGGAGGGTAAGAGAAGGAGAGGAGAAGGAAAGGAGAATAGAAGGGAGAAGGAAGGAAAGCAGGAGTACAAGGATGAATGAGGAGGACGAGACCACGAGAGGGATGGAGGAGAGACGCAGGTGGGATGCGGACGAGGAGGAGGTTGACAGGTGGAGGAACAGGAGGACAGGAGGGAGAAGCCGCGACAGGAAGGAGGGAGGCAGAGCGGCGCAGAAGCGGAGGAAGCCGAAGGAGCCATGCTGAGTGGTGACAGACGAGGGGGGTGGAAAGGGGTAAAAAGAGAAGATGTGAGGTCGCATATGGCCAGGTTAAGAAGGGGGAAAATTCATTTGTAAAGGGTTGGGTACGTCCCTTAAAAACGTCAGGGAATTAGATTGTAAACCCTACGGGGAAAGGCAATAAAATTATTACTACTACTATTACTACTACTACTACAAAGAGAATATGTATATTGCTTTGAAAGATAATTGTTGTGCAACTACTTTAAAAAAATAAAACCCAAGTGATATCTTTGTGTTCCTATTCAAGGTTTTCCTATTCCAACCCAAGTGGTAATAGCTTCTTAATTTTCTTTAACAAATTGTTAATATTACAAAGAATCATTTTAATTACGAAGAATTAAAGAAGTAACAGTATAAAATAAAAATATTTAATTAAAACAAAATAATATAAATAAATTTTTCTTGTAAAAAAACTTGGCGCTGCTTTTTTACTTCTGTCGCATTCTTCCCTAAATTATGTTTATTGTTTCTTTATTCAATCAAAAATCTTAGTACTAATGTTTAAATTTTAATGTTTAAATTTCAAAGTCTAGCAGCGCCAAGTTTTTTTATATTATAAGAAAAATTTATTTATATTATTTTGTTTTAATTAAATATTTTTATTTTATACTGTTACTTCTTTAATTCTTTGTAATTAAAATGATTCTTTGTAATATTAAAAATTTGTTAAAGAGAATTAAGAAGCTATTACCACTTGGGTTGGTATAGGAAAACCCTTGAATAGGAACACAAAGATATCACTTGGGTTTTATTTTTTTAAAGTAGTTGCACAACAATTATCTTTCAAAGCAATATACATATTCTCTTTGTAATTGGCGCAATTTAATTTAAAGATTTCATATCTTTTTTTGAAATACATGTTACTTGAGTTAAGTTAGGTAATATAATTTTGTGAAGAAGAAATAAAGCTACTATTTAGGGTGGATTTTTGAATTTACAAAATACATTGCGTGTACTTGGCGCCTTTTTTTTTACCTTTTTTGAAAAAGGTAATTTTGTACTGATTTTAATATACTTAAGAAAATCGGTTAAATTGCAGGAGCATTTAACTCACATTGAGAACTTTCACAAAAACACTATAATAAAGTATATTTTCCTTTAATACTTTTCGAGAAATATTCCACGTATTAGAACATTCTGAACACATTGCCATATCACGAAAATCGGTTATAAACAAAATAAATTGCAAGAACATTTAGCTCACATCGAGAGCTTTCAAAATTCCTTTAATACTTTTCGAGAAATATTAGTGTTGCATGTTTTTGTTGCAAAAAAGTATAAATTTCTTACAGAAATCGGTAACCCCTTCCCCGATTCTCGCCAAAGTAAATGCCAACCTTCCTTTTAATGATATTCTATATAAGATTACATGTATAACTTCACTTTTCTTTGACATAAATCGATAACTCCTTCAACGATTAACGCCAAATTCAATACCGGTACTTTAATGAGGTCTCCGATTCATTGAAATTTTAATATACTTAAGAAATAAATTAGTAGTTTTTTCATTGTAAATTGATTTTCATGAAACCAGTACTAAAATTTTTCCAGAAAACAAAGCTAAATCTTAAAAAAAAATTAAACCCATCGTTGCCATTCTCCAAAAATTAGAATTTTGGAATCGAATCTCAGCATTTTAGAACATTCTGAACACATTGGCATATCAAGCAAATCGGTTATAAAAAACCACCCAAATAAATTGCAGGAGCATTTAACTCACATTGAGAGCTTTCAATGAGATTCGGTCCATCCCTGAAAAATTAGAAAAATTTTTGCACCGGTTTCAAAAAAATCGGTCCGTTAATGAATGAGTTGCTCGCTGTCGGACATTAGATACTTATTATTTCCCGAAAAATTACATATTATTTCTCAAACAATTTGACAAATTTCGATACCGGTTTTCAAAAAATCGGTAACCAAAAATTATCCATAAAAATTATCCTTAAAAAACGGGCACAGTAACAACTGTGCCGCAAGCAACAACGTAGAACTACGTCAACTGTTACTATTTCATGTTAAAGTATTCAGCGAAGACAACGTAGAACTACGTCAACTGTCACTATTTCATGTTAAAGTATTCAGCGAAGGAAACTAGACGTAGGACTACGTCAACTGTCACTATTATTCAGCCAAAGACAGTTTTCGGGCGGTTTCCCCCTCAAGCGGTCGTAAAACCAGGCCGCCTGAGTTTTCTGGGGAGCCACCCTCAACCCAAGGCCCTTGATGGCGCACACTACGCAGGCCACCCCTATGTTGGCCAAATTTTTGGACTCCTCCCAGTTTTCCCCCTCGACTCCCAGGAAAGTGTCGTCGGCATAGCCGGTTACCCAGGAGCCGGGGGGAAGGGCAAGCCTTAGCACAGCGTCATACCCGAGGAGCCACAACAATGGGCCTAGTACTGAGTCCTGTGGTACTCCTCGGGTAATTAGCCTCACCCTCCATATTCCGTCTCGGTCTATCCAGGCCAATTTCCTGTCCCTAAGGTAATCAAAAATTACCCGTATTAGATAGGAAGGAACACCATGGTATTTAAGTGCCCTTCCTATCACGGGCCAGGGCAGGGTGTTGAATGCATTGGTGATATCAAAGGATGTACCGAGCAACACCCCGCCCTCTCTCCAGATGGCCTCCACGCGGTCCTGGACGCACTTAATGGCATCGATAGTGGATCTGCCCTCACAGAAGCCATACTGATCCTTGAACAGATCAGGACCTACTCGGGACAGGTGCTGGAGGAAGCGTTCGGCGATAACCCGCTCGAACAATTTGCCGTCCTCCCCCAGCAAACAGATTGGCCTGTAAGCGGAGGGTGAGTCCGCCGGCTTGTCCTCTTTCGGGAGGAGGACCAGTTTGGCCTCCTTCCACGCTTGTGGGAACTGCCCGGTCTTCATACAGTCAGTGAATAACCTCGTTAGCTGACTGGACAGTTCCCCGGCGGCCAAGGCTCAGGCGCGGCCGGGGATGACGTCAGGACCCGGAGCTTTCTCTTCATTCTTCTGACGGCTCTTTGGAGCTCCTCGGTGGTAACCCCCAGTTCCTCCTAGTTCCACATATCTGCATCATCGTCTTCGGTGCGGAACTCGCTTTCCCAACCCTCTTCCCCTGGTGGGAAGAGGGTCTGTACCACCTCTTCGAGGAACCGGGGGTCCAGTGTCTCCGTAGTAGGGAACGCCCAAGGCTTGAGCCTATTCATAACGAGCCTATACAGGCGCCCATGGGTCCTCCTCTAATGTCTTGAGGAGCTCTTCCCACGATCGCTCCTTGGCCGCCTTAATGGCCTTGGTGAGGACTAGCCGGGCAGCTCGGTAGCCCTCGCCGGCTTCCTCCTCGGGGACTTCGCCACGTCCCCTTCGCGCTCTTGTCCAGACGCGCCTAGCGTGGACAAAAGCTCGCCTCAACTCTGCGACTTCTTCCGTCCACCAATAGACGGCGCGTCTGGTGCGGGACTTCACCCGGGGCATCCCGACGTCACACACCATGGTTAGGATGCCCCGGATGTCGTCGACTTGTTTCCGCACGCTGCGCCCCTCTTCGGGGGGCGCAGATCTCCACGTAGACGCAATGATCGCCGCAATAAAGCGATTCGCGTCCATTTTCCGCGTGGCCCATCGCGGCAGCCTTGCCTCCACTTCGCGGCGGCGGGCTTGAACTACCGGAGGGATGGCTAGGACCCTCATCTCGATATATAAATGATCCGAGAGGGTCTCCAGCTCGGTAGCCACCCTCCAGCCGCGCGCGAGTTGAGCTGCGGGGGGATTTGCCCAGGTTATATCTATCACCAAGCCTCTCCGCTGACGCACGCATGTGTTCTCTGAGCCTGTGTTTAGAGTGTACAGGCCCAGTCCCGCCGCCCAGGTCTCTAGGACCCGGCCCTTGTTGTTTGTAGCGGGGGAACCCCACAATGTCGACTTTGCGTTAAAGTCCCCCGCCACGATGGCCGGTCCCGGGAGGTGACGCCTCACGCAGTCTCCCAGGGCGTCGAGCACCTCCTCATAGCGGGCCAGGCCCATACTTGAAGACAAGTATACACTTACCACCGCGATGGGCCCCCACTTTACCGCCACGAAGCCCTCCCCTGCCTCACAACGCGTGATCGGGAGGGCTCGTGGACATCGTGGCGATGGATTGCAGTATACGACGGCTGAGCCCCGCGTATCGACCGCCCTATTTGGGTGGTTGGGCGGTACAGCTCAGCCACTACTCCAAGTCCACAACTACGCTCGGTCATGGTTTGCAGGAATAATTCCTGTGCCGACCGAGCGTGGTTGACGTTTATGTGAAGGATAGAGGTTGCGCTACCCATTTAAGACTGTTGCGCTTCCTCCACCTCCATAGCTTCGACGCCTTTTTGCGTCTTTCCCTCCTTCTCCTTGTCTACACCCTTGTTCCCCCACCCTGGGGCATTGTCCACCTTCTGCAGCTTGCGCTCGCCTTTTTTTGGTGACCGTGAGCTGCACTTGCTCGTTCGAAACGACCTTTGGCGGCTTTTTTCCAGCCTTTGGTCGCGCGACTTGAGAATCCGCCTTTGACGTCGTGGCCACCGCTCTTTGGTTGGTGCCCGTCGCCGCCTGACCTTGGGTGGCCTGACTCCTACTTTCTCTTGTAGGGGCTTTCCTGATCTTTTTATTTGCCGGCCTACAGGCCTTGCTGCCTGCGCGATGGCCGGCGGGGAGCCCCTTATCCGTACAGACGGGACATTTAGGTATGCTCGTACACTCTTGCGCACGATGCCCTGCCTCGCCGCATCTGTAACATCTGTTACTGCGGTCAACGCTGCTGGTGCAGGTGGTCCGCACGTGGCCCCCCTCCAGGCACCGGAAGCACTGGAAAGGTCTTTGCCCCAGCAACTGCACGCGGGCACTGAGCCACCCGACCAGCAGCCGGTTCTTCTTCGTTATCAAATTGGCGGCGACCACCGGGCATCTGACCCACACTGATCGTAGGCCATTAGGTGCCCTCTTCGCCTGTCCAATTTGTATTTGTGAGGAGGGGCATTTACCCGCCTCAGCCACCGCCCTCGTCAGCTCCTCCTGAGTGACGGAATCGTCAAGGTCGCTGACTCTCAGTTCCGCCGTTTTCACGGGCCTGGTGACCTTGACGTTATCCCTCCCTGCAAAAATCTCGCACATCTTCTGGGCAAGGGCGTCCGCTTTAGACGCCCTGTCCGTCCCCGAGACATCCAACGAGAGGGCCCCCGTCATGGCTTTCCTGACGCGGATCCCTCCTGCGATACCCGTATCTGCGAGAGAAATTTTCTCTTTGGCCTCTCGCATTATTGTACTGTATTCGCCCTCCGTGCAAGTTATTGTCACGGCCACTGTACGGGGCTTATTCCTTCCCTTCGCTGGCCCTTTCGTTACCCCTTTCGGGGAAGAGGCCTTTGACTGCTTCTGGGCACTTGTACTGGCCTTTGGCGGCTCCTTCGCTTTCCTACTCCCCTTCCTAACGACGTCCGACCACGACTGGGACGCCGCCTTGTTCGAAAGGGGGGAGAGTTGCTGCTTTACGGCAGACACAATTTCTCCTTTGAACGGGGCCGATGTTGCGTTTTTTACCCTTTTCCCTCCTCTTTTCTCGCCTTACCTCCTTTTTCCTTCGAGGCAGCGGCGGTGGCGTCGTCTTGCTCTCTTTCGCATTGGGAGCGACGACAGGAGCTTTCCCGGCCGGTTTCGCAGTTGGGGGTTTAGATATTACCCCCTTTTCGCAAAGTCGGCTCTCGAAACTGGAGAACAATTCGGCCATTTTCACCGAGAGTCTCTCCATGATTCTTTCCTCCATGCCTTGTGAGGAGGAGCTAAAGTTGAAAGCCCCTCCACAACTGGTGTTTGTCTCGTGTGGCGCGCCGAACCTGAAGGCTGTCTCCTCATTTCCTGAAACAGCCTCCTCCATCATTTTCGCCACGTTCTTAATTGGAGGACGAACCACCGGTGGCATACCGGTCCTCTCGATCTCGCGATCTCTTGATCTCTCGAGGACTCGATTACTTTCTCCTCCGAGTCCGTGTCGTCCAGGATGGGATTGTGCATTCTTCTTCTTTTTGGCGTCGCGGTGGAGTTTGGAGAAGGTGATCGCGACACCTCCATGACACCCTCGCGTTTGTTCGAGGAGGAGGGGCCTACGACCGGCCCCGCCTGGAACTTCTCCAAAGCCGCCAGTCTCCTCCTCAAGTTTTCATTGTCTGCGCGCATTATAGATAGCTCCCCGCGCAGCAACTCCAACTCGGCTTCGCGCTCGTCCTGAGTTTTGCTCTCCGCCCTTAAGGCAAGGTATTTGGTGGCCGCCATTATGGTAGCGGCCGCCTTGTTTAGGGCTCCTTTATACATCCCGGAGAGATTATTCGAATTAGTGGCCACTTTATCTATGGCCCTAATCGACTCCAATATGGTGGCCGGGAGGTCCCTCGTGGGAGCCTTATTGAGCTCCTTCAAGGCTTTGACCTCCCACTTCATCCTGCCCGTGGAGAGGACGGCACCGATCGTGGGATCCAATGCCTCCCTCTCCAGCCTTTTCTCTAGAGCGCGAGCTCTTGCGGCTTTCTTCTTTTTAAGCTTTTCATATTCGCCGGTAGTTACCGGCCGGCCTTGCTTCCCCGTTCTGGGTCTCACTGTACCTTTGATCAGCTTGGAGGTCTTCGGAGTCTTCGACGCCTCGCTCTCACCCGCACTGTCTTCCAATGAATCGTCCGACAGTATGACGGCGTTGTCTTCGCCGTCGCTCGTAACAGCATCCATCTCTGAGATCACGGTGCAGTCCGGGTCCTCTAGACGGTCCAGACGTACGAGGAATTGCTCGAACGTCCCCTCAGCGAGAGGGGTCGAGCGGGATGGACCCGCCCTTGGCTCCTTCGTCTGCGTGCCTTCCACTGGAGCGTTACTACACTCTTGACTGAGCTCTTGGCTAGTATCCATAGCTTCGCTCAGTCCCTTTCGCGCGTTTATCTCCTTCTCGCACCTCTCCTTGACGCTCTTCGGTCCACTCAGGGATCTGGACTTCTTTGCAGCCGCGGACTGCGATCGCGTCACTAAGGAGGATCTCAAAGAGGGTCGCGAGACTGTTCCCACCGTCGCCGAGACTCCCCCGTTCTCGGAGACCTCCATGTTCTCTTCGTTGTTATGAGGGTTGATAAAAATAGTGTCTGCCATTTCTGATTTGATTCCCGGACCCGCTGCGGCTCCACCACCCAGGGACATGCCCTCTCCGACCGACCAGGAAGAGTTCCCAGTCGGCCGGGTTCCCCCGAGTTCCCCCGGGGAGGTGGCTATGTCACGGGCCCCCGAAATAAGCATCGGGGGCGCTGGACTCCAGCCCCCTACTGACTCGTGGGCGGAGCAAGCTTCCTCCCACGGGCTTTCAGGGGCTTCGACCCCTGGGGCACCGCAGTGGGCGCCGCCACGCGGGGGGCCCCACGGACGGTTGGGGCGAAGGAGGTCGCACCCCCTCCAACGCCTTACCCGCCGTGGCGACCGTGTTCAGCCGCCGGCCGAAGTGACCTTCGCACCGACGGCTGTCTTCTACTCAGGTGGCCGGGTTCGGGAGGGATGCGATCCCCGACCACCGGAGTTCCCCGCACGCCGCCGGCCCTTGCGTCCGGCGGCTAGACCCGCCGGCCCCGACCTCGGAATATGTCCGAGCGGCCCGACGGGTCTCCCACCCAGGTCGCCTGGCCCCGACCTCGGAATACGTCCGAGCGGCCCAGGCGACCCTCCACACTCAGCGGACCGTAGGACCACGTCCCTGGTGTGCAACCGCCGAGTGTGAGCTTCTCCTCCAACCGACCCAGGACCACGTCCTAGGCCGGCTTGAAAGAGGGTTATCCCCTTTCCTCCTGCTGGAGCACCGGCGTGCAATGGAGAATGAGAGGGGATCTTCCCGTCCCCTCGATGAGACGGCATCCCTGCCCACCTCGGGAACGGGGACCACCCTCCCCCAAAAACCCCTCTCCTGGCCGCCCGGTCCCGACCTCGGAATAAGTCCGAGCGGGCCGGGCGGCCGGATCCCCCACCCTGCCGGAGCAAACGTGGGAGAAATCCTCATGGATCCTGGGAGGATACTCTTGTTCTTCGGTAAAGGTCCATGTAGCGGCAATGTGCAAAATTCAAATTTGCGCACTGTTTTATTATTTTTTAAATAATTTTTTACTAATTTGATTATATTTTTTACTCTTTCCTACTCTATTGCATATATAATTCTTTTAAATTTGATTAATTTTCGTCTTTAAGATTTGGTCCGTCCCTGAAAATTAGAAAAATTTTTGCACCGGTTTCAAGAAAATCGGTCCGTTAATGAATGAGTACCTCGGACATTAGATACTTATCATTTTGCGAAAAATTACGTATTATTTCTCAAAAAATTGGAAAAATTTCCGGTTTCCAAAAAAATCGGTAACAAAAAATTATACACTTTATGGCACTCCCCGGGAAATTCTATCCCTACTTCATATACAATTCTTTGAGATTCACTCAATTATTTCCTGAACAAGTAGAAACCTGCACATTGCTTCCTCATAGTTTTTAAGTGTGCAAGTAGAAACCTGCACATTGCTTCCTTATAGTTTTTAAGTGTGCAAGTAGAAACCTTTGCTCACAAAGCTCCTCTATGAGGAAGCTTTTATTTTATTCGATGTATAATTATTAATATTTATTTGTTTTGGCTTCCTCATAGAGGAAGCTTTGTGAGCAAAGGTTTCTACTTGCACACTTAAAAACTATAAGGAAGCAATGTGCAGGTTTCTACTTGCACACTTAAAAACTATGAGGAAGCAATGTGCAGGTTTCTACTTGCACACTTAAAAACCATGAGGAACCAATGTGCAGGTTTCTACTTGCACACTTAAAAATTATGAGGAAACAATGTGCAAGTTTCTACTTGCACACTTAAACATTATGAGGAAGCAATGTGCAAGTTTCTACTTGCACACTTAAAAATTATGAGGAAGCAATGTGCAAGTTCTTTTAGTCTTTTCTACCCCTATTTCATATATAATTTTTTTAAATTTGGTTAATCAGTTTTTTAGTTATAGAAATTTCAGTAAAATTGGTTTTTTTAACAAAAATCGGTGACCCCTTTATTATTAACAATTTTTATTAATTCTATTATATTTTTCAGTCTTTTCTACCTCTATTTCATATATTATTTTTTTAAATTTAGTTAATCAGTTCTTGAGTTATAGAAATTTCAGTAAACTTGGTTTTTTAAAACAGAAATCGGTAACCCCCCTTTATTATTAACAATTTTTATTAATTCTATTATATTTTTCAGTCTTTTCTACCCCTATTTCATATATAATTTTTTTAAATTTGGTTAATCAGTTCTTGAGTTATAGAAATTTCGGTAAATTTGGCACAGACATACACACATATACACATACCGACATTTTTTTTAATGCGATATTTTGACGTTTTACAACAATCTGAACATATTGGCAGAAAAAACTAAAAAACCAATCTCTTCGTTGGTTTCTTCTACCCCTATTTCATATATATATTTTTTAAATTTGGTTGACTGGATCCAACTTTATACACAATCAAAGGTTCATATATGAATTTACGAAAACAAAGCTTCCTCTATGAGGAAGCAAAAATTGGAAAAATTTCGTAACCGGTTTCCAAAAAGATCGGTAACGAAAAATTATATACTTTATAGCACTCCTCGGAAAATTCTACCCCTGTTTCATATACAATTCTTTAAGATTCGGTTAATTATTTCCGGAAAAATTGGAAAAATTTCGTAACCGGTTTCCAAAAAGATCGGCAACGAAAAATTATACACTTTATGGCACTCCCCGGGAAATTCTACCCCTACTTCATATACAATTTTTCGAGATTCGGTCAATTAATTCCCGAAAAATTGAAAAATTTTCTGATACCGGCTTCCAAAAAGATCGGTAACGAAAAATTATACATTTTATAGCACTCCCCGGAAAACTCTACCCCTGTTTCATATATAATTCTTTGAGATTCGGTCAATTATTTCCCGAGAAATTAGAAAAATCGGTTTCCAGAAAATCGGTAACAAAAAACTATACACATCATGGCACTCCCCGAAAAATTCTACCCCTATTTCATATACTTTTGGTAATATTTCGAGAAATATTAGTGTTGCATGTTTTCGTTGCAGAAAACGTTACAAGAAAACGTTGCAAGAAAACGTTGCAGTCGTGCACCCGAAGTTACCTCCCCCCCTCTGGGAAAGACGTAGTTCTACGTCAAAAAATTAAACCCATCGTCGCAATTCCCCAAAAATTAGAAAAACTTTGGCCCCGGTGTCAAGAAAATCGGTAAAACAAAAATCGAACCCCATCGCCGCCATCCCTGAGAAATTAGAAAAATTTTGACACCTTTTGCAAGAGAATCGGCCCATTAATGAATGAGTAGTTCGCAGTCAGACGGACAGACAGACATTCGACACTTATATATACCCAGTAAGCAAAAAATCATTATTATAATGTTATTGCAACGATATTCTAGAACTTGTAATGTTGTTAAATATGTAGTTCTTAATGTTGTATAGTACATCATTATAAACATGCTTTGACCACGATTCCGAAATTTCAGTAATGTTGAAATGGGAGTGCCATAACGTTGCAAATAACATTACGCTAAGGTTTTTCTATCATTCCTGTAATGTTTTTGAGATAAAAATTTAAACGTACTATCAACTTTATTACAACATTATATTAAGATTACCGTAATATATTAATTCTAACATTTATTTAAAGTTGTTATTGATATTTTGTTTTCATTTCAGGCACTATGTATTTATTTTTAATAAATATGCACTACACTAATTATCATAAAAAAATAGTTTTATTTATATGAAAAAAATATATATACATATATAAGTTTTATTATGAGTTTTATTTCGTGTGCCAATTATCTCTGCGAATTATCTCAGAAAGTATTGATCCTAGGAGGGGAAGTTTTTGAAGTCACCCTGGTAACCATCTCCGATAGAAAACGATTAAAAACGGCTACATCTGTATCGTTTTTAATCGTATCTTATCGGTTCTATCGTTGCATATTTAGAAGACAGATAAAACATTAATCGAATCGAATCGGTTTCTATCGTTTTAGATCCGAATAAGGAAATAACTATACAAATTTTAGAGTTATGAATCGTTTTCTATATGTACAATTATTGCCCGTCTGAATCAATCGTATATACACGATATAGTATATATCGTTATTTATGGTAATAATTTTACCGTATGTATTAATACAGATATATAAGAATAAAATAATAGACATCTCATTGATATTTATATGACTTAACCGAACCAACACATCTATCGTTTCTTATCAGGATTTTCCGACGTACAACTTATCATCTTCTGTACAGCAGCTAATCGGTTCGTTTTCTGTTGTATATCAATGATATAAATTGAATCATTTGAAAGCCTTCTACTTTATATATGTTTTTATAAGGTTAAAACGATAGATATCTCGTCGATATTTATACGACTTAACCGAACCGATACATCTATCGTTTCTTATCAGGATTTTCTGACATACAACTTATCATCTTCTTTACGGCAGCAAATCGGTTCGTTTTCTATCGTATATCAATGATATAAATTGAATCTGCATCAACCAAATCGGCGATTAGTTCGCGACAATGCCGCTAGGCCGCGCATGATGGAAAGCGCTTCTTGTATTTAAAATACATCCAGTCATAATACATAAGCAGACCCCCTGCGAGGCGAAAAACAGAGAAATCCAGTATCGTAACTGAAGGGATCTTTTCCTATAAGGACCTCCTGGCGGTAGCCGCCCCGGACACCGAACACCGAGCCCAGCGGCCTCCGACTCCTGGCGCTAGTTGCCCCGTTCCCGGCGTTCTTCAAAACGATAAAAACCGATTGCAAGAAATAAATCGGTATGAATCTGATTCCTTAATTCACGATTCGTAACGATTGAAATGGACTGACTAAAACTAATTCAAACGATTCATTAACCATATTGATAGAAATTGATGTGCAGTTGATAAGACATTTACGATAGAATCCCAAGTATTTTGTAACGTGAGTTTCTGATGAAGTATCGTAAATAAACGATTCACTAACCATATTAAAAACGATAGAAACTGATGTGCAGCTGATAAGACATTTACAATAGGATCCCAAGTATTTTGTAACGTGAATTTCTGATAGAGTATCGTAAATAAACGATTCACTAACCATATTAAAAACGATAAGAAATTTTTTATCGTTTTCTATCGTTGGCGGTTATCAGGGCAGCCTTCGGATAAGGGAAATTAATAGGGCTGTTACTTTTGACAACTTCGAAGCTTCGAAGTTCGAAGTTTCGAACAATATATATGTGCGAATTCATTTAAAGGACGCTAAAAATATTGTTAAAAAAAAGAGTTAGTTAATATATATGCTAAAAAAATGTGTAATTATTCCTAAATTACAATCTTGAAATATTATAACATGAATTATTACATATTTAAAATAGAAATGTTTTAAATAAAAAATTAAGCCGTTCTTATTGAAACATGAAACGAGTTTTCGGAAATATTTCTCGTTCTAAAATTATCAAATAACGCATACTGCGATATTTGTCCTCAATATGCTATAGTTGTTTGAAGTATATCTGTTACGGGCAAAGTCCGCATGGTATGCAGTGTCGACATTGCCCGGGCAATGTCAGCATTGCACAACGCGACTGGGCAAAGTAGTTTATTAGCGGACATTGCCCGGTTTAATGTGGGCAAGGTTAACACTGCCCATCCAGCGATGGCAATGTCGGCAACAATTATCACATTGCGGACTTTGCTCGGTTCCAAGTGGGCAATGTCGACAATGCTAAATCTCCGTGGGCTAAGCTGCGCTAAATGTCCGTCTATTTAGCGCAGCTTAGTCCATGGAGATTTAGCATTGTCGACATTGCCCACGGAGTCCGTAGTAGTCTAGGTTTCTCAATTTTTGGGACAGATATTTATGTAATAAAATTATTGGCGACGCAAAGATTCTCCCCAGCGCGCCTAGGGGCCGGATCGCAAACTAGCGTAAATGAGACAGTTTGTGCAAGGTTACAGTAGAAATGGAGCATACAAACGAGAAAAATAGCTCTCCTCCTGAAAAGAAGAGGAGAGTCACAAATTATTGTTGTGTTCCTCAATGTTTCACGTATTTTTCACCAGCAATCAGTTTACATTTCTTTCCAAAAAGCAAAGAACTAAAGAAAAAATGGGAGAGGACTTTGAAGATGAGCAAACCGGCATCATCATCAATGCGTGTTTGCTCCCAACATTTTTTACCTAAAGACTATTTTCCTGGAAGTAAGTAATTTCAAGTTATTTCTGATTTAGTCTTTATAAAAGTTTCGTATTTGTTATAAAGTTAAAGTATATAACTCGTAGATAATTTAAAAAAGTATTATCCTCAGGATGACTGTTTTTTTAATCTTTATATTTCTATTGAGATTTGTGTATTGTATGATTGTTATAGATTTAAAACGACATAAACTTTTTCCTCATGCCGTGCCCTCCCAAAAACTACCGCAACTATCACATGACAAATTGGAAACATCACCCCAAAAAAGGCAGAAAGAGGCAAGACAGTGGAGAGCCCATGCTCGACAGCGTAATGAAATGTAAGTATTATATTTGATATATATATGTATACTTTTTTTTTAAGGAAACAGTTACTAAAGAAGGAAATTTTGAAAGTGAATTAATTCTGATCCTTTTATTGTTGTTTTCAGAGAAAATGATGGGATTGCAAAAGAAATAAGCACATCATTTCATTCAGATGATAATGAAATAGAAGCTCCTTCACCTCAAGGCCAAGAATATGTTTGCTTAAATAAATACTTTAGTGAAATATCTACTCAAGCAAACTTAATAGATTTGAGGCCTCTAAAATCATCAGATGAAGTGGGACGAAGTTTGGCTGATGTCATTAGTGAAATGTCAAACACTCTAGATAAAGCTAATCAAGTGAACTTTGAAGTGACACCAATTCCATTTCCAACTATGGGCAATCTTCATCAGTCAACAGAAAAAACAAATATCACCCTTCCAGATTTGTTGACCACTAATGCTAAGCTTTTTACTTTTACTGGCATACATTCTATTGATCTTCTTGATGGTTTAGTAGATTGTGTGTCAGATCTGATAGTAGATGCCTCAACCAATAAAAAAATACTATCTTTAAGAGACAGAATTATTCTCACCATGGTAAAAGTAAAACTAAATATGAGTTTTACTGTAATTGCCGTTCTATTTAATATTACCAGACAAACTTGTTCTAATTATTTCAAGAATACGATACCAATATTATCAAGAGTTTTAAAAGTAATGATACCATGGCCTGATCAAGAAATAATCAGGAAAAATTTGCCACTATCCTTCAAAAAATATAAATGCACTCGAATAATATTGGATTGTGCTGAAACAGTAATAAAAAAATGCAAATGTCTCAAGTGCAGAGTACTTACTTATTCTCAGTACAAGAAGAATCACACTGTTAAATTTGACGTTGGGATAACTCCATCTGGACTCATCACAGAGATCAGCTACGCATTTGGAGGTCGTGCCTCTGATAAATTTATTGTTAATAAAACGGGAGTGCTTGATAAACTGGATTCTTATGATGGAGTTATGGTTGATAAAGGATTTCGAATTGAAACAGAATGCTTGCAGGTGAGTTTCTGCAATTTTGTACTATACTCACGCCGTACTGATTCCTCAATTTACACTGTTTTTTTACTTTCTTTATTCCAGCGAAATATACGACTAATAAGACCTCCCTTTCTGCATCAAAAGCAGCAAATGAGCCAAACGGATGCCTTGGAAACAGCAGATATTGCCAGAGCCAGAGTTCATGTGGAGAGAGTTATTCAGAGGCTACGAGAATTTGAATTATTGAGAGGTCCAGTACCTTGGCCACTGGCTCACTATTTTGATGACATTTTGATAATTGCAGCTGGCTTAACTAATCTTGGTCTCCCAGTTATTAACACAGATAAGTTTATGTGAAATGTAAACTCTTTGAAATAAACAGCAGAAATTTAACTGTGCAGATATCGTGATGTTTGAAATTTATTGCTTTATTAATTTTGTGTAATTTGTTACACGGTAGGCACCCCTACCGGCGGGGTGGGTGCGGGAGGAGGGGCCGAAGGCACACACAAGATATAACAAGATATAAAGAATTAAAAAGAAACAGAAAAACTTATACTTAAGAGATCACATTATGACAGTATAACAAGCAAAATTAAATCACATGTTTGTTACAATAAACATTAAAAGAAAAGTTTCATAACATTTTTAATAGTTTCCAAGTTAAATAACATTCTAACAGTTAAAATTTCTTAAATCTTAGGGGGGAAAACTAAAGATAAATATTTAAAAAAAATAGGAAATTTTACTGCTCTTGTGTGAAATCCAACATCATTCTGGGCAAAAATTCATCAAAATACACATGTATGAGCCTTGAAACAAGATCAAACACATATTGTTCATCAAATAGAACCCTTTTCCAAACAAAATCATTTCCCACTACAGAATATACTAGATAATCACATTCCGAGAGCCCACTCAAAAGCATACCGATCTGCATTTGTGCATAATGGTCAGTTTTCTTTCTAATTTCACCATCCTTATCCAAGGTCTTGACAGCTCTCTTTTCTAAAAGCTCTGATGCTGATAGCCTCTCTCCTTCTTTAAGGGTTTTAATTTCAATGTTTTGAAGAAATTCTTTTCCATCCATAGCAGTACCATCAAGACTGGCCCCTAATCAAGGTAACTCCTCACGGACTAGAAAACAAGACTCTAAGACTTTACATTCAAATAAGTCCTCATATCTTTCCCTGGCGATTTTCTCATTGGTGAGACCTCTGATTGTATCGTCATTTCCTTTGAATTTGCTATGGTACACTTCTTGATATCTACTATTCCAATCTGCCTTAGGATTGACATAGTACGTATATTGACTTCGAGCCTTGGATGCTGTAATACGAAGATTACGATTTCTCCTCCACATATTTGTTCCTTGACTTCCACTTGCCATTGTAACGCTTTGCTGTAATGAGACTTTCACGTAATTTTCATAGAACTGAAGTAGTTCTGATCTTAATGATTCAAGTTTTTGATTAGTAAGTTTGCTAAGTTTTCCTAGCACTTTCCAAGACCTGAAAGTAACAAGCCTAAAAATATTTTCTGAATTTTCTGCAGCTTTACAATTAAAAGAATCTTCTTCATTGTCCGTAGCTCCAGCTCCATGACGTAGACCACTGTAGAAAATTGAATATTCACTCAGCGGAGCACCTACAGTACAATCAGAAAAAAAAAGAGAATAAATAAAAATATTATCAATACTATTAATGTTTATCATTTTCTATAGAAAAAAGAAAACATTAATATCATTAATGCTTATATTATTTTCTATCCCTAATTTTAAAGGTCATTAAAAAATTTACAATTATAAAATACATCTTCATCCGATCAGTTTATTATATCTCATGACAAAATTCAGTACAGTAAATAAATTAACGGTACTAACATTTACTCTGTATACTTATTTCTGAGATTCAATTTGTATTACTTGTATCACACATGATTATAAAAAAGAACCAAAAATGTTTAATTTACAGTTCAAAAATCCGCAGTTAATTCATTCAAAAGACAAAGTACAGAAAATTTGATGTTAATTTAAATTAATTAATCAGTAGTATCATTTAACTGTCCACTTTCTCAATTTTATTGGGGCTTACAACGAGATAGTCTTTCAGCCCATTTCTTCTCCATATCTTTAGTGACCTCAGGCATAGCAGACACATAAACATCTTTTTGTGAGTCAACATGACATAAATCTGTCAGACGTTTTGCTTCATACTCCTTCAATGTGGAGGTTTTAAGAGCTCCCCACTGTTGTTCGATGTCTGTGCAACTTAAATCTACTAATTCTGCTTCCTCCACTCTGGAAAAAATGCATTATAAATATATTTTTCTTATAGTGAAGTCGGTGCTTAATACTGAAAATAAAAAAGCAAAACAATAAGATACTTGAGAAGACTAACCTTGTCAGGTAAAGAAGAACAGCTACAACATGTTTACATTTTTCGGATTGCCCAGCTGGACATTCACATTCTACAGACTGGTCTTTTAACAATCGCGAACCATATTCTTCTTCCAAATTCACCCAAACTTCAACTAAATAAGGATGTTGAGTAGTAAGACCTGAGGTTCACAAGACGAGAGCCTGAATGTGTAACACACAGTCTTTCCTTTCTTTTAGTCCCACTGACACAACTAAACCACTTTCTAATACTTTCTCGCCCTCACGCATTGGACGCACAAAACCTTTAGTAGCATTCATAAGGTCCACAACGGAAAGAATCTTTGACATTTTCGAAAAATAAAATATAAACAGTAACATATGTCCCGGTCTAGTCTTACATCTGTCTCATTTACGCTACTTCGGGATCTGGCCACCAGGAACGCTCGGGAAATCTTTGCGTCGCTAATTAGGTGCAAATTTAACAGTATTTATTAGAATATAGATCATGATACAATAGTACATCATTCCGCGCTCACGCCAGTGTCGCCAACTGATCCGCGGGGATTGAGAGTCACTCGAGAGTCGGGTGGTGGGGGTACGCACACGAAAAAGAAGCACGTTCGCACGTGTGCGTATCTCCTTATGGAAATGTGCCCTTGAGTGCTCAATGGCAGTCAGTGGGAATGTATGGTTGCCCTTCAGTTGTAATGCGAATTATATGGAAAAGTTAATGGAAAATATTGAGTGGCAATAAGATGAATGGAAACGCAATGGCAAGATTCGAATGACAACTTTTTCCATACAGGCGTAATGGAAACTGCTAATGGCTTATGAAGGTTAAAACTTGTGTATGGAACTTGCAATGCGAATTATATGGAAAAGTTAATGGAAAATATTGAGTGGCAATAAGATGAATGGAAACGCAATGGCAAGATTCGAATGACAACCTTTTCCATACAGGCGTAATGGAAACTGCCAATGACTCATGAAGAATAAAATTTGTATGGAATTTTTCTACCTTCGGCCAATGTTGTTCAGTGTGAATTGTAATGGAAATTCGTCAATGGTAAACATGCGTAAGACAATATATTGTATGGCATTTATTGTCTTTCACATTTTAATCCATAGACATTTGACATTCATCGTCAAAACGTTGCCGTAGTGAGAAGTGAAAGATTATTACGACAAAAAGTAAGTTTTTGAGTTGAATTTCCATGACTTTTGCATTTATTTGCGATTAGCTTTTAGGAAAAGTATTTTTGTAATCGAATGCTATAAACATTAACCTAACCAAGAACGTAGCTACAACTCTTTCAGGTATTTTTTGAGTTAAGTGCCACATAACCTACAAAAAGACCCTTAGTGGTCTATAAAGGTTAGACTGTCCGTTGAACCAAAGGCAATGGGAAATGAAGGCATTTATATTAAAGACAAAATAGTACCATTTATTGGGTTCCCCCGTAGCCCTCGGCGGGGGAACAGGCGGGTAAGTGGTAGTAGAGGAAAGGAGGTGAAGGAAGAGATTTGAGAGGTGAGGAAGGTGCTGGAGGAAGGGAATAGATAGGGAAGTGTGAAAAGAAGACGGGAGATTGGAGGGGAAGCGGACGGTGGTCTGGAGGAGGCGGGAATCGTTGGTGAAGAGGCAAGCGAAAATTGAGGTTAGAGAGAAGGGCGGGATGGAAGGAACGGAGGTATCAGCCCAGGTTACACGAGGAGGGAAGTGAGCGAGTTGGCAGCATGGAGTATCGATCGGGAGATCGATCGAGCTGACGCGAGACGGAGAGATTGTCGATGGTGGCGCAGCAGGTGTAGAACGGAGCAACGAGTCGTCGCGATAGTTCGATGGATCGAACGATCGAGAGTAAGGGCAGCGTAAGAGGGAAGGAAGGAGTCGAACGGAGCAGGAATGGAGCAGGTAGGTCGAAGGAAGGAGTAAGCAGCAAGCAAGCGGAGTGCACAGAAGGATCGGAAGGGTTTTGCGGAAGGTTAAGGGGGAAGGTTAAAAAAAGGTTTAGTGAAGCGAAAGAGGTAAGCGCGAGTGATTGGAAGGAGAGAGGAGGGAGGGAGAGGATGGTAGAGGAAAGGAGAGGAGAGGAATTAAGCGTACGTGTTTTAGATAATCTATGCGTGTTTTAGATAAGCCAGGATGGAAGGAAGGTGTATAATCGGGAAGGAGGTGGTGGAAAAGGTGGTGGAGGAGAAAATGACGAAGCTGCTAAGGGAGGTGAAAGAGGACCGGAAAAGGAAAGAGGAGATGATAGAGGAACTGAAGGAGGAGGTGGAGAGGTTGAAGGTAAAGGTAGAAAGAATGGAGCAAGGCGGGGGAAAAAGGAAGAGAGAGGAGGGTGAGGAAGGCAAAGGAATGACGGGGAAGAAGAAATGGTGGGCAGAGGAGGGTGAGAGAAGAGAGGACGAGATGAGAAGGAGGAGCGTCATAATAAGGATCGAGAAGGAGAGGTGGGTGGGAGAGGAATCGGATGCGGAGAAGGTGAAGGAGCTGTTTGAGGAAGGACTGGTGGTGAAGGCGGAGGTAAGAGAGGTGAGGGTGGTAGGTACGAGGGGGGATTGGCTGACGTTGCTAGTCAGGCTGGGGAATGAGGAGGAGAAGCGGAGGGTTCTGGAGGCAAGAAGGAAAGCAGGAAACAGGCTAAGGGTAAAAATAGACGAGGACAAAACGGTGGAGGCGAGGATAAGAGAGAGAGTGGAGAGAGAGAGGGGAGATGGGGAGGGAGATCGGAAGAGAGCAGGAGGGAGAGGATATCGGCAGAGGAGGAGATCTCGAAAGAGTTGGAGGAGAAACTCCTCATGTGCGCGGATGAAGCGAAGCAGTAGGCAGGTCGGAAGAGCCGAGGCAAGAAGGAAGGAAACGGAAGGAGACGGATGAAGAGGCGAAGGAAAAAGGGGAAGGGATAAAGGGGGTGGGGGTTAAGGGAAGGGAAAAAGTTATGTTATTGTAAGGCCGTTCAATGGTCAGGTCGGGTTGAGGGAATTGTGTGTACAGGGTTGGGTACGTCCCTTTAAAACGCCGTTTTGTAAACAGATTGTAAACTCTACGGGGAAATGCAATAAACTACATACATACATAGTACCATTTATTAAAATGCCATTGAATTTTCATTGCTTCAAATGCAATGGAAATGGAGACATTTTTGCCAAAAATAAAAATTTCCACACAAAATCCCATTGGTATTGCCAGTGTTAATACCAATGGCAATACCAATGGCAATACCAGTGGCAATACCAATGGGATTTTGTGTGGAACTTTTCATCTTTGGCAAAAATGCCTTCATTTCCATTGCGTCTGGAACAATGGGAATTCAATGATATTTTTTAATGGCAATGAAGGGCACATTTTCATAAGGGTATCCCCACCGCCCGACTCTCGAGTGGCTCTCAGTCCCTGCGGATTAGCTGGCGACGTTGGCGTGAGCGCGGGATGATGTACTATTGTATCATACGATTACGTTAATGTACGAGACTCGTAACAGTGGAAAATTGTCGAATATTTTACGCAAAACTGTACCTTGTCTTTGAAGTTTTGAGCGAAATTGTATTCATTACTTGTGTTTCATATCAGTCATGTGTGATACGGACTTAGAAAGAGATCAAATGCGTCAGAAGTTCGAAGAAAAGTTAAAATCTTTAAAGCTACGTGTAAATTCTTTTTTAATAGAAAATGCAAACGCATATGAAGATTTAATTTCTGCGGTAGAAGAAGCAAAGGTGAGGACCAAAAAGACACACACCGATTACAGATGCCTTAAAAGATACGATGTGTTATCTATAGGTGAATCTAAGGAACTTATTCAACCTTTGTTAAAAAACGATAAGGAGATTAAGTATTACACACATAATGAACAAGTTTTTGATATTATCCATGCGGCACATCTGGAAACCGGACATGGCGGAAAACATAAATTAGAAAAGAATATTAAAACGAAATACGTAAATATAACGAGAGAGGTAATTCATATTTACCTTGAGCTTTGTCTCATCTGTAAAAAGAAGAAAGCTCACCCCAAAAAAGATGTTGTAGTTAAGCCTTTGATATTTAAAGAAATCAATCACCGAGCACAAGTAGACCTGATCGATATGCAAACAAGCCAGGATGGAGAATATAAATTCATTTTAAATTATCAAGAACACTTAACCAAATTTGTGTATCTTCGCCCGCTAAAGACCAAGACTGCTGCAGAAGTCGCTTATAATCTTGTAGACATATTTTGCGTTATCTGTGCTCCATCCGTCTTACAATCAGACAATGGAAGAGAATTTTGTAACAGCGTTATAGAGGAATTAAAAAATATGTGGTCTGATCTTAAAATAGTGCACGGCAAACCAAGACATTCTCAGAGCCAGGGTAGCGTTGAACGTGCGAACCGAGATGTACAGGATATACTCGTCGCCTGGATGGAGGACAACAATTTGTCTAAATGGAGTGAAGGATTACGTTTCTGCCAATGGAAGAAAAATACCAGTTGGCATTCTGCAATCAAACAAACACCCCATGAAGCAATGTTTCGAAGAAAGGCTCACGTTGGTCTTCAATCATCCCAATTACCGTCGTCGGTAATAAATGATATAGTAACAGAAGAAGAATTAGAACACGTAATTGATTCAACTGAAGTACGTAATGACAACGGATCATCTGAGAACACCAACAATACACTCATTGCTGAAGAAGTTCGTGAAAACATTAATTGTCCTGAAAATGTAAATTCTGCATCGATTGTCGTAACATGTTCTGTTTGTGAGAAAGGAGATGGTGATATATATCACTGCATAGAATGCAAGGCGTCTGTTCATAATTTTTGCGGCGAATCACAAGCAGAAGCCTCTATCATTTTATGTCGGAATTGCATAGTCAAACGCGATCTCATTTCTAACAAAATTAAAGCAATAGATGATATTCAAAAGCAAGCCAAAAAAATGTTACGTCTAAGTGAAAAAAAATTTCCACCTGCTGAAGTTGGTACGTCCGTAACTATTCCATTGCCAAGTGTTGATTACAATAAAGGTGATCCGAGAAATATTATAGGCGTCATATTAGAAGTGATAGAAGTTGGATTTTATAAGATTGGCACCAAGAGCGGCATTTTATCTTCTCTTTATTCTCGAAATCAGTTCGGTATTTGTAACAAAATCTTTCTAACTTCAGCAGATGTGTCACTGTGTGAGATGTCACTAATTGTATGAATGCTGATCAATCAGCGTTTGGATCTCAGGGCCATATTAAATGTAGCTGCAAAATTAAATGCACAACAAACCGTTGTAAGTGTACAAAAGCAGGCATTTTATGTAATTCGAAATGTTACAACTCATTGCCATGTCAAAATAAATAATAATCTAAAGGTACACGAAATTTTTTATGTACACTTTATGTAGTTTTTTACTGTTTATTTTTTAAGTGTACTTGTAATACGAATGCGTTGCAATATTTTTGTTTTATTTTGTGATTTAAATTAAGAATTTAAAGGTTTAGTTTGTATTGTGCCAAAGTTTTGACGAGCAGTCACGTCCAATAATATCTATGTATAAACTTCAGAAACCTACAAAAATAGTACATTGGAAAATCAAAATAGAACTAACAAATAAAATCATTATTAAGAAGACAATCAAATCATTTATTTTATAACAAAATTTAAAGTACTTATAAAACCAAAAATACATACAAAATTAAACATATAGATATGTACGGATAGATATCATTGTATGTGACTGTAATTGTAATAATGTGTGCAATGTTAATTTTTAACATTTTTATTTTATTTTGTATTGTTTTAAAAGTTTTTACCAGAACAAGAAGTAATTGTCAATGACTGTTGAACTTTATTAATGTTTGTTTATTACAATTATTGATATAAACTTGACAATGAAAATGTCAAAAACTTGACTAAAACTGACTAGAATGAGAAATGTTTACAAACAATGAACATTTTAAAATAAAAAATAGTTTTCAAGCTATGTATGATTCATAATGGTTTGATTTTTTCTATATTTGCAGTACCTACCTATTCCAAATAATAATTCAATAAGTATTCATTTTATTTTAAAAGAGAAACTATAACTGTATTGAGTTTTTGATCTATATTCTAATAAATACTGTTAAATTTGCACCTAATTTTATTACATAAATATCTGTCCCAGAAATTGATAACGTAGACTACTACGGACTCTGTGGGCAATGTTAACAATGGTAAATCTCCGTGGACTAAGCTGCGATAAATGGACGGACATTTAGCGCAGCTTAACCCACGGAGATTTAGCATTGTCAACATTGCCCACTTGGAACCGAGCAAAGTCCGCAATGTGATAATCGTTGCTGACATTGCCATCGCTGGATGGGCAGTGTTAACTTTGCCCACATCAAACCGGGCAATGTCCGCTAATAAACTACTTTGCCCAGTCGTGTTGTGCAATGCTGACATTGCCCGGGCAATGCCGACACTGCATACCATGTGGACTTTGCCCGTAACATATCTATCACTTAGAAGATTAATATTGCAATTAGTATTTATATATCTTATTTAAAAAATATATATATTTATCAAGAATAGTCGTTGTTATTTATATTTGTTTATCGCATAATTCGTATGTGTATATATATATATAGCAAGAATAGCGCGCGTTGGCTAATGTATAGTTTTTAAAAGTAGAGATCACTTTTAAACTTTCAAAAAATCAATTTTTTTAAAGGTTGAACATTTTATAATATTTTTAAAATAATACGCTTGTTAAAATTTGAAACATTTACCAAGTTACAATATTTTATTACGTCAGAGATTTAAATTGTGTTATATACTGTCACTGAAACTTTAATCGCGTGTTTTTCGAAATATTTTCGAAAATTCATCAAATTGGTGTATTGGTGTCCAACACATTTTGCTTTTAATCTGTATAAAAATTGTTAAGACAATTAACAATTAACAATTCTTTAAGAAAATTATTTTTAAACTAAATATAAAATTACAAAAAACTAAAAAACTAAATAAAACTAAATAAAACTAAATATTTTTTGTCAAAAAAGATAAAAGTGCATGGCTTTATTACTCTAATAAAAATTTGTTTTAAAAAATAAAAACATTTGTCGAAAGTTTCGACGCTTTGAAGCTTTGAATATCAAAATCTTCGAAGCAAATTACCAGCCCTAGAAATTAAGGTGCCTTCTAACTCTTCTTTAGGCCATGCGATACAGGTACTCTAGTTCAATATAACTGTTTTACTATTTTTCTTCAAACTCTTATTCTTTCCTTTTAAACGGATTATTAATCTTTCCGGATCTTTACCAAACAGTTGCTGGAAAATAAGAATTTCTCGTTCAATTTCAGAAATATTAGTAACATCTTCAGTGATTCATTCTGTGTATCAAAATACATTATGTTACTTTTTTACCTTTTAAGATTTTTTTCTCTGTTTACGGGTGTTTGCAAATCTAAGCCATTCTATTATAGAGTGTTTCAAGTCTTTCTCTGTATTACAAGGGATTGTTGTCTAAAAGCCTCTAAAACAAGAAGAATTCAATATACTTTAGATAAGAGAAAGGTTATAATTTAATATATACATATTTTAATAATAATAAGCAGTTTTACTTACAACTTGCGTAAAAGCTTCTTGGTCATTTTTTAGTATTTCCTCAAAAGTAAGAAAATTGTCAATAAAAATTAAGGGAAGATGTTCTCCAATCTTAATATCTTGTATAGAGTTTTCCTTATGATATATTGTTCACTGATGTTTATCTTTGCCAGGGTCAATTTTTTCAAACGGTGGTTTCTTGAATTTGATACAATTGATCCTGTATGTTAAGATATGTTCATTGCCCTGCACATATAAAATATGCTTACAATAATATATTTATATACTTTGGAGTGTGATAGCACAAATATATGAAAAAAATAAAGAAATAAATAAAAAGTCAGTTTTGGTCTTGCTTATACTGATCGTTTACATCTATCCTGTGATTTTGAAAAAATTGAAAAAACTTTTTTGTGACTTGACGCGAGACACTACCGTGTCTCTTGATCAACTTTATACTAATTTTATACTAAATTACTCTTTCAGTGATATATGCAAACGATGATGTATTAAAGCCGTACAATACTTCTTCAACAAATCATCTTCATACATATTGTACCAGCTTTATACGTTATCGTTTACATATTTCGCCAAATTTTGAGGTTATTTTATAGAAAGTTAAACTGTTTGATACTATCGAAATAATAGCATTGACGAACCTTGATGATATTTTTGATATGTCCAAAGACAAGTCTATTATAGAACGTAGATAGATTTGATATTTAGTCTCTTCTGTAAATCTCTCTTGTAAATCGGAAAATGAATCCTGCATCACACCAGCTACTATTCATAGCACGTATGGTTAATTGAATTCTTATTACTAATATACAACTTTTAAAATATAATAGTTACTTACTTATATATAAATATACTGTAAATAAAGAGCACTCCGCACTGCTCGATCCACACGCCTGTATACGCACTCACGCATTGCATGTAGGATAATGTACATACATCATGACTGTCGCGATGAGCGTTGCGCACAATATAAAACAATAACATTATAACAACAGAAAATTAATATACTACCAACGTTATTTCTAAGTCCAAATTACTAGGAATTTTGAACTGTTGCATTGATCTCAAATAAATATCAGAGTAACATTTGAAAAATATTTTCTGTAACGTTTTTAAAATATTTTAACAACATTCAGAAAAATCATATTACGAAATAATATTTTTCAAATATGTGTATAATATTATTAAAAAACATTTTAAAAATACACATAAAGTCAATATTTCTAAACGTTAATTTAATGTTCCTTGCTTACTGGGAAGATACTATCGTATGTAGCCGCGTCGCGGCAGTGCGCGTTATTAACGCTCGCAGTCTTTTCAAAATGGTGTTATCATGGGCACTGCAATATTGGCAGTGCACTTGCATTTTATTAATAACCAATATTAACTTTGCATTGGGAAATATATTAGCCATTTAAGACATTCAATATAACCAACATTCAGCCATTGGCACGTAACATTGGCGATACATTCGCACTTATTCTGAAATCAATATTCACATTGTATTGGGAAATCTTGGCCAATACACTTCCAATGGATACGCAATACCGTGTACTTATTGGCACGTAACATTGGCGATACATTCGCACTTATTCTGAAATCAATATTCACATTGTATTGGGAAATGTTGGCCAATGCACTTCCAATGTAAACGCAATACCGTGTACTTATTGGCACATAACATTGGCGATACATTCGCACTTATTCTGAAATCAATATTCACATTATATTGGAAAATCTTGGCCAATGCACTCCCAACATTAATACCATTAATATCCAATATTACATAATTATTGGCGTGCAATATCAGAAGTACATTTGCATTTATTTTTTAACCAATATTAGTTTCATATTGGGAAATGTTGGCCAATGCACTCCCAACATAACCAATGTTTAGCCAATGCACTGTGCTACTAATTTAAATATTTCGTTTTGTAAATATTACATATTTATCTCTCGCATATTTATTTATTTTTCCTGATATTAACTTACATGCTCACTTTGCTCCAGGCCTTGGGGCAAAGTGAGCATTCATATTACTTTTGAATTTCGCTCATTACTTTTTTTCTATTTAAAATATGACTTGAATCTAACAAATTTACTTAACTCACATATTTAACTTGACGATAGTATATAAATAATATATATTTAAGCTTTAACTTAATTTTTATAACGATTTGAAATTATCTATGTCCATTTTGCCCCACTCTCCCCTACTTCCATATGAATCTTATATGTATCCATACGCATGAGTGCATATATGATCTATTGTTCATATCTAGTTATATTTGGAATTATATATGCCTTTTTTTTTTTTTACGTGGAGAAATCTTTTACTACCGGCCATTCGGCCGATAGCCCGAGTTATATATGCCTATATATGATGATATATGGACCCGTATATAATTTTATATAAAGTACCAAATTTCATATATAATCACATATAATCATATATATTTATATATAATTATATGTATATAGGGGAGACCGGGGCGAAGTCGGCCCTATTTTTTCGGTGCCGATTTTTTACAACAAAATAAATTACTTTAGTAAAATATAGTATACCATTGTAAAGAGTGAACCCCTGGCTACAAAATTTATATAGTCATTTTTGGTCTACGTCGCTTTGTTCAACCGGTATAAAGTAAAAACGACAAAGGTGCAAAAATCGAAAAGTCAAAATTCCCGGGGCGGAGTCGTATCTTCATTCTTGGACTGGATTTTAAATAAAGATACATAATTTTGATCATAAAAAATAATAGAATACACTTTATTCATTGTTTTTTAGTAGAAAAATGGAAAGCGGAAAATAATTTCAAGAAAATCAATTTTCTTTTTCGCTAACAGTTAAAGCATGTAACAACAGAGTCTGACAGCGCACGCACTCATTGTGTGCCTCACGCCTGCACGAAATGCACTGTTTTTTATTGGCTTTGTTTTCTATTATCTCCGAGCATACGCAGCACATATTATTTAGCTTTCTTGACTTCGTTTTGGCTTGGTCACGATTTCGCCCCGAACACAAGTTTTAGGTTTGGTCGCTTATAAAATAATAGAAATCAATAAAAATAAAAAAAAACTGCACTGGATTCGTGTTTAGCATGCATTACTCTTTAGAATCACTTACTTTGAGATTCGGAGAGACAATAATACTTAAGATATTACAAACTTTCGACGCGGAAGAAATTTTACTTTCGACCTGCGAAAATACGTTTGCTTCGATAAGAATCACAACATGGCACATAACTTCACTAAACTCCGTTGGTCACGTGGGCACCATAAGCCGCGTTTACAGTATTAATGGCGAGTTCATACAACATACAGATTTCGAGATAATTGCAAAAACGACTCCGCCCCGGGGCCGACTTCGCCCCGGTCTCCCCTAATCTTTTTTTCCCGGGATGTTCGTAATTTTGTGTGCTTTCTAACAAAATATACATATAAATCATCTAGATCATTCAACTTATTAAAAAATTTTGTATTAATAGGAAATTGTAAAAGTTTTCTTTAATAAAATTGTACAAAGGACCCCGCACACTTCTTATGGAAATTGTGTTTAGGTGAAATTGACTAAAAATTAAATATGTTGTAATTGATGAGGTTCTGATAAGAAAACCTAATGGGCAGAAAGCTAAAAAATGAACAATTTTTTTGCTACAGGCTCTTAAAGTGTACGATTCACACTATTTTTACTGTTACACCATCGAGTGTTATGAGTCGATAATGACGTTTTTTCCGTAGCCGCAAATTATACCGCAATCGCAGAATTAAAATATGTTAATAAAAGAATTGCGGTGAAAGTTACGGTTTGCTGGATGATTTGCGGTCAATAACTGCGGAATAGCTGCGGAATAGAGGTTGCGATTAAAACATTGTTTGCGGAATGTATTGCAGTCAGTGACTGCGGAATAGGTGCAAAATAGGTTGCGGAATCAGTTGCGATTGAAACATTAGTTGCGAAATGATTTGCGGCTACGGAAAAAACATCATTATCGACTCATAACAGTCGATGGTGTCCTCTTCTAATAACAGTAAAAATCGTGTGAATCGTACACTTCGAGAGCCTGTAGGAAAGAAATTGTCCATTTTTTAGCTTTCTGCCATTAGGTTTTTTTATCAGGATCTCATCAACTACAACATATTTAATTTTTAGCCAATTTCACTTAAACTTTATTTCCATAAGAAGTATGCGGGGTCCTTTTGTTTTAATATCAAAACCGTCTTGTTTGATAAGAAAATGTTCAATCCTTTAATGTATCTAGAATCTCTATCTGAAATGGTTGATAAATTATCACAAACCGTATCATAATATAACATAAATTCAAATTTTATTTAAATAATATCCTAATATGGATGAATAAATTTGTAATTATTTAATTTCTTATGCATATAAATTAATAAGAAACCACTGGTCAACGGTTGCATTATAAAATCTTCTTTCAAACAATCAATTCAATTAAATAAAGAATTAAAAAACATTAATCTAAACTGTTTATTTACGCTTGAAAATATACCATTACGTTATACTCTATTGCAATTCCTTTAATATCGTATATCTTATTTGATGTCGCAGACAGAACACTAACAGTTTATACACGCGCGTGTGCTATTAAGCATCAGTTTGACGAGCCAAATACTTAGCGCCAAACGAAACGTGGATAGAAATCAGGTAGGCACAGTGAAGAGGCGTAAACCATGGTTGCTCACGGTGCGCTGCTGTCGCCAATGGCCCATGCGAATGTGACTCCGCCTCTTAAGCGTGGCCAGCCTCCTCCCCCAATCTGCCGGTTTTACTGTATCGTTCGGTTGTGCTTAGTCGAGCGTGCGCACGAACGTTTATGCGCGCACGTGTAAGTGACTGTGCGCTAAGCACACAAGGGCATTTTAGGATCGAATGTGTTTTGTGTGATCATCCACAGCCAATCGGTTACTCAACCACTTGTGGCTTTTTCAAGATACGTTCTACTCTTTTTCTATATTGCTCTTTTTCTCATAGATTTCTTTTTCTATCATTTCACAGGCACGTACAGATATATCATATCAAATGAATAATGCATACTAAAAACGAAGCTTAGTTTATTTGTGAACGTTCTTTAAATTCAACCGATTTATTTAAATGCATGTATATAAGCTACTTTACTACAAGCATGCATGTGTGTATGTGTAGAACGTTATACACTAAGGCAGCTGAGACTGTGTGTATTCTAAGAGGCGTAGAGGGATTTTCTTATTTCTGCTCTGGTAAATCTGTCGCTCCAGTCAGTGAGGCAGCGAAGGGCAAGCCGCGCGCCGTTGACCGTGTCTCTGCTTCTTTTTCGTCTACTCAGCTGCCAATGCTACGATTCGTGGTGTACACAAGCAAGACGGTGCGATATAATATAATAGTTCGCGAATCTGTTTCTTTATACTCGTACTCTTTTGTTACGTTTTCTGTTACATATTACACATTATTATTATCACGTTTTTGTATCTGACACTGGGGATCTAATAACATCAAACAAAAAAACGAGACCTCATAATTATTCTTGTTTAACTCAAGGTGCATTTCATAAACTTTGTTATAACTAATTATTATTATTACGATTTCCTTTGAGTTTATCGTAAATGTGACATAAATTAAACGTATACTTATTGAAATTTGTTCGATAATTTACTTTTGCATAAAATTGTTGCACGTAAAATCACACAGTATGCAGATTCTAAGATATTCACAAATTAGAATATTTAAATATTAGATATCGAATTTATAATGGTACCTATTAGTTATTTATATTACAACATCAAAATTAATCACATATTCCATGAATACCTTCTTTTTTATTAACACAATTAACAAATAAGCAATTGCAACTTTAGATATTTGCAATCTTGTTATCTAAAATATGGAAATATTTTTATTATTAAAACATTATTTACAATTATTTATGTACTTTACAACATACACTTTTCTTGTAATGGATAATCGCGTAAAAGATTCACGGTGCAGTCTCGCTTCGCGTATACTTGACGCGAGACACTACCGTGTCTCTTGATTTACTATTCATAAATTGTTTTCTGCGTTATACGGCTTATATACATTTTACACGAGACATTAGAATTGTATTTGAAAAAGCGTAACGACGATAGGATTACCAACGAAACTAGCCTGTTCTTTTTGAGTGCATTTTAAAAACTACAGACAGAACACTACAACTCTGGAGCTTTCGCCTTGTATGTAACCGACGGCTGCTGGATTCCACGTCTTTCCAATGGATCCGATTGTACTAGGTGAGAATAATTCAATTGATATTATTAAATAATACTAAATTATGCCAATATATACGGGCTCATGTACAGAAATAACATAATTATCATATGTTATATAATTATCAATATTTATCACGTATATTTATTACATTGGAGTAAAACCGAAATAGTCAATCATTTGATTAATCATATAAAAAGTGATTATATTTATATATTTTAATAATATTTTTAAATATTCTGTTAAATATATTATAGAGCTTTTATGCATCATCCGAATACTGTATACTTTAATAGAATGTTTTGTTATTAAAACATTGTTTAAAAAATGAAAATAAATATTTTACATAGGTACATACTTAGTTCAATTTAAATAAGAGTAGGCATATATATGTTGCATACGATATATATTCTTTATAATTTAAATCCAAAAATTTAATTTTATGTACAGAAAGATAAACGATGTATTATAACGCCAGATAATAACATTTTAAAACATTTTGATTCGCCTGCTATGTTAGAAATAACTTTAAATGATATTAAATATTATATAAAGCATAAAAATAAAGTAGCTCTCTGATAAAAAATTTATGTTAAAAACAATATATAAACTAGCAACAAAGTAGAACTAGAAAAATAAGATGGAAAAATGAGAAATACTATCAAATTCTGTTCTAATTTTTATTTTATTATATTTACACTATTATGTAATAAATAAATTTTCTTTACTTTAAAACATGATTATTCGGATAAATCGATTATTTCTCTTACTCCCTTAATCGATTAACATCGATCAACAATCTTGACGAATTCAAATAATAAAGATTTTACTACATTATACATAACAAACTATCTAATACATTTACAATGTCCGGTCTTTCATATTTGTATAGTAAAAGTATAACACACAATGTAAATAAAACTTATTAATTTTATTAAACACAGCTACCTATTGGAAAAAACATATGTAAAATAGATTCTTTGGTATTTCTTTAATTGTAAATTATAAGTCAAAACTTTATTACGCATATTACATATAATTACATAATATATATTATATACAATTATGTGTTATATTATATCATATAATTTACATATATTATAATTCAAGAATGAAATTATAAGAGCCAAATTTTTTTTGCAATGTTGCTCATTTGAAATCACGGTTGAGTTTTGTTACCCCGCCTCTTAAGTGTTAAAATATCTCGTGATTCTCTGTCTTTGGTTTTATTTGATATCTGACTACGATGACAATTTGCAACACTCATTCTTTCTGCTTTATAATTTTGAGGAAGCGTCATGGCGATATGAATCTTTTTTATCTTTTACATGACATATAGATATACGAAACGTCCTTCTGTCTCTTATTTCACTTGACACAACGTTATGATGCTTTTACATTGCGAATTTTATTTTATGTAACTTAGATTATTATACTTGAGAAGGATCATAAACAATTATAGTCGAAAAGTCATATAATTCATATATAGGTAAAGGTTACAATTAATAAATGTGGCTAGTTAGGTCGAGTAAAAATCATTTTCGTTTTTTTAGGACTTTTTTATAAGAAATAAAAATTATATAAATTTTATGGCTAAAGTACAACATATCTCTCTTACGTTTTATACAACCATTTGTTATTGATATTTATTATTGTTATATTAACTGTATACATCATACTATTATATCACATTAGTTGCAAATTTGTTTAAAAGTTTGGTTGTAAAAATAAAATTACTTAATTGTCTACACAGCGTCTTTATTTCATAAATGTACTTCAACTATATTAAACATCTAACAATCACGTTAAATTAGAAAGAAAACATAAAGTAACAAACTATTTACAATTAAATTTACAATTGCATGCAGATAAATACTGATTCGAATAATTTTATGTTATAAATAATAGGTTAGTTAATTTATAGTTAATTGATGATGCAACTGTATATATGCGATGCAAAAAATTATTGTATGTACCTACTGCTTGTATGTACTGTGCGTGCTAATCGATAATATATTTCATAAGAAAAGAAAAATATAAGAAAAATATATAAGAATAATAAGAAATATTTTTTCTTAAATAAATATGCGCGCGGGTTAAATATCTATCCGCAGACAATCACATAAACCTAAAAGTAAATGGTTCATTATTTACTTTACTTTTGTTCTCTTTTACTATACCTATTTTCTTCTCTTTTAATTTACATAATTAACTGCATAAACTTTAATAATGTAATCATTTAATGTAGTTGAGATATAATTGAAGTAAGTGCTACGTGACAATCTAGAATACGTAATCTTATCTTCGAGTACATAATTATTGTAATTAATATAATAATGTGACTAGTAGCCGTGTAAATATATAAACAGCATTAGAAACAGAGTTATATCGTGAAGTAAAATGAGAAAACGATATGGTTAACGACAAGAGTAAGCACTTAAAGCAAAATTGTTTTCGCAAGCGCGCGTGCGCACGCACCTGTGTATGTGTCGGATATATTTATTATTATAAAATAAGTAATTATAGTATAAAATAATCAAGAGGATTTATTCTCAAAGTTATGCAAAAATAATTTGACTTTAAGTACTTATTCTTGCCATTAACTGTACCGTTTTCTCATTTCATTTCAAGATATAACTCCATGATATATATAATCTTTGATATGTATAATAGTAACGATAAATCCTTTCATTCAATAAAAGAAAGATCTAAAATTTTTTATATTATTCCAAAGTAATTATGCATTAATTCTAAATGTCATAAAAATCAGAAGTCAGAAATATGTCGGATTTTTATTTTTTTAAGTTCTTACATTATTTTACAAATCTAGTATTTTTTATTACGGTGTTATTAGATTTTAAGATTTTTTCGATCGATTTTTGTCGATTGCCACTTAAAGATGTAACTTTTTTTGCAATAAAGACAAAACATTCAAATAATATAATTTCAAATAGATGATATATACCGGGTGTCTGAGACCACCAGTACATCCCTTTTCTTTCAAAACTTAAGCATTTTAGAGAAAAACGTTTTAGACAAAAATTGTATGGTTTTGAGGGGAACATTAGATGGTGTCATTGGTTTGACCTTGAGTGGCATCTTTAAGGTCAGGTCAAGGATACCTTCAGTTTCTTAAATGGAATCCCCTATTTTTTATTGCATATTCTTATAGCTTATGTCGAGGAGCTTTCCAAAACACTATCATTAAGTATTTTTTCATTAAGTATTTTTCGAGTTATAAGGCTTGAAAATTGCAATATTGTGACATAATATTTTATTAAGTATTTTTAATTCAAATTCCTTACTTTTTATTTTTGCAAACAATACGAATCAATTAATGTAAAGAAAACACAATTTTCTTAAAGAAAAACTTGTTGTGTAACTGCTTATTGCATATTCATTATTTTCTTAGCTTCTCATGATTCGGGGTGCTTGATTTGCGTGAGTCCCCTTACCTCTCGCGATTCGGGGTGCTTTTTCTTCAGCTTTGTAGATTAGTGCGCTATCTACTGTGCCACGCTACGCTCTTACACAACAAGTTTTTCTTTAAGAAAATTGTGTTTTCTTTACATTAGTAGATTCGTATTGTTTGCAAAAATAAAAAATAAGGAATTTTAATTATAAATACTTAACAAAATATTGTCACAATACTGTAACTTTCAAGCCTTATAACTCGAAAAGTACTTAATGAAAAAATACTTAATTATAGTGTTTTGGAAAGCTCTCGACATAAGCTATAAGAATATGCAATAAAAAATAGGGGGTTCCATTTAAGAAACTAAAGGTGTCCTTGACCTGATCTTAACGATGCCACCCAAGGTCAAACCAATGACACCATCTTATGTTCTCCTCAAAACCATACAATTTTTGTCTAAAACGTTTTTCTCTAAAATGCTTAGTTTTTGAAAGAAAAGGGGTGTACGGGTGGTCTCAGGCACCCGGTATATGTGTGTGTGTGTGTGTGTGTGTGTGTGTGTGATTAGAACTTACACAAATATATACAACAACTTCTGTCCTAAATTACTTATTTATTATATTTATGTACATATAGAATGAGCCAACGAAAACTTTCACCTGGTTCTTTTCTTGTAACTGACCAATCTGTGCAAATATCCCAAGTAACAGAGTGACGTTAAAAGACGACATAGTGATGTCTAATAAAGAAAAATAAACGTCACTATGTCATCTTGTTATTTATAGGTTGCCGAAATATGTCAATTTTATTTTTAAGAAGAATCTATAATTGTTATAAATTCAATCATATTGTTTTATTTTCTTGATTAGAGCCATACCTCCTTAAAAATCTTAAATGACAATAAGAATCGAATGACACATCGTTTTAAAGGTCTTTTAATTATTCTCTTTATAACTATGTTTTTAATTTGGATGAGTGATTAAGAAAATGTGTTTCTCGAGAAATCACATGTAGCAAGTTCCAATTTTTAATGCCTAAGACTTGATTTTTATTATCATTTAAGACTTTTCAAGAGCATAGACTTTTCAAGAGCTACTCTAATCAAGGAGAAGAAGCTGCACGGTTGAATTCATCACAGTTATACAGTCTCTTTAGAAAAATTGGCATATTTCGGTATATTCGCATAAATTATTTGGTTACAAAAAAACAGGGTTCTCGTTAAACAGACTGTGATGAATTCAACCGCGCAGCTTTTATATTATATATATATCCTCAGTCCTATTACTCGTGTCAGAGCGTGGTGACTTCTCTTCATATACATGTGTTGCGCACATAGATTATACACATTGTATATAGGACCTACAGTTTAACGCCGATTCCGAACGGCTATATTTTTTTTAGAGAAGTGTTCATGGCAAGAATACTCTCGGTGGTTTGCCATTGCCTTCCGAGAGGAGAATGAGCAAATATAATTCTTCTAGCTTTACCAGGGCTCGAACCCGGGACTTCGGCTCAATAGACCAGTGCGCTGTCTACTAGGCCACGCTCGTCCTCATATATATATATGGGGGAGACCGAGGCAAACTCGACACCGGGGCAAACTTGACACTAGGCTTTTTGCCAATTTAAATCTATCGTAGAAACTTGCCTTTTCTACTGTAAATGCGTCTTTATGTGCCAGTTATCAACGGAATTTGGTTCTGAGTTATGGTATAATTTTTAGCGCGATATAAGCATTTTTGATGGTAAAAAGTAATTTTTCTGATCTCTCGAAAATTTTTACTCTTTCATCGAGCTTTACTCTTGCGAATCTACCGGTAAGTGATTTTGATGAGAAATTCGATGCTCTATACGAATCCGATAATAGTTTTTGCATATTTTCAAAATTTTTATGTTTTTGGAGTGACAAAAGTGAAAAACGACGTTCGGGGCAAAGTCGACACCACGCCGTTTCATCGGCTCCCAATAACAAACGATGCTTGTCATGCAGCCATATGGCCCATGACAAACGTGTGCGCACGTCTGATCGCGAATTTACTTGCATAAATTGTTTTTCAGACATTAGTTTAGATGAAAATAATTGAAAGTTCAACAATTTTTGTTCTCATTATTTCCAATGATTGTTTAACTTAATTCCGAATTTTTGTATTTGCTAAATACACGATAATAAACAATGTATTTTTAGTTTCATACAATAAAAAATAAGTTCCAAATCAAATTATGTCGATCAGGCAAAGTGTCGAATTTCCCCCGGCATTTTTCAATTTGAAAATTTGTCTTCGCGTCACTTTTCCTTTCCTGGGGGCAAAAGTAAGCGATGTACAGCAAAACTTCTTTAAGCAATTTTGTACCTATATAGAGGAACACTCTTTAAATGTGTACCATTAAATTTGCTTGAAAAATTTAATTAATTGTTGAAAATTGCCTTTGAAAAAATCGTGTCGAGTTTGCCCCGGTCTCCCTTAAATATATATATATATATATATATATATATATATATATATATATATATTGCATTTAAAAAGATATGTACAATTGCATATACCTGTATACCAGAGCCATCAATTGAATTTAATTTAAGTAAAGCATTAAAATTATCAACAAATAAACACAAGAAATATTTCACAATAACATAAAATATTAAATATCTTGCAGGTTATTGATATTTTGATAAAGGCTGAAGCACAGACTTTTTGCATAATGCATAAGTATAAGAAAATTGATTGGTCCATATAATGTATATAAGGAAATAGATTAATCCATTTTCATATGCTTATGCATTATGCGTTATGCAAAAGTCTGTATTTCGGCCTTAATCTTTAATACTCTTATATGTAAGATAACTAAAAAAATATATAGATTTATGTAAAAAAAATTATATAATTCTATTTAAAAGATAAAATAACACGATTTTGACGTCTACATCTAAATACGAATTATTTTAATAAAATTATTTTTTTTTGAAATTAAAAAATATAAAAAAGAAATATACAATCTAATTTTTTGAAGAAATTTTAAATACTGTATCTTTACTTTTTTAAAATACTATGTGTATAATTATGAAGTGTTGTTAACATTATAATATTTGTTTATTTTTTGATACATATATATTATTATTTTAGTAACATTATTTTGAATGAAGTATATTGAATTATGTGATTATAGCTTATTTCAATTTTTCTATATTTAAAAATATATGATAACAGAGTATTTTTCTTATTTTTCTTACTATATTTCTTATTTTTCTTATTATTTCTAATTTTAATTTTTTTCTGCAAATATTCATTAAAATAGTAAAAAGATTACTGTAAATATTTTCTTGTTATTTGTTATATGTTTAATAAGTTATACGATCATTAGTGATGATATAAATATTGTCATTTTTTTAACGCATATGTGCATGCCATCTATTATTTTTGTCATTTTTACACAATTATTTTAATTACCTAATAATACAATTATATATTTATTTAGATTTTTTGCAATTCTTGGTGATAAATTCGCATTTTCAACATTACCTTTAAGATTGTTTCTCTTAAATATTTTTCTTAAAAAATTTTTATATTACTTTTTGCGCACAATTATTAATAATTTTTTTTTGTTACAATGATTATTTCAAATATTTATGACACTTTGAAATTATTATTACTTGTATTTTAAGAAATGGATGTTACTATTTTTTGTGGGAAAGTTATTTAAAACGTTAACATGGATTTATAATTATGTTTGACACGGTCCATTCATAGAAAGTATACTGTATTCATGTCTCCAGCAGAAACCTTTGACCCCCTTACTGCGTCCCGGATGCGTCCCGTTCTTATCGCCGAGAAAGTTTGTCCTTTTTTAATCCGATATAAGCACTGATTGCCATGAAAGAATTCGATACAAGACAGAGAGAAAGAAATGAAAAAAAAAAAAAAAACGGCTGCTAATAATATATTTCAATTTTGCATTAATTTGCATTAATATTTAGATATTTAGCATTAATATCAGAAGTTCGAATGTGCAGAGAAAGAGAGAGAGAGAGAAAAAGAGAGAGAGAGAGAGAGAGAGAGAGAGAGAGAGAGAGAGAGAGAGAGAGAGAGAGAGAGAGAGAGAGAGAGAGAGAGAGAGAGAGAGAGAGAGAGAGAGAGAGACGTATAATTTACACTCATTTTCATTACAGAGTTGTAATTTAATTATAGTTGTAATTTTAATTATATATTAATTATGAAACCTAGGAAACTTATATTAATTAATTATTTATGTGGCATAAAAATCTTATTTTCTAATTTATCAATAAATTTTGGATTCCTATAAAATGACAACTTATTTTTATACAGATGTATATGCTATGTGACGATCTTTATTGTCATTAACAAATACTGATAAATAAAATGTTATTTCTTAGAAATCTAAATTTTTTTCATTAATTAATCTTGTGTATATTATAAAAATTAATTACAGATTATACACATATATATACAATATGAAAAAATATGGGTATATTATATATGTATATGTTTTTCATATTACATATATGCATACATATATGTATATAACCATTCATGTATAATACATAATACATATACATATATATATATATATATATATATATATATATATATATATATATAATATATAAATGTATGTACTCATGCGCATATATTCACACATGTTTAAAATCTTTTTCGTTTCAGAAAAAATGATAATTATATAAAATTTCAACTTTAAATTTTAATTCAATATCTCTGAAACACACAATACTCTTCAGACTATATATTTATATGAATTTCGCTTCATGTTTTATTGTTTCAGAGATATAGAATTAAAATTTAAATTAAATTTAAAATTTTTATAAAATTATCACTTTTTTCTTCATAAAATGAAGAGAAATTAAAAAATTAATTCCTAAAGTATTGGACAATACTTAAGAAACACCCTATATATGTAGACATACGCGCGCGCGCACGCGCACACGCACACATGTAGACATCATATATACATAATATAAATATAACTATGTATACATTATATATATTAATATTATAATATATAAAATATTATAATATATGGAATATTATTAATATATAAAATATTATATATTAATATATAAAATATTAATAATTATCAGAATAAATTTAGATGCAGATTAGTATAATATTTTATTTCGTATATACATAATACGAAATAAAACACTAATCCACATTTAAATTTATTTTGAAAACAATTATCAATATTTTAATTTATAATTCAAAAATTAATTAATTGTGTATATGTAAACAATTTATCTTTAAATTTGTATTATACATGTAAACAATTTATATTTGAACATTATTAGATTTGTTGCATCTTTTACTTTACACAGAATCACATCGTATATATTTTAGAGGCACTAGAATAACGATTTTTTTTTAAATAATATATAATGGGGTAAAACTGCATAAAAGGTTACACCTCACCAATTTTATTACCACTTAAATATGTTGCAGAGGAGGTCTTTCTGAGTAAGTGTGCGCAAGAAAAAAATGAGGAACGGCATTTTTTCAGAAGAAATAGTAATTTGAAGTTTCACAATTTTAATACTTTTTTTAGGTATTATAAAATCACATTAGTTCTAAGAGACGTAATTTGCTGATATGTGTGTATAGACAGTACACATGTAGGTGGGGGAGGGGCTACCACCCCTTTCCCGCAAGCATACGATTGAATTGAACGATTTTGCACAATTCGTTAGAAGATCAACATGCAACACGAATTTCTAAGTCTCGTTAACAGTAATAATAAGTCGGTCAATTCGATTGTTGACAAAATATCCATGACTTTTTACGCAAACCGAGGTCCACCCCTATCCACCCCTGCTTGTAGGAGAGGGGTGGTAGCTACCGCTCCTCCCTTGCCTACATATGTATTATCTATACACACATATCAGCAAATTACTTCCCTTAGTACTGAAAAAAATAATATATTATTTTACAAAATATACAAAAATGTCAAACTTCAATTTGTTGTGTCTTCTAAACTACCGTCTTCTAAAATACCGTCCCCCACTTTTTTCTTGCGTAAAATTACTCAGAAAGACCTCTTCTACAATATATTTAAGTGACGATAGAATCGGTGAAATATAACCTTTTATGCAGTTTTACCTATAACAGAAAAGATAAGATATTGGAAATATGTTGTAATAAATATAATAGTTTGAAATTACTTAAATTATGCGAAATTTGGAAGCATTCGAAATGTATATCTTAGTAACAAATACTTTTTGTAATTTATGATATGGACTTTATTGTTTCAATCATATTTGAATCATATGTTTTACATTTACTTCCGAAATTCTTAATTAGAGATCTCATCGTAACCAATAAAATATTAATTGTAATAATACACAGTTGGAAAATTTGTGTTAAATATAACATAAATCACATGTCCCAAACAGTCCACTCAAATTTTTGTATTAATTTAACATAATATGGATGTGTTAAATGGTAACACCGATACTATGTTAAAATATTTCAACAGAAAGGAAATGCAATTCTGATTGTAATTTGAAGTTATTTATGTGTACAATTAACATAACTTTTATGAAGAAGTTAAGATTGTAAGATAAAATCAACACTCTATTTCTGTAAATTTTAACACATTTAATAAATACGTTCAAATTGTGTTACTTTAACATATTTTTAAAATTATTTTAATAATTTTACATTTTAAATTTGTTAAGTTTAATTAACATAGCAGGCATATGTTAAATCTACACATGTATGTGTTAATTATTTTACACAAATAACATGGACTTTTTTAACAAAAAAATACACAAAATTTTCTACTGTGTACACAGTAAAAAAATTTGTTAATAAAGGTCCACTCACAATTTTGTGTTAAAATAACTCATTCATCGTGTTATTTTTGACATTTAGAAATGTTATATCGACATTTTTTTTAAGTAAAAAATACACTTCTAAATGTCAAAAATAACACGATGAATGAGTTATTTTAACACAAAATTGTGAGTGGACCTTTATTAACACAAAATTTTTTACTGTGTACGAATTAGAATGCTGTAATAATTAATAATGCGATAATTGGAATAATAAAGCAAATATATTATATATAATTTCACTAAATAATAAAATAAGCAATAACTTTATGTATAAGTAATTTAAAAATATAACAGAGTGAAAAAGTGATATAAGAAACTAAAGGGTGGTATTCATAATCAGTTTCTTATATTTAAAACCGTCTTAAGTACAATCTTAAGATGTCATGAACCAATCACAGAGCCGTATTAGCATCTTAAGACATTACTTAAGATGCTAATACGATCTTGAAATAAGAACCAAATACCGACCTAAGTGCATTTTAAAATATCGCTTTATTTGCTTCAGTTTCTTTGTAAGTAATGTTTACAATATCTGAAGTCAATGACACTAATACAACCGTAACTGCTGCTTGTTAGTACAGTTCAAGACCCTGATATGTAATGCGATATATTTGAAATGTTAAAGAGATAAAACATTCGAACATTCCAAAGTCATCATAAATAGATATACATATAATCGTACGCTTCAATTTTATTATAATATAAATAAGAAATAAAAAAAATTGATAAAATATTAGATTTTTGAAAAATCTGAATACACAATCGTAAATTATTAGATAATTAGTTATAAAAAAACCATAAAAGAGAGAGATAGAGAGAGAGAGAGAGAGAGAGAGAGAGAGAGAGAGAGTTCTGTTTAAAATATTTTTATATATCTTACCATTTCGACGATAGGTATATCTCGCTTTCCTGCGATGATGACGCTTTTGATGAATTTTTCTGACTTGACGCGAGACACTACCGTGTCTCTTGATAATCATTATTAGCTTTTAGGAGTTGTTTCATCCTTTAAACATCAAAATAGGCGCATATAAAAAAATCTCAAAATCTCGCAATTCTCATACTTGCGTAAAGATACATTTCGGTCTCGCGCTGCGCGTGCACTTGGTGCGAGACACTACCGTGGCTCTTGATACGTGTCTTAGATTTCTGTGTTTAACAATATATTTCAAGAACTCAAATCAGACAGTTGACATTTGACTTGTGAGAGATCCGGAATATCGCATTCCTATACTACAATATACATATATAGTATGTAGTATTTTAAATTATATTAAATTTTTGAATATATTATACGATTATATTGGCAATAAATTCAAATAGATTTTTTTACACATATGTGTGTCTACAAGCCGATATGATTATAATTGCTAATAAGCCAATTGTCAACAATTTCAGCGACGCAGAAGCGTTGCGACGTTAAATACATAAAATTGGTGACTGATCACATGATTATACGTTACTGCAATGAATGTCGAGGAGTTATCAAGCCTATAGCCAAAATTTTTACGTCAAACGAGCTTTCAAGTAAAATATCTTAGAAACTAAACCAGCTTTTAAAAATTCAAGGGCATTTTTTAAATGTAACTAATATTGGTACAAACTTTTAATTGCAACCAATCCGAAAAAAATCGATAGTCAATTCCGAAATCTCGAGATTTATTACGCAAAAAGTGACATTTGCGTTCCAGTTTCAGTTTCAGTCACACGTACGCACATATTCATAACAATTTTGTCCCTCAGGGGGTTTTCACAATGCCTATATATAATAATATATTAAAATTATGTAATGTAAGTAAACATTAACGTATATGTATATCTCGCACTACGCGTGTACTTGGCGCGAGACACTGCCGTGTCTCTTGATGTAGGTACAATATTTTCTGACGCACATGAGACAAACATACAGACAGAAGAACAGAAAGAGTAAGAAAGAGAGAAAGAGGGGGAGAGAGAGAGGGGGGGAGAGAGAGAGAGAGAGAGAGAGAGAGAGAGAGAGAGAGAGAGAGAGAGAGAGAGAGAGAGAGAGAGAGAGAAGGAGAAGGCGCACATATGTACAAACGCATGGTCATATAGGCCAGTATTCATAGTCGGTTCTTATTTCAAGATTGTCTTAAGTAATGTCTTATGATGTTAATACGGCTCTGTGATTGGTTCATGACGGCTTAAGATTGTACTTAAGATGGTCTTAAATATAAGAACCGACTATGAATGCCGGCCATAATGTAAGTTGATATATATAGAGCATTTAAAAGATAAAGTTGATTATGAAGTTAATACAAGCAGTGAAATGCGTTGCTGATCATGGTACATTATTTGTTTTAACGATCGAAATCAAACTAAAGTCATATGAGAAATGGGATTAAAGATAAAATATTAGATATCTATACGAAATATAGAATACACACAGAATATATACACAGATGAGTTTTTTAAATTAATACACCTAAATATTTCGAAAAAGACGCATTTTTGGAAAAAAATTTTAAACAAAAGTTAATTGTTTGGTTTTGGGGAAAAACATAACAGCATTAGCTATTTTTGATTTGCTGCACGTTTTCA
Organism: Temnothorax rugatulus; assembly: GCA_035220575.1. Classification (NCBI taxonomy): domain Eukaryota; kingdom Metazoa; phylum Arthropoda; class Insecta; order Hymenoptera; family Formicidae; genus Temnothorax; species Temnothorax rugatulus. Next base: position 216,711 of record JASTWL010000201.1, on the reverse strand, counting down.
GGGTTATTTCAAAGTCAACTTAATTTTTTAAAATAAGAACTTATAATTTTTTTAACAGCATCTTATTTTATGTTAAAAAAACAATCAACTTTTGTTTGAAAACATTTTTTTACTTGCCTAATATTTTATGAGATATTTAAGGAAAACTTGGTAACTTTTTCAATATTTAACTTAAGGAGGGTGATTGGTCAAAACAATTTGATAAGAATTAGTTCAAATTTATGGAGAATATTTGTCTATGGGAATCTATCGTCCATGCCAAAGTTGAAGACAATTGTCTGCATGATTGTCGAGTAATTAATTATTGAAATTATACTTTTGTCTCTTTCTTATAATACACGGGCGACACAGCAAAAATGTTACCTAATCTGTAATGTAACTCTCAAAAGCATATTAAAAATGATAAGAATTTAATGAAAATAGGTGCAAATAATTCTTTACATATTTAGGAAGAACTTTCTCGAAGACTGAAATGATTTGTCTTTATAGTTATCAAGAAATTGTAAAAATTAAATAGGACCACATTTATTATTGCCACATTTCAACGTGGATAATAACGTATTTGAGTTTCAATTGTACAAACAACTCTTTTTAAACCTTAAGAAACAGCAATTAAATGCATTCTACATATTTATTTGCTAAAATTCGTTTATTTCACGTGACGAAAATCTAACTTATATGCTTTCCCCCTGCCGCGCCGCCTGTCCCGCAGCGGGACGTCAACCAACCTCCTTAATTGATGATATCTCGATAATTGACGATATCTCGATAATTGTTTGTCGAAGGGAAAAGTGGTTCAGGACTTTTTAACTTAATTTGATCTCAAAAATATGCTGTTGCAATAGAATCCCAAGTTTTTTAAATACTTTGTGTATATATATTTTATGTATTCCAAAAATGCGTTATTTTCGAGATATTTAAGTGTATCAATTTGAAAAACTCATCCTGTAGGGTAACTCCGGTATATACGCCGCAGCTAAGAGAAACTTAATTTATCAAGTACTATTTACTATATTTAAGGCAAATGAATTATATCAATAAAAACTTTATACTGTCTACTACTATAAAAAGAATGTAAATATGTAATATTCTTTGTATTTAATAAAAGAAACTTTTAGAAACCCTTGCATTTTTGCCATATCCCAGAAGGGTGGGTTATATGACATTCATGGGTGAAACATACGCCTTATAAAAAATTACAAATAATGTTTATAAATAAGGCAATAAAATAAGTTATATCATAATAAGTTATAAAATGTGTGTAAGAAGTTTATTAAGATGTAAGAATGATAAACAAATTATAAAACTGAAAAATTTTTAAAAGAAAATAGAAGAGCGATAGATACATTAAAGATTATTGTTATACGATCCAAAAAAAGAAGGAAAAAGAACACATAGGAGATTTCGAGTTTTACAAAGTGTCTGTACTATGGCATAAATCCCGCATACTAACTTGCCGTAATATCCTAAACAGGAGGGATATACAATATATTAAGTTAAACAAAAAATACAAGAGCTATGCACTTGCATTTTGCTGTATTCCATTATTTACGATCCCTCTACACTTATGTATCATGTAACCATTAAACCTTTGACATTCCCTATACAGTAATCATTTTACGTAGGTCGTAACACAAGATCGCGCTTCTTAATACGGTGAGAAATCGATTCAACTCACGACAGTTTCGTTAATATTAACAGTAAAGAACTGAAATTACAACACAATACTAATATGACATAAAGGCACATAACAGAATAATTGCGAGCAAGTACCTTCATTCCTTCTATTTTTTCTGACATTTGCGGCGTAAAACCCCGCGCGGCGTAAATATCGGAGTTACCCTATAAATATAAAGTTATTAGTACAATTTTTTATAATGGGAGAAATATAATTAATATAGATACTGCGTAAACAGTAGTAGAGGAAGACGAGGGAATAGGAACCCCACGGAGTACCTATAATGAGGATCATCTTAGAATAAATTTACTATCGTGCGTTACAAATCCGAACCCGCGTGTGCACTGTTGGAAAATTTTTGTAGTTTTGTTAAAAAAGGTTCTTGTTAAAATTTTTGTGTAAAATAATCAACACATACATGTGTAGATTTAACATATGCCTGCTATGTTAATTGAACTTTATAAATTAAAAATGTAAAATTATTAAAATAATTTAAAAAATCTGTTAAAGTAACACAATTTGAACGTATTTATTTAATGTGTTAAAATTTACAGAAAAAGAATGTTGATTTTACTCTATAACAGAAATGGGAATAAAAATTTACAAAAAAAGAGTGTTATTGATTTTATCTTACAATTTTAAAACTTTAACATAAAAGTTATGTAAATTGTACAGATAATTAACCTCAAATTACGATCAGAATTACATTTCCTTTCTATTGAAATATTTGAACATAGTATTGGTGTTACTATTTAACACATCCATATTATATTAAATTAACACAAAAATTTGAATGGACCGTTTGGGACATGTGATTTATGTTATATTTAACACAAATTTTCCAACAGTGTGAGTAACTGCCTATGGAACACCGGCCTCCCCGCCATTCGAACATTTCATCAATCTCGCTTTGTTTGCCCGGAAAAGTGCACGTCGTGTTTTCGCTCAGTCCGTTACAATTTTTATTGATTTTTTCTTAAGCAAGTAAGTAGTTTTATTTTCTCTTAATTGAATTCATTCTTTTTTTATTATTATTGTCATATGTTTACTTTACTGATGAAACATTTAAGGTGATGCTGGAGCCGTCTGTATAACCGACAAAATTACCATTTTCTATCGACCTATGTTATCGACCTATATCTGCCCTTGTATAGACAAGGATATAGACAAGGATAGCACCTAATACATTGCACGCACACATACGCACGAATCGTCATATACACTATACTCTTATATTAGACTTCTAATCTCGATTTGGAGGATTCATCGATGTTTTTCTTGTTGTGCAATTCAGAGTATCATTTCCACGTTCGTATCAATGGTATATCTTTTATATGAAGCACATCTTGTGATGAGCTGACAGCGATCGCTGTAACTTGAGACGCCATATTAGGATAAAAGTAGATAAGGAAATCTGTAATTCCGTAATTTTTTCTCGTTTTCTATGTAAAATCGAAGTTTCCCTGATCATTGATGTATGTACTGCAATTCTGGAAAAGGATTTTTAATTCTGTCAAATTAATACGACGCTACGTGACTACAAAGAAAATGGTAATTTTATCGATAAGACAGACGACTCCAGCATCACCTTAAAATTAAAAAAATCTTTTCAATAGTTTTTCTTTTAAATCATTGACAAAAAATTACAATAGGATAATTCGAACTAACTGCAATGACATAACTAATTCCAATTACTTCGGGTATAAAAATTTTAAACGTACGACTGCGTAGCTTGTGAAAAGATAAACAATCTTATTCGCGACTTTTGCAATTGTTATCATTTGCAAATAATTAATTATAAAATAACAAAAAGATTTAAAGATTTAATGATTGATCTCGTCCTAGGTTAATGGAAGATGATAAAACTTATTTCTTTTTATATATTTGATTTAGTTTCCATATGTAAATAAGTACTTTGTTACTTATACTTGACCCTTTCAGTACGGAGAGTGACTATAGTCACTGTCTATTATACTGCTCGCTGTGGCCGAGCAATGACTATAGTCACTGTCCACATGCTGCTCACTGCGGCCGAGGAACTTGAAATATTAATGCTGATAATGAAATATTATTGAAATGCTTCTGTTGATAAATTTTTAAAATTGTTTTTGATATTGAGTTTTATTACATATAATAATTGAAGGCGTTGAACGTCGAGTGCCTAGCTCTCTCGGCCAAATCGCGTATATTGGCGGATCAACGCTTCGACCACTGGAAGTCCGTTCGCGTCCCAGTTGCTCCGTATCGAAAGGGTTAAATTTTTCACAAAGGTAACGAATTTCATTACAATTAATTATGAGACGATTCTCATTGCTCGGTGCCTAGGGTAATCTGAGTCTATATTGATTTTCTTTAAAAGTTACTTTTTTGTTAATTTTAGAAATTAAATATTTTTGTTTCAATATTGTTTAGTTATCTCAGTAAGGTAATTGCGATAAATATTATCACATGCCTCAGTAGTCGAATTGGTACGACACCCTTTATGGAATGAGGGAGGTCCCAGGTTCGAACCCTGGCTGAGGTAATATTTTTTGCAATAAATTTAATTATTCAAATGAGATGCTTATGTATATATGTATATATATATATATATATATATATATATATATATATATATATATATATGGGCAGATCCATTACTTTTCGACCAAAAGTTGCGGGGGTGGGTCACCGATTTTGATGCCGATTTTTTCCTCGAAAGTACACTAGAAAAGGAGATGATCCTGAAAATTTGAGCCCGATTCGATCAAATCCGGCCGCTGGAGAATTTTTTGAATTTTGAAAAAAGTCGATTTTTCAGTCATTTTCAAAAATTTATATCTCAGCTTCTATATAACTTAGAGACTCGTTTGAGGCCGCATTCTTTTCTGTAAACCCTCTACTTTTAAGGAAAAAATTGGTCATTGGTTTACACTCAAGTCCGGCTTCACGGCGAGCTGCTAACTAAACCACTGTTTTAGAGAAATTTTGCCTATTTTTGAAATGCTGTCATATCTACAGTTTTCGAAGTAGAGGGTTGATCAGCAGCTGATATTTTTTGTTCAGGTATACTCTGAAGAAATCTACCCACTTTTTACTTGATTGCTTCTATTTCGTTAAGTTATGGCCATCTAAAGCCGATCGATTTTCGAAAAATCGCCATTTTCAGATAGCCAGAACTTTTTTCTTTCAACTCGAAAATCCTTTGAAATTTTCAGGGAATATACTTCATTATATCCTTAAACAACCCTGAAAATTTCAATTTTGGAATAGAAGTGGTTTCCGAGTTATGAAGTTTTTAAAATGTCAACTTTTCGATTTAATATGACATTTTTTGTGGTTTTATCATCAATTTTGTAAATTTAATGTAAATAATTGATATTTTTCGGAAAATATATTCGAAAATAAGGAGCAAAACGGATTGTTTGAGAAAATTGAGGGAAAAAATTAATATTTTTTATTTTGATTTATTTGTTTAAAATTTTTAAAAAGTAAATATTTGTTCATTTCTTTTAATAATATGTTGAATACAAATTTCCAAAGTATTTGAGAACTATCATATAAAACTGTACCATCTTTAACAATAAACATTAAAAATAACAGTATTAACGTTAGTACTATAAACTTTGAACAATTTTAAACAAATAAATCAAAATAAAAAATATTAATTTTTTCCCTCAATTTTCTCAAACAATCCGTTTTGCTCCTTATTTTCGAATATATTTTCCGAAAAATATCAATTATTTACATTAAATTTACAAAATTGATGATAAAACCACAAAAAATGTCATATTAAATCGAAAAGTTGACATTTTAAAAACTTCATAACTCGGAAACCACTTCTATTCCAAAATTGAAATTTTCAGGGTTGTTTAAGGATATAATGAAGTATATTCCCTGAAAATTTCAAAGGATTTCGAGTTGAAAGAAAAAAGTTCTGGCTATCTGAAAATGGCGATTTTTCGAAAATCGATCGGCTTTAGATGGCCATAACTTAACGAAATAGAAGCAATCAAGTAAAAAGTGGGTAGATTTCTTCAGAGTATACCTGAACAAAAAATATCAGCTGCTGATCAACCCTCTACTTCGAAAACTGTAGATATGACAGCATTTCAAAAATAGGCAAAATTTCTCTAAAACAGTGGTTTAGTTAGCAGCTCGCCGTGAAGCCGGACTTGAGTGTAAACCAATGACCAATTTTTTCCTTAAAAGTAGAGGGTTTACAGAAAAGAATGCGGCCTCAAACGAGTCTCTAAGTTATATAGAAGCTGAGATATAAATTTTTGAAAATGACTGAAAAATCGACTTTTTTCAAAATTCAAAAAATTCTCCAGCGGCCGGATTTGATCGAATCGGGCTCAAATTTTCAGGATCATCTCCTTTTCTAGTGTACTTTCGAGGAAAAAATCGGCATCAAAATCGGTGACTCACCCCCGCAACTTTTGGTCGAAAAGTAATGGATCTGCCCATATATATATATATATATATATATATATATATATATATATATATATATATATATATATATATACATATAAGCATCTTTGCATTAACATAGATTATAATTTTAAAATATATAATTGAATAAAGTTGTAAATAACATATGATCTAATAGTAAGAAGCAAAATATATTCATAAATTATTATTTCTTTACTTACCGAGATTGTAATATTTTAAGTATTAATTATAAACAAACGGAACATGAGCGACAATTTTCCTTCTGAAAATCTTTTTTACTACCCAAAATACACAAAATTTGAAAATTTTAAAGGAATCAGAAAACGTGCCATTATTCTACATATTTACCTAAAGTTTTATTGAATTAGCAAATTAATAATTAGTTACAAAAAATTACTAATTACGTAAAAATTAATAATATTTAGGTAGAAGTAAATTACGCATTAGTCAAAAAATTGGTAATTTGTCAGAGAAAAATTTTTAGTTACGTGAAAATTAGTATTTAGGCGAAAATGAATTATTTCTTTTTACAAATTGATAATTAGTAGAAATAAATTTTTTATTAAAATAAATAATAGAGTTTGTAAAAAATGAATTACTACTTATTTAAAAATTAATAATTAGTAAAAAATAATTACTAATTTTTTCAATAATGAATAATCAGTCTCAGGTAAAAAAAAATATATATATTGTATAAAACATTAACATAATTGTTTTCTTAAACCACGTTGCAATAATTAAATTATATTAAACTAATAAATAATTTTTAAAATAAGTAATTTACTTGAGACTAAAGATTTATTATTGAAAAAATTAATAATTATTTTCTACTAATTATTAATTTTTAAATAAGTAGATAGTAATTTATTTTTTACAAATATTAATTATTTTAATAATAAAGAATTTATTTCTACTAATTACCAATTTACAAAAGAAATTAATTAATTTTCACCTAAATACTAACTTTCACGTAACTAGAAATTTTTCTTTGACAAATTACCAATTTTTTAAGTAATGTGTAATTCACTTGTACCTAAATATTATATTTTATGTACCTAATTAATAATTTTTTGTGACTAATTTTCATTTTGTCACTATTATTCAGCCAAAGACAGTTGACGTAGCCCTACGTCTACTTTCCTTCGTTGAATACTTTAACATGAAATAGTGACAGTTGACGTAGTTCTACGTTGTTGCTTGCGGCACAGTTGTTACTGTGCCCGTTTTTTAAAAGTAGTTGCACAACAATTATTTTTTAAAGGAATATATATATTTTCTTTGTAATTGGTGCAATTTAAAGATTTCATATATTTTTTTGAAATAACTACTTGGGTTGAGTTGGGTAACGTAATTTTGTGATATAATTTTGTTAAGGAGAAATAAAGCTATTACCACTTAGGTTGGATTTTTGTATATACAAAATACATTGCGTGTACTTGGCGCCTTTTTTTACTTTTTTTGAAAAAGGTAATTTTGTACTGATATATATCTGTATATATGTATATATTTATATACCAAAATGCGAGTACGCCAAATTTTTATTTTTACTTTTAGTTTTAATTATATGTACCTATACATATAATATTTTATGTAAAATTATATGTTATAACTGCATATATATACATCTGCATAATTAAATCAAGAATTTGCAAATACTTACGAAATAAAATATTACTTGAATTTATTTTTATGTGCAATAAAATTGTGTGCGGAAACATTTATGCACACAAGAAACATGTTTTTAAATCATTGTCTTGAGTGCAATAATTGTAACTTTGCTGCTTTTTTATTTTATCGGCAATCAGCATACGAGCAAATACATGTGCGCCAACGAATCTGTCGGCAATAATCTTGTTGACAAATGTGACCCTTTCGCGAAAGAACCAGGTGCTCCGCAAACTGTATTTACATATAGGACAGAAGCTGAACATTTCATTAGCGTTCAATTAGTACTATTTGTTTTAGTTAAATAACGAGTGCATCTTCTACGAATATTATTGAAATAGGATAGTGGTTCAGTTGACAGAGGACTCTACAAACAATAGCATTAGCTGCTGAATTTTCTTTTAACTATCTATTAAGAAAATATGAGTTCTTGTACTTAAGAAAATTAAAAAGGGTGTTTTAAACGATAAAATATTTAGAATAAAAATGCATTTGGAAACAATTAACATAAAGAATTTTTAAAGATTTTTATTTTAAATCTTTATGTTAATATATGTATAAATTTATCACACTTTTCTATCTTTTTAGTACTAAGACAGTAGTACAAATTGTATTCCATAAAAAGATATTATTGACTTATTAACATGTACTAAAGTTTTGATCTGTAAAAAAATATATTGTCTGTGAATAAACAATACTGCCTATATGATATTTTTATGATTATTTTTGCTAAATGATTATATACAGGGTGAGTTTTATTTCGTGTTCCAATTATCTCCGCTAATTATCTCAGAAAGTATTGGTTTATTAAAAAAATGTTTCAGTTAAAAGTTAGAGGGTTTGAAGGGAGCCAATAAATGAACTTAATAATTTTGCATCTGGGGTCCGTGTTGAGCCCAGTAAGACCCAGGTCAAATTTTTTAAATGGAAACCTCTATTTTTTATTATATCATCTTTTTCTACAAATTAATTAGAACAACTTTTGTCGGAAACATTTTTTTATTTGCTTAATACTTTTTGAGATATTCAAGGAAACTTGATAACTTTTTCGATATTCAGCTTATATCTCGATAATTGTTTGTCGGTGGAAAAAGTGTTACAAGACTTCTGGACTTGATTTGGTCTCAAGAATATGCTGTTGCTAGTATCTTAATTTTTTTTTTTTTTAATATTTGTGTATACATCTTAGAGCTTTCATGTATACACAAATATTTAAAAAAATTGGACTATTGCAGCAGCATATTCTTGAGATCAAATCAAGTCAAGAAATCCTGTACTTTTTTCTCTGACAAACAATTAACGAGATGTCATAAATATTGAAAAAGTTACAAAGTTTTCTTTGAATATCTCCAAAACTATTACAAATAAAAATAAAAAAATATTTTAAACAAAAGCTGTTCAAATTAATTAGTAGAAAAAGATAATACAATAAAAAAATTTTACTTAAAAAATGAACTTAGGCTCTACTGGACTCAACACAGGCTTAAAATCTACTAAGATCGTTTATTGGCTCCCTTCGAACCCTCCAACTTTTATCTGAAATATTTTTCCAATAAACCAATACTTTTTAAGATAATTGGCGGAGATAATTGGCATACGAAATAAAACTCACCCTGTAGGGGAATTGTGCCTAATATCGCCCTTGTTTCTAATTCCGCACCCTACGGTATTGAGACTGTTACGTGTTGCAATCTGTCAGTGAGCACTGGAGCAGTGGAAACTGTTGAACAACACTACTTTGGTCGATCTTTTGTTTTATTTCAATTAGAATTATTATGATATAAAAAGTAGCGTGTTCATAGTTTTAACGAGGTTTCGAAATTTTGCAAGAGGTATCTTCCGTTATTAATAAATAGCAAAAGATATGTACTAAGAACGAATTTCTGTCATGAAAACATGTGATATTAGATATTATCTCTAATTTTATTCCTAAATTAGAAATTTTTGTTGCTAACCATTATTGTGATGCTTTAATCGGTTATATTTCTAATTGTGATGTTCCTTATTCCGCTCTCTAGGAATGTTATACCGTCCATTTTCCCTAACTAGTTTGCTTCTAGAATACCTCTGACGCTCCCTCAGCCTCCTGTCCAATGAGTAACAAAATCTTTTTCCGAGAGTAAATTGGCCAAGCGGGATGTTGACCACATCACCCCACCCTATAGTCTATAAAAGTCATGAACCTATGGGCTTTCCTAAAAAGAGAATTTCTTTACCAATCTTATGTGCCCTATTTTGAGTTGTTTCTATTTCCAGCATTACCTATATGTGTGTCATAATTGCATTTTTAATAAAAATATGTAAGGATGCGATATATTAGGAACACTTTTTTTCGATGTCGTCAAATGCTACTTCTTTTGTTTTCCCTCAGAAAAGATAGTTAAAGTAAATTTTGAACACATTCATGCCACGGAGATCATATTACGATAATCATAGAATAAAATGATGCGGTTTAGTATATTCTTATAGGAGTTTTCAGTCAAGATTTTGGTTTTTAAAAATGGGGTGCGATATTAGACACAGTTTCCCTACATTATTTACAAATGAGTTTTAAAGTTTATTTAAGAATGTTTATCTGTGTATATTATCTGTGTATATACTCCAGTCACAACAAAATTACCTTTTTTAAAAAAGCAGCGTCAAGTTTTTGTACGAAATTTTTTTTTATTTCAATAAAATATTTGCATTTTTTATTGTTACTTCTTTAACAGTTTTTAATCTTTGCGATTAACATCTTTGCATTTAAATACCTTGTATTCCTGTGTTGGATTAAAAATTTTGTAATTGTATCTTCTCTTTCTGATTAACGCAATTTAAAGATTTATTTAAAGATCAATCAAGAAAACATTTATTTAAAAAGATACATATTACTTGGATTGAGTTAGGTAACGGAATTTGGTTATGTTATAATGGCTGTAAGGAAAAATGAAGCTATTATGACTTGTGTAAGAAGACACTTAAATACAAAAATATTTTTTAAAAATAATACAACAGTTATTTTCCGAAGAATATATATTCATTTTATAATAGACGCAATTTATAGATATCATTATTTTTCTGAAAATACAAACATACCACATCAGTTTTTTTTTGAAGGTACAAACATACCACATCAGTTTTTTTTAGGTACAAAGATACCTCATCGGTTTTTTTAAGATAACCACTTTCTTCGAGCTAACATGCTGCGCGTATACTTGACGCCTTTTTTTACCTTTTTTTTAAAAAGGTAATTTTGTTGTGATATCATTTCTTTTTGTAGTATTAGGGATCATATAAGCATTAAACAGTACATGTTTATAACATATATATTTTGCGACATAGAATACAAATACAACTCAGCGTAATATGTTATAAACATATACTAGTATAGTATGTCCTTAGGTGATAGTATGTCTAAATAATAGTATGTAAACATAACACTTCTGTATGTTCAACAACAAGGATCTGTACATATAAAAATAAATTTTCTTTACTAAACACATGCACATGTAAAGGAGATTAGGCTATTTACAAACATCTTCATTCTTGTATTACAATAATTTGTTAAAAATAAACGAAATTTAAATTTAAAAAAAGAATTTTAAAGCTTAAAATCTCTACTTTTGAAAGGTTACTATTATTTTTTAGTTTCTGTGAGTTTGATAATTTTTACATATAAAAAACTACGAGCTGGACGAAATAGAGAATTTTTCTCTCACTTTGTGGGTCTGTCACGTGCACAAAAAAATCTGCGAAAATTTTCGACTTCTTAACATGAAAGCTTGAAGTTTTCCTTACAAAATCTTTTTTTAAAAATGTTTCTACGATTTTTTGTTGCTGAGTGGATTGAATAAGAAATGAGCATTTTGACTTTGATTGCTCATAACTCTCTTAAAAAAATCATCGTAAAAAAAGATTTTGCAAGGAAAACTTCAAGCTTTCATGTTAGGAAGTCGAAAATTTTCGCAGATTTTTTTTTTGTGCACGTGACAGGCCCACAAAATGAGAGAAAATTTTTCTATTTCGTCCAGCTCGTAGTTTTTTATATGTAAAAATTATCAAACTCACAGAAACTAAAAAATAATAGTAACTTTTCGAAAGTAGAGATTTCAAGCTTTAAAATCCTTTTTTAACCCTTTTAGGTCACACTTCCCGAGAATCCCGTACCGGTCACACTGGGTGAAATACACCCCAGCGTGTTTGCACGTGTATAAAAAATTGTAGGTGACCTTAAAAAAAATATATATATATCCTGTTGTAGTTTAAGTCTTCCTTAAAAAGACTGTATAGGCTTGATTTGCAAAAAATTAATTTAACATATGTAAAAAAATTATTGGGAAAAAAAAGTCGGAAAAGTGGCTTTTTTCACAAAAACTAATGTAACTTTTTCAATTTTTAAGATATTTTAATTTTTCAAACGGTTTTTTCATCCTCAGATGATGCACTTTTTACTGATTATTGCAGTTTATGCGGCCGTTCCAAAAAGTATATTTATTTTGAGGTATGAAGGTGCGATTTTTTGCGGAAAAATGAAAGAGATATTTTTATGGAAAAATAGCAATATATTTATGAAAAATGGTTTTAAAAATATGAAAAAAATATATTTACGTTGCAAATTACATACTTTAAATAAATAAAAGGTTACAATTTTTTATTCGATGCCATAGGCACATTCAACGCATAAATATACGCGATGCTTGTCGCACATCGGTCGAAGGCAAGTGGGACACATAGACACGTGGTCTTCGGCTCCGTCAGAGTCATCGTCGCCAAAAATTGGCTCTTCTTCGGACTCTTCAAGTAATTCCTCGCGAATTGTACGGGAGCGCAAGTTATAAGCCATCTACTTTTCATGAATAATTACACAGTAAATTTTTTTAAAAAATTCTAAGCAACGAAAAACACAACTGTGTACTTGCCTCTTCACTTTGGAACAACGAGAAACGAAAAAAAAAAAATACTCCAAAAACTCAAATTATTACGTATGAGTCACACTGGGTGAAATACACCCCAAAACTCCGAGACACCCACTTTGAACGGCTGCCGAGAGAAAACAAACGGGCCGGAAAATATACCACCGACGGGGATCGATACTTGAAGGTCCCAACTACCTGTACATGGCGGCACAAGGCCCATTTCCATTGGTTTACTGGGTCGTTTTCGAAGTCAAAAAACGCTGGGGTGTATTTTACCCAGTGTGACCTAAAAGGGTTAAAATTTAAATTTCGTTTATTTTTAACAAAGTTACAGCTGCTTGAATTTTGCCAATTTTTAAAGATAAATTTAGCGTTTCTTTAATTTTTGTGAGAAATGAGAAGATAAATGATCGGGTTTGTTAGATTGGGCACGTATTACTGGATTTTTCGACACGTGCAATTCTTTGAATGACGTTCACGATGATATTCGTGTTATGTACGATGCTTCTGTTGAAATCAAGGAATCACATGCCGGAAAAGTTTTACTTAGGTATTTATCATTAAAAATAACTTTGTATAATTCTCTTTTATGTTATCTTTTTATTTTTTTTTCATTAGATCATGGTACGAGAGAAACAAACACATTTTTCCAGCAAGTAGATAGGAATCTTTTGATCCAACGAAAAGTTATGACAAGTATACAGTGTCGGATAAAAATAGGAAGAAAGATAAAATCTGATAAACTTATATTCAACGAATTGTCCAATTTCGTTTAAAGGATTCAGATTCAAAGGACTGTAAATATTATAAATAACCAGATAAACATCTTTGTTTCATCGTACAATTGATTTATTATAAAGAAGATTGTAATATATATATATATATATATATATATATATATATATGTATGTATGTATGTATGTATGTATGTATGTATGTATGTATGTATGTATGTATGTATGTATGTATGTATGTATGTATGTATGTATGTATGTATGTATGTATATGTATATGTATATGTATATGTATATGTATATGTATATGTATATATATTGTAGCTACATTGTATTTTTAAGGACTGTCATTTTAATTCATTCAATTATGTGATATCTCAGTTTTGACAGAAGCATAATTCATTTACTCGATTATGTAGCTCTACTAAATTACAGTCCTTTGAATCTGAATCCTTTAAACGAAATTGGACAATTCGTTGAATCTAAGTTTATCAAATTTTATCTTTCTTCCTATTTTTATCCGACACTGTATACTTGTCGTAACTTTTCGTTGGATCATAAGGTTCCCATCTATTCGCTGGAAAAATGTATTTGTTCCTCTCGTACCATGATCTAATGAGAAATAACATAAAAGAGAATTATACAAGGTATTCTTTTAATTAATGATAAATACCTAAGTAAAACTTTTCCAACATGTGGTTTCTCGGTTTCGACAGAAGCATCGTACAGAAGGCGTCAATAATGCCTTCCCAGCTAAAATTGCTACGCACAACGCATCTAGCTATTCGTGCATCAAGACTGTTGGTTCTCAGAGAACCGGCAACGTCTCGGAGAGCTGTCAGTGTTAACTCAGTGCGGAAGAAAGGTTATCAAGCACGATTACCATGTGGAAATCGTGGTTCATAACCTTCCATCGTCTGGAAATATAAGGAGAGGTAAGAAATACATATTAATATATATAATATGTTTGCAATAAATACATTTTATATATTTTAAATAAATATATTTGCAAATTAGTGAAAGTCGGCAAACTGAAAACGCCAAAGTTACAGAGGAAATACTAGGGATAAGTATTTATAGTTATTTATAATTATACAGATAAATATATCATCATGCAGATAATCAGTGCATTTAATTACAGAAAGGATAACAGCAATTATATATAACAGTATTGGCGAGAAAGAAGTAAAAGGCACACGTGATTAAAACGCGAAGTAATATTTATATACAAAGTAATATTTATATTTAACTGCCTCTGTTTGAGCATGCTGAAAGCAGCATATAAATATTACTTTGCGTTTTAATCACTGTAACAACATAGGTTTTCTGGACGATGCTTACTATGTAAGGGCAATAACGTTGATCAATCAAAACTTGTTAAACATGTGCGTCCTGCCTTTTACTTCTTTCTCGCCAACAATATTATATATAATTGCTGTTATCCTTTCTGTAATTAAATGCACTGATTATCTACATGATGATATATTTATCTGTATAATTATAAATAACTATAAATACCTGTCCCTTGTATTTCCTCTGTAACTTTGGCGTTTCCAGTTTGCCGACTTCCGCTAATCTGCAAATATATTTATTTAAAATATATAAAATGTATTTATTGCAAACATATTATATATATTAATATGTATTTCTTACCTCTCCTTATATTTCCAGACGATGGAAGGTTATGAACCATGATTTCCACGTGGTAATCGTGCTTGATAGCCTTTCTTCCGCACTGAGTTAACACTGACAGCTCTCCGAGACGTTGCAGGTTCTCTCAGAACTAACAGTCTTGATGCACGAATAGCTAGATGCGTTGTGCGTAGCAATTTTAGCTGGGAAGGCATTATTGACGCCTTCTGTACATAACACGAATATCATCGTTAAATGTGAATGAACAGAGGCTCGCTCTTTCCTCGTGCCTAATCGCAATATATTTCATACATTAAAATAACATGCCAACATTGTGATATTGCTTTATAAGTTTTATCATTTAGTTTAGTATCTTTTAGTATCTTTACCTTATTACAATAAAATCGTAAAACGTATAATGGTGCGGTAATATAAGAAAGATCCTCCTTGACATACATTAACTGATCTGCCATTACTGTTTTAAGCTCGCTGAATTCACGCCTCAGAACTTCTAAACATCTCTAAAGAAGCTGATAGATAAAATTACCTGCATGTGAAAATTTAATTTATGCAGCAGAACATTATATACGTGAACGTTACTCTTCTGTAGTAACTTAATATTAATTACGAACGATACGATAATTCCTTCGCGTAAACGGGAGATTTTATAGTAACTATGAACGGAAATCAAGAGCCACCGTTGAAAGTAGTAAAAGTTACGTTTCTCTGATTGAGAGACGACGACGTATCTTAATAAATATGAATTATTACTGTAAGTTACTACAGATGTACTCACTCGCGTAAACATATAATAATATGTACAGACTCCTTGATCTCCTCGGTATCAGCTCGGTATCTGCCGTCAATATATATATATCTTAACACAATACTCAACGGCAAGACGAGATTTCTTAGGTTTTTTCATTTGCTTTCCTCAGTTGAGGAAAAATATCCTCTTGAACTGGAATGTGTATATGTATGAGTGTATAAGTGTAACTGTGTATTTATGTCCGCGATGTGGTGAACTCGGGATGCCGTAGGTGCGTTAGGCCCAAGGAATTGCGCGGATCACTTCCCCCTGCGGCCAAACGATTTCTTATCGTCAAAATAGGTTATAATGACTGACAGCACGCTGTCCGCGCGAACGCACTGAGCGCAGTATCGATATATCGACTCGAATGGATTTACTCGCTGAGTCGATAATAAATATAGCCATACTAGCGCCGCATGGTGTCAAAAATATGAACCGGACAAGAATTTTTGGGCGATGATGACGTTTCTTAATCTTAAATTTCCAGAATTTAGACTGCATCGCAATATCTCCGCTCGTAGGGCACGTAGCGGAAAATATTATAAGAGATCCCCCCCCCCCCCCCATAGAGACCCCAAGCTATCGATCAAGCCTACTTAGAACTTGATCCGTTCACTCGTTATATGAGATCTCAACATCTCGAGTACTCGCAACCCGTCGCGTCGCGTAAAAGAGTCACGGTCGGTCTCGCTTTGCGTATAAAGAGTCACGCTCGGTCTCGCTTTGCGTATCCTTGACGCGAGACACTACCGTGTCTCTTGATTGATGTAATTTTAGATGCTTATAATATAAGCGTCTTAATTAAATAATTAAATTTATTGCGAAAAATATTACCTCAGCCAGGGTTCGAACCTGGAACCTCCCTCATCCCGTGACGGATGTCGTACCAATTCGACCACTGAGGCATGTGGTAATATTTATCGCAATAACGCATCTAAAATTGCATCAATTTAGAATGACCAGAATCCTTGGTCGAAACACGGTGACGATTTGTCACGACGATTATAATCGTTGCCACGATTATAATCATTGCTAGTATATAGTCAATTAAAATTCTTAATTGTGTTAATTATTCTTTGGCGAAGGAAATGTTACTTATTTGGTTTAAATTTTTAATATATAGCGAATTTGGTTGGACGTACCAGTGTGCACTCAGTGGACATTAAAGTCATTGTACACTGATTTAATCTCTAATATTTAAAGTAAAATACAAATACTTCGACTGATAAAATGCTCAATACATATTTTATCAAATAGTACAATAAAGAATATTGAGAATTTTGTGACTTAACCTGTTTATATTAAACATATACTTACGTTAATTTGTGTACGACAGCTTTAATGTACACTGAGTGCGCACTGGTGCGTCCAACCGAATTTGCTAATACACTTGTGTTAAGTGTTAATGTAAAATATTGTTGTGTAAAAGACCAAATCTCATGGTCGAAACGTGACGATTAATCCGACCAAAACCAATGGTCGAACCGTCATGATATTGCCAAACGTTGTCGATTAAAAATAGAGTTTTTCTTGTTAATCACTATTGGCGGAACAAATATATACTTTTCTAAAATATTGTTATTGTGTTATATATTTTGACTTTTTTGCATTAAGTTAATATTCAACGTTTCTAAGAATTAAAATAACACAATTTATGTGTAAATGCACGAATTCTTAGTGACATATTTTATATGTTAAAATAAACACCTAAGTTGAGTTACTTTCCTCTCTATAAGAGTTTTCATTTGTTAAATCTACATGTTTCTTATTTTATATATGATTAAAAGATATTGCTGTCTTCTATTTCTTGCAAGAAAAACATTTAATGTAAGAATAATATTTTATTTTAATTAAATTTAAGAGCCAAAGCACAAAGATTGTGTCGTAATCGTTTACGACTCTGTCGTAAGTCGTAAGTCGGTGTCAGAAGTCAACGCACAAGGATTGACGTTAGCGTAAGTCGTATGCATCCCGTCGCATCAGCATCACGCGACGGATACGACATACGCTAACGTCAATTCTTGTGCGTTACTTACGTCCACGATTGCGACTGTCATATATCACTACGCCATGTTATGTGCTTTGGTCCTAACATTATAAGTATGTTAATTTAACATAAACTTTGCTTCCAGATCGCGTGTTACAATTTTGTGTTAATTTTTCACGTATTTTGTTATTTATTTGCATACTATACTTGAGTTATTTATTTACATATTTGCCTTCTATTAAATTAACATAAAAATTATAGTAGATAAATTGGGACATGTAAAATGTGTTAAGTTCAACACAAAATTTTTTATATTATGTATATTTAAAAAGATATAAATATTGAATACGTGAACAAATATTGATCGCTTATTAGTTATTATTTAATAGTTGATTATTAAAAGTAAGTACAATGCACTATGAAAAGTAAGTTTTTCAACACCCCAAAAAAAATATTCTGTTGTTTTTAGTGGCTCCCGCTCGATTTTAGAGGATTTTCCTCTGAAATACGGCCTCAAGAAGATATTTTAAAATCTAGAGGAATATCCTCTAACCATGAGACACTAGACTTAAGATTGCAGTCCTCTTAATCTTAATGCTAGAGGAATCTCCTCTTCTCACAAATCAAATAATAATAATCTTATTTATAGCATTTATAATAATACTTTAAAACAAATATTCTTTATTCAATCTTATTAAGCATAACTTATATCCGATTATCATATGTTGACTGAGAGAAAACTTCTTTCTGTGTCAAAGCATATAACATGAACGAGGTAAAAAAGTTTTTGATGGAAGCACATTTAGGCAACTGGCCCGCATTTGAGAGTGAGTATTTTTTCTTATTCCAGTAATTTCTGTTTAAAGTTAAAAGCTGGATCTACAATGAGACGTAAATCGTAGTTGCATGATTAGGGCCAAAGCATGATAACATGACGTAGCGATATACAGCCATATAGTCAGTAGACGTAAGTAACGCACAAGCTTTGGTATATTTTAACAATCAGGATACGCCAAAGCTTGTATATGTTACTTACGTTCACTGATTATGACTGTCGTATATCGCTACGCCATGTTATATGCTTTGGCCCTAACTACGATTTACGTCTCTATGTAGATCTAGCTTTTAACTTTAAACAGAAACTACTAGAATAGGAATAAATACTCACTCTCAAATGCGGGCCAGTAGTCACCTAAATGTGCTCCCATCAAAGACTTGTTCATCTCGTTCATCCGTTCATAATAAAGAATACTGTATAATTAGCATACACTTCAATGTGCACACAATTCGCACGCAGCCACAGGCTCGTCGACATCTTCTCGTGTGGTGGCGTACGTATCGCGTAGCTAATAAGACAATCGTTTTTAACAAACGCGCGTGCCACTAATATCTTGCATATCCTCTTATTTTAAGAGGCTATTCAGATTATTATAGTAGAATTTGCTACAAAGGAATTTACTCTTGATTATAACTCACGCATCCACTCTTTTATAAAGTAATACGAGTTACGTAAAGAAAAATATGCTTCATGTAAGATTTTTTGCTTAGAAGAAATGCTTAGAGGAATTCCCCACTTATCAGTAGAATATTTTTTTTGGGTGAATACCAAAGTAAAATCATAATAATTTTTTAGCCGTCACTCGTTATGTATTAAAAAGTTATTAACAAATGTAACTGAGAAGTATAACTGTTTGTGTCAATACTAAGGGAAGTAATTTGCTGATATATCTGTGTATAGACAGTACACATGTAGGCGGGGGAGCTACTGCCCCTCCCCCGCGAGCAGGGGTGGATGGATTTCGGTTTGCGTGAAAAGTTGAAGAAACTTAAAAAAAAAATAGATAAAAAAAGTTACATATTCTTTGGACTCCCCCGATTGATTATCACATGTTGGAGTCACAACAAAGATTTTTACCAAGAAAGCCGCAAAAATATCAAAATTCGGAAAAGGCTCTATTCTAAATAATTACCTCTGAATAAGATTTTTGGTTTTTGCGTTTCAGATACCTAAAAAATCTAAAATCATTTACAATATTTACACCATCTATGTGTTTTTTCCTGATGACCAAGATGTAATAAAAAAAAGAAGTGTTTTTGTTACTTAAAAAATAAAAATATATTCTTAAAATAAGACTAAAGGAACATGCAAAGTTTAACATTACTTTTGCTCTATTTTCTCGTTTCTACAAAAAATTCCTAAAAAATACTTTTTTATAATCTTTTAAACCAGAATACTTCCTTAATGGGCTAGATATCGTAGTATTTCATATTACTCGATTATTCCATTATGCACTTCCTCTATAGTTGCAACAATAAAGTTGCAAAATAAATAATTGTGAAATCAAATCAGATTAAGAAGCGCATTGTAAAGTACCTGAATTAAAATCGCAAAGTAATAATCGAAGCAGAAGCAATGGAATAAGTGCAGGATAAATGATCCGAAAGAAATGGTCCAGTAGAAAACATTGGACAAAGTTACGGAAAATAAAGAAACATATAATGATTAAGAATGTCGACAAAATAAAAATAATAATCGGTCTCAAAGATGATCTGAGGAAATAAAATCTGGCAAGCACGTATAAAATAAAAGGATAAAATCGTACTAGAGACGGGATTATAGGATGCAAGAGCATCCTATAATCCCGTCGAATCAGATTAAGACACTAGAAATACTGCATAGAAATATATTCTGTAATGACAGTACTGGAATACGCAAAAGACACGATGGTAAACGATGATGAACGATGATGAACAACAAAGATACGGCGAACGACGGAAAGAAACGATACGAGTGAGCGGAACAGAGCAATCGAGCGAAACGGCAGAAGCTCGTATCATGCCGAGCAATGGATAGCGGCGGCGTAGTATGAATTATAAAACGCAATAGGTGCGACGATCTAACAAAGCAAGGTACTATGAAAGAGATGCATTCTCTCAGATACTAATATTTCTGTTGAACGAACAAGTTTAATGTGCAAACTAATACAAATTATTAGATATAAAAACCCGGGAAAAAAAGATTATATATAATTACATATAAATATATATGATTATATATGAATTTTGTCTCTATATGGTCATATATAATTATATATAATTATATATAATCATATATGAACATATATAATGATATTATATAATCATATAGAGTTATATATACTTCCATATGAATCTTATATGGATCCATATATGAGTGCATATATGATCTATTGTTCATATCTAGTTATATTTGGAATTATATATGCCCATATATGGACCCATATATAATTTCATATAAAGCACCAAATTTCATATATAATCACATATAATCATATATATTTATATATAAAGATTATATATAATTATATGTATAATCTTTTTTTCCCGGGAGGTAATTAACGTACTTCACAGATGGCAATATCTCAAATGATCAGTCAAAAAGTGGATTATAGAATTTAGGGATACAAATATCTTATTATGATAAAACAACTTACAAAAGCTCGTATATAGCAAGCGTATGTTGAAAAGTTCGGCAAAATGTTTAATATTATTTTTAAAAAGACATGTCGAAGAAGACTTTTAAAGATAAATGTATATAAAAGGTCAAACCTCACCGATTTTACCGCTTAAATATGTATAGGGGAGAGGTCTTTCTGAGTAATTCTACGCAAGAAAAAAGTAGGGGTAAAAAGGTAATTCAAAATTGAAAGTAATGCATGATCAATTAAGTATTGAGCGTTGATATTAGTCAGGAAAAAATAAAACATTATAGAAAGTATAAACTATGTGAGAAATTGCCAATCAAAATTGTATTTAAAAAAACGCCTTTATATAATCGACACTTTGCAAGAATTTATATTACTCATGTATTATTTGCAAGTTGAAAACAAAACTTGAAATATACGACTATATGAGGAAACAAACTCAGCAGAAAAAAATTACCATAAAGAAAGATAATTCCAAGAAGGAAGAAAAAGAAATTACCTAAATAGAACAATAAGTAATTAGATAAAATTGTTTCTAATATGGTTTTATTGAGCACAATAGCAGTCGTGTTTCTGTTAAAAAACACCTGAAGTAAGTTTTGAGTCGACGTAATATGTTTCAATAGATAAATCTTGAAAATCAATTTGATATTTGATACATCATTTTTGTAACCGTAGTTGAAGAGAGAAACTTAGCTATAGGGTGTCTCGAGATATAACCTGAAATCTATTTCTGACAGTGTTTAATAGTCATTTTTTAGAAAAGAAATATCGTATCAATTAAATATTAAGTCGGAGAAAATCGTGTATCACTCAATTGTGGTTCCATAGGTGATTTGAAAAGAGACTGAGTTTATTAATATTAACATAATAATTACAAATACAGTCTCAGTCGATCTCTAAACATAACTATATTGAATCGTTTGCATCTCAAGATATAAAACGCAATTTTGAATACACTGTTAAAAAATTTTTGTACTTTTGTGAAAAAATCTGCTGGTTAAAATTTTTGTGTAAAGTAATCAACACATACATGTGTAGATTTAACATATGTCTGCTATGTTAATTGAACTTAACAAATATAAAATGTAAAATTATTAAAATAATTAAAAAATATGTTAAAGTAACACAATTTGAACGTATTTATTAAATGTGTTAAAATTTGCAGAAAAAAAGTGTTGATTTGACTCTTTAACAGAAATGGGAATAAAAATTTGAATGGAAAAAAAGTGTTGATTTTACTCTTTAACACAAATGGGAGTAAAAATTTACATAAAAGGAGTGTTGATTTTACTCTATAACAGAAGTGGGAATGACTGCGCATATGATTTCGACGTAGTCTCGACGCGTCTCGACGTCGCTCATTGCCGCGCGGCAAGCGTTTCCGCGTTCCAGGAAACGTATGTGCAGGAGCCAATGGACAAGAGGCGTTGCTGATCGTGATGGTGCCCGCGCCGTGATTAACTACTTAACAAAATAATTCACAAAATTGCGTTACCTAACTTAACCCAAGTGACATGTATTTTAAAAAAAGATGTGAAATCTTTAAATTGCAAAGAGAATATATATATTCTCCCTAACAAAATAATTCACAAAATTGCGTTACCTAACTCAACCCAAGTGACATGTATTTCAAAAAAAGATGTGAAATCTTTAAATTGCGCCAATTGCAAAGAGAATATATATATATTGCTTTAAAAAATAATTGTTGCACAACTACTTTTAAAAAATAAAACTCAAGTGGTACGTATCGATACGAATGGGAATACAAAGATCTTTGTATTCCCATTCAAGGGTCTTCTCATTCCAACCCAAGCTTTAATTCTTTTTAACAAAATTATAATATTATATACACAGAATCATTTTAATCACAAAGAATTAAAGAGATAACAGTACAAAATAAAAATATTTAATTAAAATAAAATAAATAATTTTTTCTTGTAAAATAACAACTGTGCCGCAAGCAACAACGTAGAACTACGTCAACTGTCACTATTTCATGTTAAAGTATTCAGCAAAGGAAAGTAGACGTAGGGCTACGTCAACTGTCACTATTATTCAGCCAAAGACAGTTGACGTAGCCCTACGTCTACTTTCCTTCGCTGAATATTTTAACATGAAATAGTGACAGTTGACGTAGTTCAACGTAAAGTCGTTACTTTGACGTAGTCAAAGTAAACTTTCTAACGCTACTGTATCGAAGAGATAAGAAATGGAGGGTTCCGACTTGTTTTATCATAAATGGGACTTCTTAAGCTTTAAAATAAGATGTTAATTATTATTCTACGATTATTAGTTTCGAAGATATAAACGTTCAAAGTGTGACATGTTTTCGTTGCATTCGTTGCAGGCTGTGCCTGGATTTACCCCCCTTATATCCCACCTTATACCCCCCTATACCCCTCTATACCCTCCATATACCCCATATACCCCCCCTATACCCCCCCTTATACCCCTCCCTTACTGTCGACAAAGACGTAGTTCTACGTCAAAAACTTGGCGCTGCTAGACCTTGAAATTTAATAAAGTACTAAAATTTTGATTGAATTTAATACAGCACAAAATTTTTGATGGAATAAAAAAGCAATAAACATAATTTAGGGAAGTATGCAGCGGGAGTAAAAAAGCAGCGCCAAGTTTTTTTACAAGAAAAATTTATTTATTTTATTTTAATTAAATATTTTTATTTTGTACTGTTATCTCTTTAATTCTTTGTGATTAAAATGATTCTTTGTAATATTATAATTTTGTTAAAAAGAATTAAAGCTTGGGTTGGAATGAGAAGACCCTTGAATGGAAATACAAAGATACGTACCACTTGAGTTTTATTTTTTAAAAGTAGTTGTGCAACAATTATTTTTCAAAGCAATATATATATATATATATTTTTTTTTTCTTTGCAATTGGCGCAATTTAAAGATTTCACATCTTTTTTTGAAATACATGTCACTTGGGTTGAGTTAAGTAACGCAATTTTGTGGATTATTTTGTTAGGGAGAATATATATATACTCTTTGCAATTTAAAGATTTCACATCTTTTTTTAAAATACATGTCACTTGGGTTAAGTTAGGTAACGCAATTTTGTGAATTATTTTGTTAGGGAGAAATAAAACTACTATTATTTAAGATTTTTGAATTTACAACATACATTGCGCGTGTACTTGGCGCCTTTACCTTTTTTTGAAAAAGGTAATTTTGTACTGATATCATGCATTTTGTAGTGATAAGCAAGTATCGGCAAAAAATTTCCATTTTTCATTTTTTAATTATTCACAAATTAGTAATAACAACAAATTAAATTTTTATTGAATTTATATATATATATATATATATACACACACACATATAATATATATAGAGTCCCGGGAAAAAAAGATTATATATAATTATATATAAATATATATGATTATAGATGAATTTTGTCTCTATATGATCATATATAATTATATATAATTATATATGATTATATATAATTATACATGAACATATATAATGATATTATATAATCATATAAGGTTATATATACTTCCATATGAATCTTATATGGATCCATATATAATTTCATATATGAGCATATATGATCTATTGTTCATATCTAGTTATATTTGGAATTATATATGTCCATATATAATCATATATGGACCCATATATAATTTCATATATAGAGACAAAATTCATATATAATCATATATAGTCATATATATTTATATATAATTATATATAATTATATATAATTTTTTTTCCCGGGGTGTCCCATTTTAATCAATCACCCCCAAAAACTTTTTTATTTATGATTCTAGAAAAAAATGCTTTAGACGAAAGTTGTTTGGTTTGAAGGAGGACATATGATTTCAATGTAAGTCGTGTCATACATGTCACCATTTTTAAGAAATTTTAAAGGAGACTTATTTCTTAAGTGAAACTTGATTTTTTCTTGAGATAAAAGTTTTAGATCTCGTCGAGACGTTCTCAAAACACTATAATAAAGCTTTCTTTCGTTAAGGATTTCCTGAGATGTTTTAAATTTTGTCATATTTTTAATATAAAATATAAAATATCTCGTAAAGTATTAAATTCACTTTTTGATGACTTTACGTTAATACTTTTATACACTTCTCACAAAAATTAAAGGAACACTAAAAATTTATCTTTAAAAATAGTCAAAATTCAAGCAGCTGTAACTTTATTAAAAATGAACAAAATTTAAATTTAAAGCTTAAAACCTCTACTTTCGAAAGGTTACTATTATTTTTTAGTTTCTGTGAGTTTGGTAACTTTTGCATATCGAAAACTATAGGCTAGACAAAATAGAAAATTTTTCTCTCACTTTGTGGCCTGTCACGTTCATAAAAAAAATCTGCGAAAATTTTAGACTTCCCAATGTGAAAGCTTGAAGTTTTCCTTGCAAAATCTTTTTTTTTTAATGTTTCTACGATATTTTGTTACTGAGTTATCATGGATTAAA
Organism: Temnothorax rugatulus; assembly: GCA_035220575.1. Classification (NCBI taxonomy): domain Eukaryota; kingdom Metazoa; phylum Arthropoda; class Insecta; order Hymenoptera; family Formicidae; genus Temnothorax; species Temnothorax rugatulus. The sequence goes on along the minus strand of JASTWL010000201.1, from coordinate 190,941 downwards.
TAAGAAATGAGGATTTTGACTTTGATTGTTCATAACTCTCTTAAAAAAAATCATTGTATCGCAATTAAAAAAAACAGATTCTTAAAACTGAAACTTTGATCTATTGAACGGTATAATTGCCAAATTTTTTTAAATAACATGTAGACATGATACAAATGGATGAAAATCTATATATATAAGTACCGTCTGTCTGTCTGTAGGTACGCGAACTACTTCCACATTTATGGGCCGATTCTCTCGAAATTGGTACCAAAATGTTGCAAATTTTTCGGGGATGAAAATGTCGCGGCTTTTTTTTGTTTTACGCCCCCCCCCCCCCCCATCCACCCACGCACGCAACATACGCACCTACGCGCATACACACCCACACGCACACATACACACACAGATGTTCTTTTGTTTTCGCGTATACACACACATACACATGTATACACACACATACACAATAAATAATTTTATATGATGATGGAGCTAAATCTAATATAAGAGGAAACTCTCAAGCTGCACGAGAACTGATCTCTGCCAAATTCATCATATGGGATGAGCATGACGGTTGGGCCTTAACAGCAGTTGATCAACTCTTCAAGGATCTAATGAAGAATCCTAGACCATTTGGAGGAAAAGTTATTTTATTTGCAGGAGATTTCAGACAAAATCTCCCAGTAGTACCTCATGCACATAAAGCAGCCATAATTGAGTCGACTGTCAAATACAATCCTATATGGAGAGGAGGGTTTTTTCAGGCGTCCTCGGGTGGGGACTATTACGGTGCTTTAGACCCTAGGGTAATTAGCACAATGTAACTAAACCAAAATTAATATTGTCCTCTAGTAATCAGATGACTTTGTCGATGTGTTTAAGAAACTTAAAAATAACATATAAAATCTTCCAATTCTTGGAATTAATGAGACGACATAAATCTATTTCCTCCAGATAGCCCTCTGCTCTTAATTCCATATCCATGTTAATCCTCTGAGCGTCGTACTTATGGCATCTTGTTAATAGGTGTTGCATATATCCTCCTTCTCATATCCGCATTCACATCTTGCGTTGTCAAGATAACCTTTCCTCTTCAATGATGCTCCGAGGTTATAATGATTGGCTCTCAATCTGTTAAGTAGGGTGACAAAGTATCTCTCTGCGTTAACCTCACGGAACCATGGTCTCACCGCTTGCTTATCGTAAAAATTTTTAAAATAGAAGGCACCCTTTTGCGCGGAATCACGGATAATCGATTGCTGCGTGGCGTCCCACGTCTCACTTCTGGCACACTTCATAAGATCCCCCACTGGGATTACGATGGAGGGGTCGGCCTCCTCATTGGCTGCCTCCTTGGCAAGCGCATCGGCCATCTCGTTGCCCGCAATCCCGACATGAGCGGGAATCCACACTAAAACGACATTCTTGCCATACACAAATTCCAGATCATATATTAATATTCTAGCCTCAGTGACGTATTTGTTCTTATGTACATTAAGATGATTGTTGTAGATAGCTTGTAGGACCGATTTACAATCCGAAAAAATGATAATATCTTTGTTTCTGTCTGCCTGTTGGTTTTTCATTAGTTGCAGGGCAGACTTAACTGCAAAAGCCTCCGCCGTGTATGAAGAGCATTGATAGTGTAGACTCATCTTATACGTTATCTCTTGATCGCAGATAACCATACTGGCTCCAGTAGATCTTGAATTCTCACTATATGATCCGTCTGTAAATATAATTTCCGGGGTATCGCTCAAACAATACAGATCTATCACCTTTCGAACCAGAGTTCGGTCCGAGAAAGTCACGCTTTTTCTCTCTAAGCCGATTGCAAGGTTAACCTTGGGCCTGAATGAACACGCCCTGTATACACCCCGAAAAATTTCAAATTTTCTGGGGGGACCGATTGCTGCAATATATGTACGTGTACCTCTCCATATATCCGAGAGAAGAGACATTCTGTACTGCGGTTGACGAAATCTGACATAGCTCTCACGATCAAAGAGATGCTGTACCTTGTCACAGAGTCCGTTACGGTTGTATGCAATGGCCTTGTTTACGAAGTTGCGTCCAAGAAGCGTAGCACGGTCCCTCAGTAGCCTCACTTTCGCCTCCGCTATAATAACGTTATTTGGAGTACTATTCCTGTACCCGAGGGCTGTACGAATGCCCAAGTACTGTGATCTTTCCATCTTCAACTGCAACGTTGTGTCCCTGGGGAAATAGACGAAGCTACCGTAGTCCGTGATGGATCTTACCAGGCTCTTGTACAGCATGAGGGCCGTATTGACCTCCATGCCCTTGGACACTTTACATAAATATTTAATAACAGAGTTAGCTCGATTTACCTTGCCTCTAACCTCCGTAACCTGTCGATCGAACCTCAAACTGTTGTCCAACCAAATACCTAAGAACTTGGCACCGCCGCTATTATACACCTCGCAATCACCCACACGGATACTAAGATTTTTATCCACAAAACCACTCTTAGAAAATTCCACCAGTACAGACTTCTCCGGCGCCAAATCGAGGCCAATCTCACGCAGACGCATAGCAACGATGTCCACGGCATGCTGGAGCTGTTCCTTATTCCGGTGGCGGTTCGGGCCGCATATGTAGAGCCCCACATCGTCAGCAAATTCCACTGCCTCTACACCCTCAGGGAGGTCGGAACAAAGGCCCTGCGTGAACAGGGAATATAACACAGGACTAAGCACAGCACCCTGCGGGAGTCCCTTGTATACTTATCGTATTATAAATTCCCGAGAATTAATAATAAAACGAACCTTTCTCCGATATAACCAGTTACGAATAAACCTGACTATACCGAGGGGACAATTAAGCGCTATTAGCCTGTCCATCATAATGCGGAAGTCAACGCAGTCGTATGCAGCCGCCACGTCGAGAAAGAACGCAAGAGTATACTCCCCGGCACAAACAGAGGACCTGATGTCCGACACAATTCTTGTCAAATTGTCCGCACAGGATCTGCCCCTGCGGAAACCGCTCTGAGAGGCACTGAATTTCTCCTCCATCTCCGCCCACCAGATAAGCCTCTCATTGATCATCCTTTCCATTACCTTGCCGATGCATGACGACAAAGAAATGGGGCGCACTTTTTCACATCCCGCCTTGTCGATAAAAATTACCTGGTAGTTCAGCCATTCGGCAGGCAGCGAACCCGACGACCAGACCACATTGAAGAGCTCAAGAAGACATACCTTAGCAGGCTCCGGCAGCAGCCTGATCATCTTATATTCAATACCATCCATTCCAGGTGAAGAGTCCTTCCTGATCATCTCGATTGCCCTATCCAATTCAGAGCGATCAAATGGAGCGTCTAGCTCATCGTCGGGACGTCCGCCACCAGAGTTCACATCAGGATCCGTCCCCACATACGGGGGAGCCAAACCGTCAATGGTGGATTTAATTACCTCTTCTCTATTCTTCGTGGGCCAGGCATGCCAATCCAGGCTCCTTCTGGCGTTCTTTAGGATGCGCATCGTGCTCCACACGTAGCTGAGACTTGTAAACCGGTTAATATCGCTACAAAATCTTTCAAAACTCGCTCTCTTCTTTGCCTTTAAAGTCCGCCTGGCCAGCGCCCTGGTTCTCTTGTACTCGACCCAGTCATGGATACTTTTAGTCCTCCTCCAGGTAGCAAAAGCAGATTTTCTACTCCGAATCACCTCATCACATTCCAAATCCCACCACTTATGCGATCTCTTACGCTTGACGGGGTCGTCCGAGGGAGATCCGGGATCCTCAGGTCGTCTACCCGATGCAACAGCGACTGACCTCCTCAATATTTCCACAAAGCAATCGTAATACTTTTCCAGGTCTGTCTTGAACAGCTCACAATGCGGAAGAAGGGAGGTCACGACCTCCTTCTCCACCAACACATCAAACCACGACCAGTCAGTCTTCACGGTGGACAGTCTATTAGTGATCTTTCTATAAATTTGTGGGCAGACGTCAAAGGAGAAAGATATAGGGAAATGATCGCTGTCCCATGTCTCTTCTAATTGCCGGTAGGAAACTCTATCGACAATGCCCCCCGAACCAAACATGAGATCCAGGTTGGAGTCTCGCTGGCCGAAAGAGCCCTGCCGCAACTTGGTATCCGTATTTATACATATAAGGTCCTCGTCACCCATCACCTCATACAGCAGGTCACCCTTGTCATTTGTAGTTGGGCAATTCCAGGCAACGTTGTGTGCATTCATGTCTCCCAATATAATCGAGTCATTATTATTATCCTTGATAGTCTGAAAAACGGGCAAAAGGTCACGTCTCGTCATAGGTTCATTCGGATGTCTATAAATAGCGATTATATTCAAATTTTTGTTCAGGTTTTTGGTCTTCACGCCGATAATATCGTAACCCACCGGTAAAAACCCTGAGATCGGAAGGACCTCGAATTCCAGACCAACACGGAGAGAGATTGACACACCCCCACTACCAAGGCGATTGTTGCTGTTAACTGTCTTATAATTGGAGAAGTAAACTTTATTGAGACCCGAACATCTGGTCTCAGTTAGAACAACAATATCGTACTCTAGAACGTTCCTTGAGAGCTCATCTCTACTCGTCCGATAACCCCGACAATTCCACATGAGAAGGTTGAATTATGCTACGGGGAGGGACCAAGGACTCCCATGCCTTACCGAGGTGTTCTCAAAATCCCTATTTCTGTTAAATTCACTTCTAGCCGATATACCATCCGCTACACCGACATCCCATCCGTCACGTCCATCGGGATGCATAAGTGCGCCAATCAAAGTTTCTCTTGCCGTCGGATATCGCTGCAGGAGCTGAAGAATGCTATTCAGCACCTCGCCCACAAGGCCGCGAGGAGGGTCCGAGCCAACGCGAACCTCCGAGTCCCTCCTGACAACCTGCGCCCAGGAGGCTCCGTTATGTGCCGCTCGCAGGGCAATGCCCCTCTTGTCCTTAGTAATCTGTCCAGCACTATTGTCAAACTGAGCATAATAATTCCCAATGTGACTCGGACTCCTCACTGAAGGTCTTCCAGACCTACGTGGTCGGTTGTCCTCCGCTTCCATATGCCTTGAGCCACATGATACAGGAGTTCGCGATACTCCTCCCAGCTCCGCAGCGCTACTCTGAGGCTCTGTTCTCCTGGGAAGCGCTGGCCAAGACTTGGGTTCCCTAAAAAAATCCTGAGGCCTCTCAGGGGTGACGCTGCCCTCCACCACCCTCACCGCCCTATGGAATGAAATATTATTGTGTGCCATAACAATGTTAATATTCTTATTTTTTTCAAACACTGGGCATCCTCTATACGTAGACTTATGAGCACCATTACAATTATAACAACATACATTACATAGTCTGTCGCAGTGGCCGTGGGATTTATCACCACAGACTATACACCGCGTTTCACTCTTACAAGCTATCTTGGAGTGGCCAAATCTAAAACAATTATAGCATTGGCGAGTGGGCGGCACATACGGTCTAACCTTCAATCCCACACCGTTTCCAAAGATCTTAAGATCTCGTATCTTGTCAGCCTTGAAAGTAATTACAATATTGTTCGTGTTGACTAGCTTCGATTTCTGGAGCTCGGGGTCCCAACCTCGCCGGAGCATCCTATCTAATCTGAGTATACCAGATTTATCCTGAATCACTTCCCATAAGGCCGGGATACTTGCAGGCCAGTCCGAAATGACCCCCTTGCATATTACCGCTCGTTGCTCCAAAAAAGCAGTGAGTTTTGGCTGATTACTATTTCCTATAATGTCTAATGCAGAATTAGCGTCATAAAGATCCTTAAATACTATTTCGGCTGAAAAATGATTAGTCATTTCCAGCGTTGTCGGGCAAATCTGCAATTCATTAAGAATCATCCACATCTTGATACGATTCCTACCTTTTGTTGTGGTGGTTTGGGCAGGGGGGAGGCGAATAGTGATCTTAGCGATTCCCTTATGATCGTCGTCATATCTCGCAAATCTTTGCACGTCAATATTATTGCCAGGGTCATACTTTCTCAACATGGAATCGCAAACGATATACATCTCTTTGTCCAGCACCGGGGAGTCGTTCACACTATTTACACATGACGAGCTCATGTCGTTCGCGTTATTATCTACAGATGACTGCGTGTTGTCGGTAGCCATAATATTACCGCTACTCAAGGTCGTTTTGTTTATGAAAAGTTCACGACCTTTATTTTTATCTAAATTCGCGGGGATTTTATCCATTACAACCTCAGCAACAGCATCGACGGTGAAAGCCTCTTCGCTCCGTGAATTCCGCTGTTGAATTCCACTGCATGATCGATCCGCATCCAAGACCGACATCCCCAATCCCTGTGAGAATTTATCAAATTCCAACTCAGTCGTGCCGGTACGCTGCTTCTTGTTCGAATTCACCGAGTCATCGTCAGAGGACAGAGGGCTATCACGTGGGCGTCTCGAGGTCGAGTCCGTATATATACATTAGCTTAATCTTTCCTATGACTGATAGTAAAATAGGTCAATGCTCCCCCTCCGAGGGGGGGAGCAAGACTAATCAACGATAATTAGCCCACCCGAATGAGGACCCCGCGCTACTACCCCCCCGGCGTGCAACTCAATATCAAATGATTGGTATATAGACTCGCGGCAATCAACACCAGCAACAGGCAAACACGTCCGTCTCGCACGGTGGCTCAAGCCGAACTCTCCTATATGGAGAAATGTAATTCAGGTTAAATTACAGCAAAATATGAGAACTGCGGATGAAAAGGAATTTGCAAATTGGCTAATGCAACTAGGAGATGGTAAATTGTCAAATACGGATGGATTACATCTTGATACAATTGAAATCCCCCAAGATTTTATATCAAAAGAATCTATTATTACTGAGATTTTTGGTGATAGAATCACCATGGAACAGATTAGAGAAAATCCAGATCGAGCGATTCTTTGTCCTAAAAATGAAGATACTTTCAAAATTAATGATGAAATCCTTCGTCTAATGGAAGGAGAAGAAAAGGAATATCTCTCAATTGACTCTATTGTGAGTGATGATCCACAAGAGCAATTGAATTATCCGACTGAGTTTTTAAACTCTATGACACCTTCTGGAATGCCAGTTCATCGACTTAAAATAAAAGTCAGTGTTACAATTATCTTATTAAGAAATTTAAATACTAAGAAAGGACTTTGCAATGGCACAAGATTTATTGTTACTGATTTGAAACATAATCTTATTTATGCGGAGGTTCTGACTGGTCCTGCCCGAGGCCAGATTGTCTTCATCCCAAAAATCGATTTTATTACAAATGACTCGGAAGTTCCATTCAAGCTTAAACGGAGACAGTTTCCTATTCGAGTATCATTTGCTATGACAATAAATAAATCCCAAGGACAAACTTTACAAAAAGTTGGGATTTATCTGCCACATCCTGTATTTGCTCATGGTCAACTCTATGTGGCATTTTCTAGAGCAACCAAAAAGGAAAATGTCAAAATTAAGATTGATGAAACAAGCAATCAAGGACATCTCATTGAAGAAAATCCAAAATCTTATAAAAAAAATATCGTATACAGAGAGGTTTTATAAATTAAAGAATTAAAAAAATGTATGAGAGATTGATGAAACAAGCAATCAAGGACATCTCATTGAAGAAAATCCAAAATCTTATACAAAAAATATCGTATACAGAGAGGTTTTATAAATTAAAGAATTAAAAAAATGTATGAGAGTTAATAATATAGCGGGTAAGCGGTGGGTACTTTAGGAGTAAAAAAATTTTTATAAGTAAATAAGAAATCTATTATATACCAAGTAAAATATTTATAATGTTTGTAATTTGTATTTAAATCAGTGCTTAAAGCAACCAAAAGAGAAAATGTTAAAGTTAAGATAATGAAATATGAACTTCAACTCGACATAATTGAAAAAATTCTCTTATATGCAGATTTAAATTAAAAATTATTTATATATATACATAGATATATATATATACATAGATATTTTTATATTTTTTGAATTATATCAATATATATCTATATATATACAGATAGATCTATATCTATATATAGATCTATATATAGTTTCCTAGCTTTGAGGCCCGCGCGAAGCGCGGGCCGAAAAGCTAGTAATGTAAAAATTAGTGATTTTTCCCTTTTTCATTTTGACCCAGAAAACAATTGTGCAGGACAATAAAACAAATTTATTCTTTATAATCAGTCAAGGAGAAAAAAGAGCAATTGAGCCGCAACAGGATGTAAGTGTTGAAACTTCTATATTAAAATAATAGACAAACGTTTCGGCCCTTCATAGGACCATCTTCAGTGTCGGTACAAATCTTAAAAATCACGACATACTAAAATCGCAACGAACCGTCGGTACAAAATCTTGAAAACTATCGCGACATAACTTAACGCCACTAAAACGCAACAGTGTTGAATGTGTAGAGGACCAAATAGGAATAAGTTTTCTTGTATTGCGGCGTCATTTCGATGCTGATGTGTTACAATAGAGTTTAACCGACAAATTACTCGGTTGCTTATATTAATTTAATAGAAAGCTCATCGCAACAAACTTGCATCTCGGAGACGATTAGGGACATTGTCGGTAATGCTATGTCAGATGCCTGTAACAATATCGTAACTAATATGCCGTGCATGCAAGCAGGGACATCCAGCACTTCTCCTTCGCCCTCTTACGCGGCGGTTGCTGCCTCCGAGCGGTCGAGGCTGAGGGTTGCGCGTGGCTCCTCGATCGAGGTGCCGAGGACTACGAGTTTCATAGTCACTCCTGCGGAGGGTTCCCCCGCGAGGTACAAATCGTCGAAGGAAACCAGAGTCGCCCTTCAAAAAGTTATTAAGCCATCTGAGTACAATCTCAAAGTCAACCGAATCTCGTCTGTCAAGAATAACGGAGTGCGTATCGAGGCACATTCAGTCGATCTGCCTAAAATCAAGAGCTCTACCGAGCTCGAGAGGGCGGGCCTTAGACTGGAGCAGGAGCGTAAAGTCAACCCTAGAATGTTGATCCGTGGAGTTCCGTGCAATATGTCCAGAGAGGAGATCAGGTCGGACTTAATATCTCTGAATCTCGAAAAGGTTGATGAGTCTGAGGTCAAGGTCGTGTACATCTTTCCCCAGAAACATAATCGACTCACTACAAGCTGCGTCATCGAGGTCACACCGGAGGCTCGTGGAATACTGTTAAGGGACAAATCAGTCTACATCGGCTTCTTCGCCTGCGGTATTTCTGATTATGTTAGAGTGCTCCAGTGCTATAAATGTCTCGCCTTTGGTCACTTTGCGAAGCATTGCCGTTTTTCATCGATGTGCGGGCATTGCGCGGGAAGTCATGAGACAAAAGACTGCTCTAGTAGGAGCGCGGATCCCACGTGCGGAAATTGTAAGCGATGGTCGACTCTGGCGGGACAACAACACTCGCATTCGATGACAAAAATTGTCCTATTTTACGTAGAAGATTGGCCGACAGAATAAGCAGTATTAATTATGGACAGTAAATCCGATCATCTGCGCTTATGTCATGTTAACTGTCAATCACTGCTGGCACACATGGACGATTTTCGATCTCATTTCTGCAACTCAGGATATCACATCATTTGTTTATCGGAGTCTTGGCTCAAACCACATGTCGCTGATCACCTTGTCTCTCTCCATGGCTATCGCCTCTTGAGATGCGACCGTATTGGCAAAATAGGGGGTGGGGTTGCTATTTATATATCTGAAGCTTTCAACGCATCAGTTGTATGTACATCAGAGAACAATTACTGTGGAAAACACGAATATCTGGTTGTGGAAGTGTCTATCAGTAATTACTCCAAGATTCTCTTAGCCGTGGTATACAGACCACCACATACAGGCTTCTTATCCAATTTTTTCACTATTTTCTCGGAGCTGTCTGCTAATTAGAAGCACTCTATTATTTTCGGTGATTTCAACGCCGACCTCAGTTCTCACACTTATGACTCGGAACAGATTTTGACGTTTGTACAGGCATCTAACTTCTTCCTTGTGCCGTACCTGCCAACGCATAATACACGCACTGCCTCTACATGGCTGGATCTCTGTATTATTGACGAGGAGGAGAAGCTTGTTCGTCATGATCAGCGTGATGTCGGCTTTTTATCTGCCCATGATCTCATTGAGATCACCTATAACATCAAAATCGAGCGTATTCCTAGGCAAACTGTACGGGTTCGTGATTTTCGTTCTTTCGATCCTGAGGATTTCCTAGCGGAGCTGGGTTCGCAGAACTGGGATGACCTGTACCTTACCCCGGATATTGACGTTAAAGTGAGGATCCTCAATGACTTCCTTAGGACTTGTTACGATAAACACGCGCCTTATCGCGTTATATGCCCTAAACATCTTCCTGCGCCGTGGCTCATGCCGGATTTAAGGAAATTGATGAGACAAATTGATGAGGAAATTGACAGGGACAGGACGAAAAGAGTCTGGAGACGGAATAAAACGGAATCAAATTACGGTACTTATGGGCGACTCAGAAATTTGGTTCAGCTCGAGGTACGAAGGGCAAAGACGGAATATTTCCATAAGACTTTTCACGACGCCAAGGAGCCTAACATCTTGTGGAAAAAACTCAGGCACTTTGACTTTTTGAGACCTAAAGCGCAGCTCGATAGACTGGTTTTCACTCCTGAGGAATTGAATGTTTATTTCACGGGCGACGCGAAGAACTCCGGAAGAGAGTATCGTCTTCGACTTGGGAGAGATGGCATATAGTGACCAAAAATTTTATTGAAAAAACATTGAACCAGGGGAGATACTCAGGGCTTTGCAGAGGAGTAATTCGGAGACTATCGGGAGAGATGAGCTCCCTCGGAGTTTAATCGTCAGAGCATTACCCTGCATTCTTCCTGCACTGACCCACATCTTCAACTACTGTCTCTCTTACGGTGTCTATCCTAGTGTGTGGAGATCGGCTGTTATCTGCCCTATTCCGAAGGTAAATCACCCTTGTAAACTGCATGATTACAGGCCAATATCGATATTATGTGCTGTCTCTAAGACCCTGGAGCGCATAGTGGCCGACCAGATCACGGATTTTCTTGAGGAAAATGATATCCTGGATCCTTTCCAATCCGCCTATAGGAAGGACTTCTCTACACAGACCGCTTTGATCAGGATTCTGGATGATATAAGACTGGCGACTGATAGGAGAAAAGTCACCATCGCGGTACTTTTCGATTTTTCCAAGGCCTTCGACAATGTTTGTCCTCATCACCTGATTGAAAAGCTCAGGAGGTTAGACTTTGCAAACTCAACGTTAAAATGGCTCTGCTCTTATTTGATGGGTAGAAGGCAGGCTATTCGTGATCCTTTTGGAATGTCCTCTGACCGACCTGTTCACAAAGGGGTACCCCAGGGCTCTGTGCTGGGGCCCCTCCTCTTCTTATTATACTTATTTGACTTCAGCGGGATATTGAAACACTGTAAATATCAATTCTATGCGGATGATCTTGTAATATATTTGCATGTCGAGCCTGGCCTTCTTGCTGATGCGATAGTAAGGATTAACGAGGACATAAAGAGAATCGTGCAGTGGGCCACTGAAAATGGGCTCACAATTAATCCTAAGAAAACGCAAGCGATTATTGTGGGAACGCTGCGTTATATTAGTAGACTGGAGAGTGACGCGTTACCATCCATCTATGTAAATGACTCCATAATACCATTTTCGGACTCAGTTGAGTATCTGGGTGTTACATTAACATGTTCGCTGTGGGAAAAGCAGATCTCGAAAACAATAACGAGAGTTAATTCGGCGTTGTACCAACTAAAACTTTGCAAGCATCTCCTACCGCTTCCTCTTCGCATCATGCTGATCTCGGCCCTGATTGTACCTATACTCGACTATGGCTGCACGATCCTAACTAACATCACGGGCGAACAAAATCTTCGCTTGCAGAGAGCCTACAATAGATGCGTCCGTTTTATTTTCCAGGCCAAGTGGGACGAACATATAATGCCTTACTTCGACAGACTTGGTTGGCTTAAGATCAGTTTTCGACGTTTGTACTTCGCGGGGAGCCTAACTTTTTCGGTGCTAGCGAAGAAAAGACCCGAGGTCATTTATTCAAACTTCGTGTTCAAATATGACAGAGTCACGCGTGAAATAAGGGCTCCGCTCGGTACCTTGATTCTTCCGCAGTGTCGCACAGAGTTCTACAAGCGTTCCTTCTGTAGCTCTGCCGCGGAACTGTGGAACGGCATACCTCCGGACATACGCAACGCGTCTTCTTTACCGGTCTTTAAATCAAAACTGTACAACCACCTGCTTGCAATGTCTGGACAAACCCACGGCTAATACTTTTTTTTTCTCGTTCGTGCGCTTAATGTTTTTTCCTATTTTTAATTTACTCTTTAATTTTCTCTTTTCTATCTTTTTCTTTTTTGTTTTTGTGACTACAGTCTTATCTACGTTATACTTTAATGCACTTCGTCTATTTTTTGTACAAATGTTTCTACGCTTTAGGGGATGTATCCCAGAGCGTGTAATAAATAACGATTCGATTCGATTCGATTCGATTCTCTCACACACACACACACACACACACACACACACACACACACACACACATGCACGCACGCACGCACCAAAATATAAAAAATTGTGAAGTTTTAGCCAAATCGGTAAGAAAGCCCCTCTCCTTCATAATTACCTTAAAAAATAATTATGTTAATGTTATATATAATATTCCCAAACGATAATTTAATTATAATTATATTGCATAATCTTAAATCTTACCTTGTTAAGAACTTCATTACCAAAGAATTCGCCATACTCCAAAGTAAAGTCTTAGTGTAAGAATTCAAAAAGTTAGTATCTAAATAGAGAGAATCGTGTATGGGCTCAATCACGAGAAAATCCATTATCCACCAGTCTTCAAATATCTGTAGAAAAAATCCTCTGATGACTGACAACGAATATAAAAATTTGAGGTAAAGTTTGCATTAAAAATATAAACTGGTTTGTCCACCACTTCCAAAAACTTTGCTATTATAATTTTTATTATGTGTGTGATAGATATATTTAGATTAAATATTAATTAATCCTTTTAGAGTCTAATCTTTTTTGGGTGTGAGAAGAACATATTTAATTTAATTATTTTTTAAAATGTTAAAGATAGCTGAATACGAATATAAAATTTACCAAATTTGTTGTTATTGCTTTCGTGAATAATTAATATTTCCAGACACTAAGATATAAAATCAATGTCTATCATAAATAATATAATGGACTCGATTCAATTAATATTTTAACTTGCCTACAATACGAATTGCGCTACAGATCACTTTCTCGTTTTCTTCAACTTTTACAAGACAGCAATTTATAAGACATTTACAAGACAGCATATGCATTCGTGTGTGATTTTGGATGCACCTTCTAATATATAATATATGGTATATTGATGATCACATACACATACATACACACACACTATCTGTCATGTACTACGTTTACGCGAGCGTTACTTCTGTAGTAACTTATACGATAATTCCTCCACGTAAGGGCCAAAGCACATATGACAGTCGTAGTCGTGGACGTAAGTATAATGCACAAGCTTTGGTGTATCCTGATTTGTCAGGTCGAGGACTACGACCATCGTATATCGCTACGCCATGTTATGTGCTTTGGCTCTAAATGAGTGAATTAATAGTTGCTTTCCATGTACATCAAAACTCAGATAATTCTCACTTGTGACGTCATAACTCAGTTAAATGAGAACTCACGTTCTTTTTGCATGCTGGCAAGTGAGATTCAACTGAGTTTTTATCCACAATCAAGATCATGTGCTTTAATGAATCTAATAAACTCACATTAAAAGTGAGGCTATGGACCTGTATTATTATGCGATAGCTTTGTCACCAAAATAAGCAGGTAAATACAAAATGAACATATCTTACCTGAGTATAAAATACTCACATATATATCTGAGTGACTCAAATCACTTGAGTGTAAATGGAAAGCAACCATTGTAAGTTACTACAGAAGTAACGCTCCCGTAAACATAGTAAACGGTCACGACTATCATTACATATCTCCGATCCGCTGACATTTTGCCTCTTGTAACACTCACATCCTAATTTCGTGGCACTTTGATCCTTGCGTGACGCGACCGAAATTCGGAATTAAACGATCGTACTTAGTAATATTTAACGATGAGAGACCACGGTGTTACGCGCGAACGCGATATGTATTTCTAGGTTATATGATTGACTGACAGCGCGCTGTCCGCGCGAACGCACTGAGCGCAGTACGCACACGTACATACATATATCGATATATCGACTCGAATGGATTTACTCGCTGAGTCGATAATAAATATAGCCATACTAGCACCGCATGGTGTCAAAAATATGAATCGGACAAGATTTCTTGGGCGATGATGACGACGTTTCTTAATCTTAATCTGATTTACTTGCTGGGTCGATAATAACGCGCACACGGTTTATCATCAGAAGCGATATTAGCGCCGAATAGTATCGAAAAAGTGAAAGAAACAATAATTTTTTAGGGCAACGACGACGATAATAATAATGACGTATCTTAATCGAAATATTTACATTTCGGACTTTGCATCGTAATATTTCCGCTTGTAAGGCGCGTAGAAGAAAAATAAATACACTTTTATTATATAAATCGACCCCAAGCTATCGATTGAGTCTACTCAGAACTCGATCCGTTCAGTCATTATCGAGATCTTAAAATCTCGGGTACTTGCAACTCGTCGCGTCGCGTGTACTTGGCGCGAGACACTACCGTGTCTCTTAATAAGTGAATCGTTAAGGCTGCCTTACAGAATAAACGACGAAACGGTGCAAAAATGTCCGAAAGACCAGCGTGAGACGAACAAACAGAGGAAACAAAGGCTATATGTAGCCTTCATTATTCTGTCTTCGCGATCAAATCCTCGTTCTGCAATTTGATCGTACCATTACAGTTTTCAATGAAAAATATTTCAGCTATCTCTCTCTTTCTAATGTGTTTCTCTTTATGCAGAATGCAGAATCTCCGTTTTGATCAATTAAACTCGTGTTCATATGAAAAATAATGCATGTTTATTACTGAATAATTACTGGCATGCTTCCTAATGTCTACTTCAGCTTTAACGAATAGTAACGACGAGCGATTATTTTCGGCACTGAAGAGAGTGAAAAGTGCTTTTAGGTCAACATTAGGCCGGCCATGAAAAGCTAAACAACCTCTCTATTTTAAAAATATTGAGTTGGAGTTTTCAGCCAAAATAAACTTCGATAATGTAATAAAAATATTTTCGGAGAAAAAAAGTAAAGTGATTCTATTAAAAAATTTCCTATTTTTTAATTATTTGTCCTTGTCCCTTGCTTCAAAAATGTGTTTTAGTAGTTTGATAGATATTAAAAATGTTACTTAGTTATTTACCGTTTATTTATTTGGGAAGCAGGGAGGCTAGATTGGGGTGTTCGACGATCACAAGCCTCTGAGCGCAAATTTTATAAATGGTTCTGGACGCCTTTAAAGTAAAGTTTATTATAGGACGCTCACAGACGAGTATTTGTGGCGTAGTGAATATAAAAAGTCTATATCATATAAATTATAATATAAAAATAATCACAATATAAAATGACGTATAAATAAAATAATTATGAGGCAGTTCCCTGCATAAAATGTCGGATTGAAAAGAATTAAAAAGTATTGATATTTTTGAATACTTCTAAATTCTGCTTTCTGATGCGAAGAAAGGGATTGAAAAGTATTGGTTCGCATAAAACTTTACCGCACTGAATGTGAGACAGCAGTGGTTGATGCTTCGCATTGAAAGTATTGGATCGCATTAAATTCACCCAAAAAAAATATTCTGTCATTTATATTCACCCGGCATAAAAAAAATTATTTTTTTCGAATTTTTATTACTATTTTATAACTAAATTTGTTTCTTAAGATGCAGTCTATGATTATAAATATTTTCTCGTATTTGAAAAACACATACCTTGGTGGGATTCGAACTCGGGACCTCGGGACCTCTGGATCGTGATAGTCCGAGAGCCCGCGACCAAAATTTGTGTCAGATCTTATTCATCGGGAAACCCTATATATTCGATAGAGTACATTCTTCTAATATTGAAAAGTCATTTCTTACACCTGGAGGGTGGGACAACCCCTGCGGGGGGGGGAGGGGGTGGAAAAGAAGCAGAGGATTTGTCAAATTTTATTCACCTTGAAACTTATTTGCTAGTTAGTTTTTAATAGATAATTTATAAAAAAACGTTTCTTACACCTGGCAAGCGGGACAAAATTGTTCTTACAGGTTGTAAACAATGTAATATTTCACGAGGGTGATGTCAAATATTATTCACTTTGAAATTTATATGAGAGGTAAGTTTGAACTATAAATAATACGAAAAAAAATTCTTACGGCTTGAACGCGGACCAAACGAGTTCTTACACTGCTCTGAAACTAAAAATTAAGAGCGCGCCCACGACGCTCTTTTGCTGCAGTGCGCACACGGTAATTTTCCTTTAATGTTAGTATATAAATCGGGTTTGTCACTTATGAACATGCAAAATAGATGAACAATACAAAATATAGTAATTTTCTATTGAACTCGCTATGATTAATATAAACTTATATTCATATATACATATTCGTAACCTGGTTGATTCTTCTTTTAAATGAAAATATCAATTTCAGCTGCATAGCAGGGGTATGTATAGTTTTTAAATAAAAAAAAAAATTTACTGGATAGTTAAAAACCCTCTTTTCATGAAAGTACTTCGATATTTGTTCGAGATAACGATAAATGTTATCGTTATAAAAGTATTAACCATGAAATGCTGATAACTCAAGTTGACGCGTTATCCTGTCCTCTGCATGAAGAGGCGGATACGAAAATAGTTTTTCATGTCTGTCAATTAACAGAAGAGGCTAACGTCACCATAAGATGTTCTGATACAGACGTTTTGATCATAATGTTAGGTAATATGATGCACGTAAAAGCAGGGATTAAGATTCACATGCATGTTGGTGTTGGGAAAAAGCAGCGATTTATTGACGTCAACAAATTATTTCAAGTTTTAGGAAGTGAATTATGTTCAGCGCTGCCTACCTTCCATGCTCTAACGGGGTGTGATTTTAACCCTGCTTTTTTCAGAAAAGGCAAAAGTCGACCCTTGAAAGTGCTCGAGAAAAATAAAAAATTCATTCAGGCTTTTTGTAGTGTCACCGAGTTGAACATTGACGCCTCAATTGTAGCGTTCGAGGAGTATGTATGTAAAGTTTACGGTTATTGTAAACTGAAATGTATTAATGAAGCGAGAGTCGCGGTTTTTTGTACAACTTACAAATTAAGTGATAAAGAGAACATTTTCAATATGACGAAAAAAAACTTTGATGGGTCAGTGCTACCTCCTAGCAAAGCAGAATTAAAACAACACATTCTGAGATCCATCTATATCGCAAACATTTGGCGAAACGCGCACAGACAACAGATAAATCATCTCATGATGGAAGACTATGGTTGGAAATTAGAGGAGGACACATGCTCCTTCAAATGGTTTGAAGGCGATCAAATGCCAATAAATATCGACGACATCGTCGTGGAGAATCCGAATGAAGAAAATGAAGGTATTGTATTGTTATTTAAAATTGATTCCTCTACAATTCTTAGCAAATATTTATGAATTATGTAATTTCAGATCAATCGGAGGAAATTGATGACGATGAAATCGGTCATCCTATGGCGACTTAGAATTAAATTATTCAGATATCAATTTCAACTCCTCCTCTGAGGATTCAGACAGTGACGATGAGATTCAGAATATTTGATTTTATACATTATACGTATTACTTTAATAAAAAGAATGAATAATATACAGTGAAAAATTATTCCACATTTTATTGTCCATCTATTTTGCATGTTCATAAGTAACAAACCTGATTTATATACTAACATTAAAGGAAAATTACCGTGTGCGCACTGCAGCAAAAGAGCGTCGTGGGCGCTCTTAATTTTTAGTTTCAGAGCAGTGTAAGAACTCGTTTGGTCCGCGTTCAAGCCGTAAGAATTTTTTTTTCGTATTATTTATAGTTCAAACTTACCTCTCATATAAATTTCAAAGTGAATAATATTCGACATCACCCTCGTGAAATATTACATTGTTTACAACCTGTAAGAACAATTTTGTCCCGCTTGCCAGGTGTGTAAGAAACGTTTTTTTTATAAATTATCTATTAAAAACTAATAACTAGCAAACAAGTTTCAAGGTGAATAAGATTTGACAAGGACACTTTCGAAAGTTACATGTTTGTTATAATTTTCTGCATCTATGTTCCGCCGAACGACCTCGGCAATACTATGTACCTTTCTTACTCGATTAAAACAACTAATTCTATTAATATGGCGGTGAATAAGATAATACAATGATTTTGTCGCGGGCTCTCGGACTATGAGCCAACTGCCTTACGTGGTAGACTACTTCTTAATTTGATGTAAGTGTTATATATAGTCTACATATGTCATAACCAGCGCAAATATATAATTTTTCAAAAATCATCTTAAGAAACAAATTCAGTTTAAAAAGAGTAATAAAATTTTGTGAATTGGATATATGATATAATATTTCTTAATGTCGGGTGAATGTCAGAAACCAGTGCCGGCTCATTATGAAATTTTGTGTTCGTAAATATATTTATGAAAAAAGTATATTTATAAAGTTAAAACACACATTCTTATCAAATCCTTACAAGGGCCTCATTAGACAAAAATAAGAAAACCTTTCTTATGACATCCCTAATAAATAATGGTCGGGACCTTATCCGGGATTGGAAGGGATAATGAATACATAGCACGAGCACGAAGCATGCCGATCCAGCCGATCTTGCGTTTCAGCACTGCTGCTACTGCTGCTGCGCGTGTGATGGGGGTAGCTAGCGCACATAAGGAAAAAGCCGTGTACGTGTGCGCATGTACAGTGTGCACGGCTCTTTCCTTGTGTGCGCTATCCCCACCACGCGCCTGGCTGCGGTGTTGAAACGCAAAATTTTAACAAATACGAGCTTACGCATTAAAAAGAAATCACTTAGCTTAAAATATTCCTCGCATTCAATCGCAATAGATAACATTTAAACGAATGCGAACCCTCGCATTGAAAAAGATTCACTTCTTCTGCTAATTGTTTTTGGATTCAGATCACAAGATTTTCACGTTCTATTCCCAGTATCGCACTGAAAAGTATTGATCCGTGATCCAATCCGAGATTTTTGCAAAGCAGAATTCATGACAAAATCTCGTGAATGCGAAACAATATTTTTGAATAAGACGTTTTATGCAGGGTTATCATATTCACTATGCAACAAATACTCGTTTGTGAGTGTCCTAATAAACTCTACTCTAAAAACACCACTAAATTTATTATTAAAATATCTCGGAAACGGTTGACCGTTGACACCCAAATAGGGGTATCATTACATTCAGGGTAACTTTCTCTGTAATCCTGCCAACTTTCATCAAAATCGGCAGAGTTTAGTTCTGAGCCTTCCCTTGTTAGACTCGGCAGTATCGATTTATTTATAAATGAAAAGATTGAATTGCTTTTTTCCAGGATATTTAATTAAAAAGATATCTATTAACATCCAAACATTTATTTAATCTAACAAGTTTTCTACAGTTACTCTAACAGTTACTCAACAGTACTCTAAAAGTTAATCTAACAAGTTGTTAGTTCCAAGTTTTCACGTGAAGCGAGGTCCATTCCACACCGCCTTCTGCTTACAGGACGAAACGAGATCTATTATTGCACGGTTCCACATATGGCTCCAACTTTTCATGTAAACCGAAATCTATTTTATACTACCAAATACCATTTATTTTTATATTTAAGAGTTTGTACTGTTAAATATTTTTGCATTTTACTTATTTTTTTATATTGAAATCTTGAAAAACGTTAATTAAGCTGAATAATTAAAAAATTTAATATCTCGGAAACTAGATGTTTCCGTATATTCACACTTGGCATTCGACTATATTTAGTAAGTACTATTTACCTGTAAAATTTTATCAAAATTGGAAGGGGATAGCATATACTAAAATCGAGCCAAACTTTAATTAAGCCGAATAATTAAAATTTGAATATCTTGGGAATTAGATGTTTCCGCACAGTTACACTTATGGCATTCGACTACATTTAGTAAGTACTACCTACCTGTAAAATTTCATCAAAATTGGAAGGTGGTTGTATACTAATGTTTTACTATTTTTATTCTATTTTTTCCTTTTATAAACAATACTGCATAAAAATCTCCATAAAATTATCGGAACTTGTCATATCAGACAATTTTGATGGCTTATAGGTTTACTTTAACCACTCTACCGTCTCGAATAATCTCCACTCAAAAAATTCCAAATTATAGCAGCATAATGTGCAACAAATACGCGTAATGTTTTATTTGTATGTTTTCAATTGAACACGTATTTAATGTTTGGCTATCGATCAAAGAATTAAGATCATATCCATTTTATTCATTTTTGGAGAATTTACTGTATTGCTTCTCCATTAGGTATATCGAATCCGAATAAACAACATCACATGGTAAAATTTATACCCTTAAAATATAAATTCATGAGGTAATTTACAATATTGAAATAATTTTTATGATAAAAACGATGATGGGATTAACTCCAATCAAATCTGTATATGTCACTGATTTTAGTTCTTTTGAATAAAAATTAATCTTGATATGACTGCGACTACAACTGACCAAATTTTCATACATGGAAAATAAATAAATAAATAAAGAAGAAATTTTTCATTAATTGTCTTTAATAGGATGTTATACATTAGGTATACTCAGCGCTCACTTTTTTCATATGTAAACAAACAATATGAATACCAAACATTCCTTGAAATTATGTAATATTTTGTAAATTTACTTAATATTTGTCTATCAGTCAAATGATTACCATGAAGTTTATAGAAAAAGTGCGGGTATTGTGGAATACCCTAAGCCTTTTTTAAGATAGCTTGAAAACTTTAAAGATAACTGAATTTAGTTTTGTAATGCCAAGTATTTATTACGTATTCCTAACAAATTTTGTTCACCTATAATAAGTTGAATGTTATATCAATTTTTTCGAAAGTAAATTTTGGAAAGATAATGTGGGATATGTCGGATAATGCGACACACCTTACTAACCCTTTGACTGGCAAGAAAATAAGCATCAAACGGACTAAAAAGGACAAAATAAAAATTTTGTCCGATTTTCATGAAACTTACAAGGAGAGGGACGGAAGTGTTCTCCTCCGATTTTGATGAGCTTTTAGTATGTTGTTCTCTAGACAAAAATAAGGGATACGTATTTTTTTTATACGTGCCCATACGCATGTTTAAGGGGTGGAACACCCTTTCGAAAAAAATCGGTTTTTCTCTCTTGGATCGAATATCTCCGAAACTATAAAAGATAGAAAAATTTTCCAAAATGGAAATTAAATGGCTTGAAAAGTACTTTGAAACAATGCCAAAAATTTTTTATTTTTTTTTTATTTAAAAAAATACCTCCACCACTAAACATTTTTTTCAAAATTTAAAAATTTTTTATTACCAAATAAAAGGTTATTTTTTTTACGAATTCAACCATATATGATAAAGTTATGTTACGAAAAACCATTTTCAGGAAATAATTACAAACCCCTCTGTACACACGCTATATGTGTTCGCCCATGCGCTTGATTCTTCATCCAACACATTTCGTTTGCATCTTCTCGTAATAGAAGATAATAAATACGGTACCAAATACATTTCGAGAACATTCTATGTAATCATGGAATTTTTATCGTGCGTTAAACATAACAATTGAGGTCAAGGTAAAATATGAAAGTCAAATGTAAATAATGTAAATCAAATCATGCATTTGACGCACAAGCGGCAAATCAAATATGTTTCTAATTTAAGACGTCACAAGATTAGAGCCTGCACTTAGACACGATCATTTGGACACGATCAATTGGACACCGTTTATTTGGACACGGTTCATTTGGACACGGTGCATTTGGACACCGTTCCTTTGGACACGATCATTTGGACATGATCAATTGGACACGGTTTGTTTGGACACCGTTTATTTGGACACGGTTCATTTGGACACGACTCATCTGGACACCGTAAAAAATGCGGCCTCTGCAGTTGGACACCAAAAGGCGTGGTCTGTGCGGTTGGACACCAAAAGGCGTGGTCTGTGCAGTTGGACACCGAAATGCGCGGCCTGCGCAGTTGGACACCGAAATGCGCGATCTGTGCAATTGGACACCGAAATGCGCGACCCGTGCATTTGGACACCGAAATGCGCGACCTGTGCAGTTGGTCACCGAAATGCCCGACCTGTGCAATTGGACATCGAAATGCCATCCACACAACAATTGGGTTGAGTTAGGTTAGTTTTTTTTTGGAGGTGGGACTCTCCACAGGGTGAAGGAACCTACTGCCTTCACGCATACACTTTCCACGCGAAACGAGGTGCCACAGGGGTTTACAACTTTCCACGCGTGCTATATACATATATTAAAAACATTTGTACAGATCGCGCATTCTGATGTCCAACTGCACAGGTCGCGCATTTCGGTGTCCAACTGCACAGGCCGCGCATTTCGGTGTCCAACTGCACAGGTCGCGCATTTTGGTATCCAACTGCACAGGCCGTATTTTTTACGGTGTCCAAATGCACCGTGTCCAAATAAACCGTGTCCAAATAAACTGTGTCCAAATGAACGGTGTCCAAATATACCGTGTCCAAGTGCAGGCTACTCTAATCTCGTGACGTCTTAAATTAGAAATATACATATTTGATTTGCCGCTTGTGCGTCAAATGATTTGATTTACATTATTTACATTTGACTTTCATATCTTACCTTGACCTCAATTGTTATATCTAGCGCACGATACAAATTCCATGATTACATAGAATGTTCTCAAAATGTATTTGCTACCGTATTTATTATCCTCTATTACGAGAAGATGCAAACAAAATGTATTGCGTGAAGACTCGAGCGCATGGACAAACACACATAGCATGTGTACAGAGGGGTTTGTAATTATTTCTTGAAAATGGTTTTTCGTAACATTACTTTATCATATATGGTTGAATTCGTAATAAAATAATCTTTTATTTGGTAATAAAAAAATTTTTAAATTTTGAAAAAAAAAGTTTAGTGGGAGTATTTTTTTAAATAAAAAAAATTAAAAAATTTTTTGTCATTATTTCAAAGTACTTTTTAAGCAATTTAATTTCCATTTTGGAAAATTTTTCTATGTTTTATAGTTTCGGAGATATTCGATCCGAAAGAGATAAACCGATTTTTTCGAAGGAGTGTTCCACCTCTTAAACATGCGTATGGGGACGTATAAAAAAATACGTATCCCTTATTTTTATCTAGAGAACAACATACTAAAAGCTCATCAAAATCGGAGGGGGACACTTCCGTCCCTCTCCTTGTTAGTTTAACTAATGGGTTTCTTGGGTCGCTAAACACGAATACGGGGTCAAAGTTTGAAAAATGGCGACCAAAAATTCGAAAAATTCAAGAACTTGGCGGATTATTAACCCTTCGCTGAACATATGTAATTCTGCTGCTTTCGTCGAACAAGTGGGTCTTTTATGCCAGTTAAGATTTTCAAGCTGTACCCAGATAGGCATGCAAGCGTGTCTGAGCAAAATCGCGCAAACCTGTGATTGCTTATGATGCTGGCAACTTGCCGTATATTTGCTTCAATTGATTTCGAGTAATTTAATATTTGAAACAACACGCAGGCAACATTGGATATATGTATTGCCAGCAATTTGTCGCCAAGAGAGCAGCATCAAATTTACTTCGCGTTGTTAGCAATATGACGGCATTGTGTGATCCTATGAATTATTACAGCAACATGACAGCAACAGCTCGAATTTTGAATCAGACGATTTTAGACCGCAGCATAAGTTACCAACAAGTTTCTGGCAAGTTGCTATACAAAATTGTTATATCGTGAAGGCATCAACTTGCCGACAAATGCGGACTCAGTTGCCACAATTCTGATAGCAACACATATTATGCAGACAGGTTGCTATCTGGGTAATGGTGCCATAAAAAATCTGAAAAAATTTAAATATACTTTCAAAGGCTGAATCTATTTATATCGTTACATATGCCTGATTCTTGTTTGGGTTTTTTTTATGAGTCCGTAAAATCTCCGTAAAATTCGAAATGGAAATATCGAGTGGGTCTTGAAAGCCCCATTTGTTCTGCGAAGGGTTAAGTTTATTGCATTATTCCAAAAGGAATCGCCATATTGGGTCCGCTATTTTGAAATTTTGACAGCAAATTCGTATTCAGCGGCCCCAAAAAACTACAGGAATCGAGTTTCATAGAAATACTGCAATTTATTGAATTTTTCAAAATTTTGGTCGTATTGGATCGATCATTTTAAATTTTGCATTTTTTAATCATATGCATTCATATATACATTCATATTGTTTTCTCTTTCTCTGTTCTCTGGCTTTTGCCAAAAAATGCCGGACCAAATAGCCAGACAGGCCAGACTCTTATTAGAGGGATGCTAGTTTTACATGTAACGAGAAGCGATTAAGAAGCGACTGTGAAAATAGATTGACTGTAAAATAAAAATTTATGAACTAACCTTACGTAAGTATAGTGATACATATAAAATCTTAATATGCACGTACTAACTACATGACACATCGTACTGTACTGCCGCGTTGTATGTTAAGTTAGAGGTCCAGCAGGTAGTAATCAGAGATGCTGGATTTAAGCCGCGAGTCACAACGTTTTCCCCCCTCCACTTACGCACACAAATGTATGGTAATTCCATATTTCGTATTACCTCACTATATTCCATATTACCCGTACTTTCTCTATTAATTATATAATGTTCCAACAATTTTGGAACGGTTAGATATTTCGAAAACAGCATTATTGAAAGAAATATTGGATAAACTTTCGAAAACCACCCACACCCGATTTTGATAAAATTTTATAGGTATGTAGTACCTGCTAAATGTAGTCGAAACCCACAGTGTTGAGTTCTGGAAATGCTTAGTTTCCGAGAAAAAAATTTAATTATTCAACAAAATTAATGTCTTTCATGTTCTTGTAATAAAAAAAATTATATCTTACTCTATAGATTGAAAATATACATATATAACATTAGAAAGAAGATAACGAATTGTTGTGTGAGAAAGTGCGTGCGTGGATGCAGTAGGTTCCGCCCTCTACGGGGGGGGGGGGGGGGCTCCATCTTTAAAAAAACAGGCACAGTAACAACTATGCCGCAAACACGTAGAACTACGTCTAATGAACAGTAACAATCGCAAAATTAACATTTCTCTATCGAACGATGTCGGACAGAGGATCGTTCAACGGGTGGAATAGACAATGCGCCCCTATTTCAGTTAAATATGTTTTAAGACTGTAACCAGTTCAGGTTAAAGTATTTCCAGTTATATATGTTTTAAGACTGTGACTAGTTCAGGTTTAAGTATTCAGCGAGGGAGAGTTGACGTAGGGCTATGTCAATTGTCATTCGCAGAATACTTGAACATGAAATAGGGACAATTGACGTAGCCCTACGTCAACTCTCCCTCGCTGAATACTTAAACCTGAACTAGTCACAGTCTTGAAACATATATAACTGGAAATACTTTAACCTGAACTGGTTACAGTCTTAAAACATATTTAACTGAAATAGGGGCGCATTGTCTATTCCGTCCGTTGAACGATCCTCTGTCCGACATCGTTCGATAGAGAAATGTTAATTTTGCGATTTGTACTGTTCATTAGACGTAGTTCTACGTGTTTGCGGCATAGTTGTTACTGTGCCTGTTTGATTTTTTCAATCATCAATTTTTTTTATAGAAATAAAACAATAAATGTTTTTCTATATTTATTTTTTAATATCTCATAGTATCTAACATTTAAAACATAATTAAAGAATATAAGAATATAAGAATTAAAGAATAGGAATGTGAGTGCGTGAATACATGTGTGCGCAAAATTAAAGATTTTTTTATCTTATAAACCATGCTTATTATTTTGTAGATCCTCTTCAGTATTCTTATCGCTGATTTCTATTTTGATTTTCTTACTTAAAAAAATTAAGTTATACGTACTGTTCTATCGCAAAATTCAATGCAGCGTTTACTAAAAGGAATTTAGCTAAACTTTCAAACGCTACTATATCGAAACGGTAACAAATAGAGAGTTCGGTCGGGATTTTTCATAAAGGGGGCTCCTTAAGCTTTAAAATGAGATGTCATTTATTAGTCTACGATTAATAGTTTCAAAGATCTAAACGTTCAAAGTGAGACATGTTTTCGTTGAATCTACAATAAATTTTGCGAAACTTTAAAACGCTACTATAACGAAACGGAAAGAAATAGAAAGTTCGGTCTGGATTTTTCATAAAGGGGACTTCTTAAGCTTTAAAATGAGATGTCATTTATTACTCTACGATTATTAGTTTCGAAGATCTAAACGTTCAAAGTGTGACATATTTTCGTTGCATTGTTGCATCCGTGGGTACCCCTCATACCGCGGAGAAAGACGTAGTTCTACGTCAAAACTAACCTAATCCAAATTAATTGTTTGGCTGCACCCCTTTCCCTGCACCTCCATCCCTGCAGCGGGCGATATGGAGTGGATCTCGCTTCGCGTGGAAAATTGTAATAAGTCTGTCACATACTAAAAATCATTGGTATATTTATATTCGCGTTTGTTTACATGTGTTTATGTTCTGTAGGAATTTTTCAAGACTACATACAACTTTATTTGAACATTTTATGCCTTTATCTTTCTCATCGGTAAAAATCCATTTAAGGAGCTACGACTGTTTCCTATATATAGAGTATAGTTTAGTTTCCATGATTAAACAGTGTAAAGCTAGTCTCAGAAATGATTCACTAACATGTTATCATTAGGACAGAAAAAGCGTAAAATCGCAATTTTGTCCCATTTTTATACTTAATATTGTTTAAATAAATCATTTAAAAATTGAAAAAATCCAACTTAAAAAATTAAAAAACTGTAATTGCAATTCTCGATGTCTCAGAAGTGTAACAATTTTACTCATTTTTTCCGCATAGGAGCAAAGATACATAAGATGATATTTACATATATATAAGGAGTATCAATTTCTGTAACTTTTAAAGCGAATATCTCAGAAACGCGACGATAAATGGTTTTGCAGTTTCACACACGATAAGATTATACACATTCCAAGACTACACAAAAATTTTAAATCAGTAAGTTTAATTTAACCTGATAGTCGTACCTCGAATCCTTAAAGGCATTCATTTGGAGGCCATTCGAAACATTTCTACCAAAGAATATATAAATTGGACGTGGCTGGTTTTTGGAAGTTTATCCGAAATATTTAAACTAAAAGATATAAAGTTAAAATAAAAAATGTCGTACCGTTGCTAAGCAGCAACGACATAGAACGTGATTGGTTATTATCGTTGAATCCTTTAATTGTTATAAGACGGCAACTCGATATAAGACATGACTACATTCTTTTTTTCTCTTTAGATATATTTATGATAAATATGCATAAATTAAACCTTATCATTTATTGCCATTTATTTTAAATATATTGTAGAGGAGGTTCTTCTGAGTAATTCTTTGCAAGAAAAAAGTGGGGAATTGGTTTAGAAGATGTAATAAATTGTAGTTTGTCACATTAAAGTTTGTATATGCTGTAATAATCTATTATTTTTTCAATGCTTTCCCACGCTTTCCACGTGGAAAGTTGAAAACCCGAACCGTACAATGCTGTCCAGAGAACCGTCCACATGAAGTGAGTTAGGTCCACCCAATCCTTGTTTATACAGGGCAAAACGAAGTCTATTATTGTACGATTCGGGTTTTCAACTTTTCACGCGAAGTGAGGTCCACCCCATCCCACCCCTATGCTTACAGGGCAAAACGAGATTTATTATAAAAGCATTAAAATTACGAAATTTTAATTTGTCATATCTTCTAAACCAATGCCGTCCCCCAATTTTTACGGAGATTATACTTGCCAAAAAAACCTCCCCTACACACATCATATTTAAGTGGTGATAAAATCGGTAAATTGTAACCTTTTATGCATATATTTACAATATTTATTTATTTACTATCATATAACTTAATTTATTGCGTATATTATGGATGCGTTTCATGAAATTTTAACTGTCAATAATAAATGCATATAGTTCCCAATTGCCGATAATAAAAATCGATATCAATTATAAACGCTCTTAGGGTCATCTTAAGTAAAATTGTAACCGTTTTTTAGACGATAATGATGTTAAAAATAATGTTTGCCAAATCAAACTTTGCATTATGATATTTCCATAAGGCATATAGAAAAAAAATAAGAGACATTTTCTATATAATAAATTTCAGTTATCGATTAAGGCCGGTATTCATAATCGGTTCTTATATTTAAGACCATTTTAAATACAATCTTAAGATGTCATTAACCAAACACAGAGCCGTATTAGCATCTTAAGATATTACTTAAGACGATTTTGAAATAAGATCTGACTATAAATACCACCCTGATAACCGCCAACGATAGAAAACGATAAAAAATTTCTTATCGTTTTTAATATGGTTAGTGAATCGTTTATTTACGATACTTTATCAGAAATTCACGTTACAAAATACTTGGGATCCTATTGTAAACGTCTTATCAGCTGCACATCAGTTTCTATCGTTTTTAATATGGTTAGTGAATCGTTCATTTATGATACTCCATCAGAAACTCACGTTACAAAATACTTGAGATTCTATCGTAAATGTCTTATCAACTGCACATCAGTTTCTATCGTTTTTAATATGGTTAATGAATCGTTTGAATTAGTTTTAGTCAATCCATTTCAATCGTTACGAATCGTGAATTAAGGAATCAGATTCATACTGATTTATTTCTTTCAATCGGTTTTTATCGTTTCGAAGAACGCCGGGAACGGGGCAACTAGCTCCAGGAGTCGGAGGCCGCTGGGCTCGGTGTTCGGTGTCCGAGGCGGCTACCGCCAGAAGGTCCTTGTAGGAAGAGATTCCTTCAGTTATGATACTGGATTTCTCTGCTTTTCGCCTCGCAGGGGGTCTGGTTATGTATTATGACTGGATGTATTTTAAATACAAGAAACGCTTTCCATCATGCGCGGCCTAGCGGCATTGTCGCGAACTAATCGCCGATTTAGTTGATGCGGATTCAATTTATATCATTGATATACGATAGAAAACGAACCGATTTGCTGCCATAAAGAAGATGATAAGTTGTATGTCAGAAAATCCTGATAAGAAACGATAGATGTATCGGTTCGGTTAAGTCGTATAAATATCGACGAGATATCTATCGTTTTAACCTTATAAAAACATATACAAAGTAGAAGGCTTTCAAACGATTCAATTTATATCATTGACATACAACAGAAAACGAACCGATTAGCTGCTGTACAGAAGATGATAAGTTGTACGTCGGAAAATCCTGATAAGAAACGATAGATGTGTTGATTCGGTTAAGTCATATAAATATCAATGAGATGTCTATCATTTTATTCTTATATATCCGTATTAATGCATACAGTAAAATTATTACCATAAATAACGATATATACTATATCGTGTATATACGATTGATTCAGACGGGCAATAATTGTACATATAGAAAACGATTCATAACTATAAAATGTGTATAGTTATTTCCTTATTCGGATCTAAAACGATAGAAACCGATTCGATTCGATTAATGTTTTATCTGTCTTCTAAATATGCAACGATAGAACCGATAAGATACGATTAAAAACGATACAGATGTAGCCGTTTTTAATCGTTTTCTATCGGAGATGGTTACCAGGGCAGTCTAAATCTATTATAAACTGAATTATTGAGATCACGGATTATTAGGATACGATAATTTAAGATACTTCAAGTTCGTGTATGTATAAAATAAAAAAAGGAAATATGATAAATGTTTTAAAAAATTAAATATTTTTAATGACATATACACGCATCGTATTTCACACGTATCATTGATCATATTTATTCATTTATTTTGACCGTACTTGGTTTAACAGTACTAAGTTTTTTGCATTAAATATTTTATCAACTGCATTTTAATATTCCGAAAAATACATATAATTCGCCAATGATATAAGCATCAAAGATTATTAACGTCTTGACGACGAGGACCAAAACCAATGGTCGAAACGTCACGATAATTATTTGCCAATTGCAGTCGATGAAATGAACGTCTAATGCATTTTAATATTTTTTATGATCTTGATGGGTTTAAGAATGTTTAATTTTTTAAAATTAATTATTATATTTACTCTTTTCATTTGACGCAATTTTCTAATTTGAACACTTTTTTGAAAAACGTTTTTAACGTTTTTATAATTATGAAATGTTAAACAACATTTATTATTCACCTAAACATTTTTTTTACGGAAATTAACACTATGTTACAAATATACAGTTATTTTACATTTTTGATTTACTATATTAAAACAATTTTGTACAACTAAAATTTCTTTTGTTATCTTGCATAATTTTTTCCGAGATTTAAATCAAAAGGAAAAAAAATCGCAAATTTTTACGTTATATTCATCTATTTTTAACATTCACGAGTTTAAAAAAAAATTCGACCATTATACCGTACTATAGAGCAAAGATTCAGCTTTAAGAATCCATTCTTGGAATTACTATACAATGATTTTTAACGGAGTTATATGCCAGTGTAGGAAATATGCCACTCGTTATGTTTAACAAAGCTACGGTTAAAAGCGTTCTTGTAAATACCATGAAATTGTTCATATATAGTTCTATATCTAAACGTATAAATGTTGAAAATGAATAAACCTAAGTATTTATTTCTATGAATAAGCTACGTACTTTAATATTTCACAAAATTGTATCCCGGGTAATTTAGATTACTTATAGTACAAATTATTGAAATTCTGACTTATTTTAAAGACTATTTGTACTGTTTTTATGAATAAAATAACTTTTGAACTTAAATTACATGTTTGTATGTGGCATATTATCCACATGGTTGGGTAATATGCTACTTTGCAACACTTGTATTTCTTTCTTTTTAATAGTAAACAATCCAAATATTTTATTAAAATCATATACAAATAACAGATAAAAGAAGAAAAAAGGTGATCAGTATGTAATATACTTCAAAGAGAAAGAAAAATAGGAAAAAATCAAATTTTTTGTTAAGTATGGCATATTCCCTCCAGTTACCCTATTTACTTTTTATTTTTATCCATATTGCTTCAATAATGTCACTTAGAATGTGATGCGATTTGGGATGTGTTCCGAAATACTTTGATGACAATACTGAAAATCTAGCATATGTAACGTGAGCTTTAGATTTTTAGTACTGTCAGTACATTTCGGAATGCACTCTGGTTACAACTTTCAGCCCTATTTTCGTGTTAACGCCCACTCTTTCCCTTTTACCACTTGCATCTTAGCGACAAGCCGCCGGACGGATGAAACTAATGTAAGACATGCAACGTTTTATTTCAGGAGCGGTCGTACCTCGTACCACAAGTGTGATAGAATCAAGCTTCTCCGAAATTTAACAAGATCCTCTTTGAAATTTTTTCTTCTGTGAAAAGAACTTAATTTTAATTATAATTGTGTATGTGTATTTTGTTTTGCGATGCATTAAGAGACAAATATAACTCGAGATCGGTGTAATGTAATATTCACTAAGGAATAATTGTTTTGAACATGTAGGTTTTTAAATGGAAAGTTTTGTCCATACTGGAAGTAGTTTCCAAATAAAAATAAATATGATGGTCATTATCCGTTCCACGTGATAAAAAATTGGAAAATATAGAGGAACACCGTCAGACAAATAATAGAGATTAATAATAGACAATTTTATATTAGATAATATCGTAAAAATGAATAACCTTTCAAACGATACAGAAAATTTGATTTTAAGATGATAATATAAGAGTAATTATTTACACATTCTTATGTAACAGATTGATCGCAGAAAGATGTTTATTGACTATGATTGTTCTTCCATTTTTAAAAGAAAATTTATTAATTTGTACAAATATTAAATAATATACTAAAAATGTTTTCTGTAATAAATTCTAGCTACTTTGACTTATGAATTACAGAAATTGTATAACAGATTTACTCTTCTTTAATCTATTGAGGTATTAAAAAACCGCTGTTATTGATATAATCTTTCTAATTATAATACCGCAGTTATATTAAAATCTATTACATTTATTCGCATCTTTTCTTCGTTATAATGCTTCTAAGGCACTTTCTTCTAAGGCAATTTCACGCATATATAAAAACACTTCATCTATCTTTATTAATTAATCTCTATTTTTATGTACGAAATGTATTTAATACAACATTCAAAGATTAATTATAATTGTCTCATTTGTTTCCTTGCAATGTTTTCAACATCTTCTTTACATCTTCTATCCAACTAATTGTAAATAGTAATAAAATTAGGAATATTTTTGGTTATGCTAAACGATTTTCAAAATTAAATTACTTCTAAACAGTATTAATAAACACATATTAAAATTTTAAATATTTTAACTGCATTTTTCAAAATAATTAACATTATAAATAAAACAAACTTTACTATTAATTATTTACTTATTCTTATAATAAATTATTAATATTTTCTGTGTCTATATTTATTTATTTCCATCCTCAATGTTTTTTTTTAATTATTACATAAGCCCTTTAAGGCCCCTTGGGGCAAATAAAGTACCTTTTCTAATCTAATCTAATTATTACATAATTATAAATAACAAAATTAACAATAAAATTACATTAAAATAAAATAACAAATTGATAAAAATTACATTCACATATTGTCCTTTAAATACAGATACAATATTATATAATTTGTTTTTAAGGTGATAATTCACAGATAATTTCACGGATATTAAAATAAATAATATTAATAGATATTTAATTAATATTATAATATATTAATTAATACTAATAATATAAAGTTTAAAATTGTTTTAAATTATTTGTTTTCTTTATTTGGTGATTATTTAGAAGAATTGCTAAATGAAAACTGTAAGATTATCTGTATATTGACGTAATCTATATATTAACAAAAGAATTATAAATAAAACATTATGTAACAGTATTTTTATAAGTTAATAAGGAATTTTTGACGTGCAATTCACACTGCGCTAATAAAATCACCAGGCAATTTTCTTTATGGTTTTTATACGATGTCGATTATTATTATTATTATTCTTATATTACACGTTCGATCGAGACATATATATCTTTACCAATGCAACGAGAATAAAAAATAAATCGAAGGAGAGAAGAAGAAAATCAGATAAAGAGAGGGAGAGGTGGGCGGAGGAGAGAGAAACAAGAGTTGTGTGACCTATTACCGATCAGAAGCAATTCAAGAAAAAGCAAAAAGAAAAAGGAATATATATGTATCCATAATAATCACGACCGACCATGATTGATTCACCGAACTTCTTGATTGACTCTTCATTTCAATTCATGCTTATGTGCTTTCGATCTTGATTGTATTATGATATTACAAGTGGTTTTCAGTGACCATTTTTTAGGTAGTTTAGTACACAGTAAAAAAATCTGTGTTAAATATAACATAAATCACATGTCCTAAGCGGTCCACTCAAATTTTTGTGTTAATTTAACATAATGTGAGTATATCAAAATATGACACAAATATTATGTCCGTAATTTAACACAAAATAAAGAAAAGTTTGATGATGTGTGAACAAAAATTTTATGTACAACAGACATTTGTATAATGTTAAATATAAATGAAAAGGAAATTTTTTAAACAAAACTATATTATTTTTATGTTAATCTTACGATTAAATATAAAATGTGTTATTTTAACATTTGATTTACAAATATGAATTTAACAAAAAAAATCAGATAACATAATCAAAATTAGTTAAATTAACACATAAGTATGTTACATTTTTAACACAAAAACTTGAACAAAGTCCATTTTTAACAAAAATATACAAAATTTTTTACTGTGTAATAAAAAACCTTACTTTTATTATGATATTGTATAGAAGTAATTTGAAAGCTTTTTCAAATGTCTCAATTATTTAATAAGTATTTAATATTTCTGAAAAATTCCTCTTACAAAAAAATATGTACAAGAAGTGTGTGTCTTTCTTCCCAATTTTTATAAACTTTGAATATATTATATAATTTTTTTTAGACAAAGAATAACATTAAAACAGCAACTATTTTTTTATATTTATCTTTATTCGAAAATTTGTATGTGAATGTCATATGTAATACTACATTTTTAACTAACATTTGCAAAGTAAGATATAATCCTTCTATTGTGTATATCAATCTTTGCCAAAATAAATAACATTAATGTATACATATGTTATAATATAATGTAGAAACCCAACTTTTATTATATAAAAAGTATTAAAAAACTGATTTATGTTTTTATTAATTCTTATCATTAATGCAAATTAATGATTTTATTGTTAGTGTAATACAATAAGTATAGTGGTTTAAAACATTTTTTTGCCTTCTTAGCAAAGAGCAATAATACGACATATGTGTCTGAGCCTGCGGAAATTAAATCAAAGATTCACATTTCTATAAAGTGTCGGAGCCGACAAAGGCAGCGACGACGGTGCCGATAATTAGTGGGTTGGATGGTAGACAAACATTGGTCGCGTTTCTGTGGTACCTAAACATGTGTTTCGAGAGTGACACTGACATCCATCATGCGTTTGAACACGCCCACTTTGTACCACGTTGTGGTGTTGCTTTTTAACTTTCCTTTTCTACTATGGTTTCTTAAATTTGTATTTGTCCTACCCACATACACGTATTGTATGTATGATATTTTTGTTATAAACTTCCGTATACCTACTGTTAATTAAATATGTAAAAACTTAAAAACTTAAAAAAAGGTGAAAAACGGTGCCAAGTGTATGCGTCAATGTTATTCCTACAAAAATAATGATAAAAATCAAAAAGTTGCGCCAACTGAGAATGAAAATTTATGTTAGAGAAATTTTCTTGTATATTTTATTCAAATATTTCATTCCAAAAAATATTATATCTGAAAATTACAACGTAATTAAAGTATTTTTTAAAAGTTAAAATAAGAACATAACAACGTAAATATGTAATAATTGTATTCTAAGTTAATTATAATTAACTTATTAGAATACAATGGTTACATATTTAATGCTTTGGGATGTATCTACGACATATGATATTATTGAAAATATTTATAATTATATGTCTGAATAATCATAAAGTTTCTAAAAGAGTCATTAAAAAACAATACATAATAAATGCAAAAATAAAATAAAAAATTTAAAATAAATTAATACAAAAATAAAAATATATAACCTCTTTCTGGACTCAAAGTGCTTTGTTCTCTACAATGCCAATCTTCTGGATCCGTGATCCAGATATGATTTCCATGATCATCAAACTGTTCAACAAGTGCGATCACTGTAACTTCGTAAACAAAACTCTCGATCCGATAGCCAATCTAAAAATCTGTTTAACCTGCAAGGGGATCACTGGCATGAAATGCGAAAGCTTTTTAGGGCCAATTTTACCAACGTCGCCCGGGAAAAAAGAATTAGATCTGCCAAGATATAACCAGATCTAGTTCATCAGATCTGGCCAGATATAATTTGATCTGCAAATTGTCTCTATCTGCTCATCTAAACATATATAACCAGATCTGACCAGATATAATTTGATTTGCCGAAATATAATTATTTACCGAATGTATCCAGATCTGCTCAGATATAATTAAAAATTAAGAAGGGATGTAAAATGTTATAAAACCATAAATATATCGATTCAATTCGAAATTGTGTGCCACTCTATTATATAAGCGTGCGATACAACTAATGATATAAGTTGTACGGTACCCGAAACCATCACAGATATGGTTCGATCTGAGCAGACATGGTCTGATTTGAGCAGATATGATCCGATCTGAGCCGTCAAAGACCAAATTACACCCCATATATAGTTATATATAGTTATATATCAACATATGACCAGAGATCTGCGCAGACATGAGAAGTCATATCTGACAAATGTAAATCGCCGATTTTGATAATTTTTGAATATGTTTTGGTAGACGTAAAAATAAGACATACGTATTTTTTTTTATCGGCGGAAAACCATATTTACACCCCTTTGAATTTATGGGTATCGATTTAATTGTTTTGTATATAAGGATTTAGTATTTTCGGCCCGAACCAAATAAAATAGTTGCATCATCAAGAGATATGAAAAATGAAAAATTTTCGACTCGGTTCGATCATTTTTAGGGGATAAACCACCCTCTGTATTTGAAACAAAAATTTAAAAAATGCCCAGATAATTGCAAATTTTATTCAAAAATTTTGAAAAAAATATATGTTACACTCGCATCCAAAACAAAAGTGAGACTGTTTGAGGATTTAAGGGTGACCACCCTTTTATCGAATTTCTTACGTAACATTTAAATTTATCCCGAAATAATGGTAAACAGTTTCATTTATCGTCAAATTAATTAATATTTACAAATTAGTCTGATCAACCCTTCAATTCTATAAGGGGGTGAGGGAAAACCTACCCTTAAGAAATTCAATAAAAGGGTGGTCACCCTTAAATCCTCAAACAGTCTCACTTTTGTTTTGGATGCGAGTGTAACATATATTTTTTTCAAAATTTTTGAATAAAATTTGCAATTATCTGGGCATTTTTTAAATTTTTGTTTCAAATACAGGGGGTGGTTTACCCCCTAAAAATGATCGAACCGAGTCAAAAATTTTTCATTTTTCATATTTCTTGATGATGCAACTATTTTATTTGGTTCGGGCTGAAAATACTAAATCCTTATATACAAAACAATTAAATCGATACCCATAAATTCAAAGGGGTGTAAATATGGTTTTCCGCCGATAAAAAAAAATACGTATGTCTTATTTTTACGTCTACTAAAACATATTCAAAAATTATCAAAATCGGCGATTTACATTTGGGTAGTGTTACTTGTGAGCATATCTGATCTGACCAGATACTGCTGAGATATAATTTGATCTGGTCAGATCTAATCCTTTTTTTCCCGGGCGGTTAACTGTAACCTTCAGTTAAGTCATAAAATTCACTCTTCATCTCTTTTTAAGGGGGCAGTTAGAAAGAGATGAAGAATAAGTTTAACCGAAAATTACAGTTAACCGACGTTGGTAAAATTGGCCTTAATCCTAGTTTCACATCCAGCAACATAAAGATGATGTTTGGACTTACCCTTAATGAGTCAGTGCGCCGAAAACTTCGTCGATTTTGTGGCAATGCACCCTGATGGAAAAATGTCTCAGAATTTTTTATATTATTAATCACGCAGAATTACAAAAATTTTAAGATTTCTGCTAGCTCGATTGCCAAGTCCGCGTTGACAGTACATACAGCGTCACACTTGGCAAAATTGTGAACTAAAAGGCGTAAAAAATGACATTAAAATGCAAAATTATTTTTGCGATGTACAGCGTTATTTTTCGTTTTAATGCAGTGTTTTTATATTTAAAATAATTGTCATATGTAGTGTTAAAATGTACCAAAGACTCTCATTTTCTTATAATTTAGTATGTAAAAACGAATATAATTGATTTTATAATTTTATAATTTGGCAGTTGTCAAAAATTTTTTTAATATTTTAACATATGTATGTTTCAACCCATACAGCACATGATATCATTCTGTACTCGTACTGTAAATATATACGTACCGTATTGTATAATATACTTCGAACATTTCTGTAACATCTCTAGTAGTATATTAAAGTACGTTTATTGACTCCCCGCAGGGTTGCAAGGCGTTTTGTAGGGACGTTCCCAACCCTCTATTCCAATACTACCCTTCTCCTCTCACTTAACCCTTTGGACCAACGGCTTAACGTCTCTTTCCGAAAGACGGAGCCCAGTTTGCTCCGCACAAGAGCCTATCTTGCACGGAGGGCGCAGCTTTCGGAAAAAACTTTCCATGTTTACATGGCTCTAGTGGACTCGAACTTGGTTCCTCAGATTACGAGTCTGGCGCTCTACCACTAGACCACACTGCCGCCATTAGTAGTATATTATGTCTCATAAATTCTCAGGACGTACTTGTAATATCTCACAGTAATATATTATTTTTCGTAAATTCTCGTATACTACTCAGAATATAGAGTGAGTCATTTTAATCGACGCAGGCAAATATCTCAAAAAATATGAAAGCTACGAAAAAAATGTTTCGGACAAGAGTTGTATGGTCTACTCTAAAGCGGAACACATGATTTCGATATGAGTCATGTCGTAGATGTCGTCGTTTTCAAGAAATTTTAAAGGCGACTAATTTCTTAAATTGAACTTATTTTTTTCCTTGAAATAAAAGATCTCGTCGAGACGTTTTTAAAACATTATAATAAAGTTCTCTTTTGTTAAGAATTTCCTGATATTTAAAATTTTGTCATAATATTTTCAATATAAAATATGAATATAAATATCTCATAAAGTATTTACTTTTCAATGACTTTATACTTTTATAGAATAATGAAAGGAATCGATTGTTGTAAAAAAAAAAAAAAAACAGAAAAAAATATAATTATGCTCAAGTCTCAACCACTTTCAATAATTCTTCTTTTTTGGCAATTTATTATTAATTATTGGCAACTTTTCTAATTCCTCGGGAAAAAATGGAAGAGATCTGAACGAACTTGATCAGATCTCATCAGATCCGATCCACTCAGATCTGGTTTGATCACAATATTGGCCCTATCTGATCAGATTCAATCAGACATGAGTAGATCTGATCCGATCCGGTGTCCATCCACTGCAGAAAATTGTTGTTTTCAAATGTTATTTAATAAATGTACCACTTTATTATAAAAGTGGACTCCACGATACAAAAGTTGTGCCGTTCCACGATTTACATAACTTGGCGCAACTTAGCACGACACTGCCGTGTCTGATACCGTTCTTATACCACTGTTCATCAAATTTTAAATACGAGAATCAGATCCCGTCGGATGCCATCTATCGCATACTTTGAGATGCAACATTATGATCTGATCATATATAATCTTATATAACTATATAAGTTTATATGTGATTATATTATTTTATCAGTTTAAATTATAAGGTATGTTTGCAAAATAATACGATTAATATACTTATCTTGGTCCGGGTGCATATATGGGTAAATATTAAAAGATTTATATATACATGTTTTATATATACATATATACATTAATCTTTTATATTTACCTATTATTTATTAATTTTGCATACTTTCTTAATGGAATATTTATAATAAATTCTAAATATGGTCGAAAGATGTCGAAATTGACAATTATTATCAAATTGGCAGAGACTATATTTATTATATATGTTAATGTTTCAAAATTGAGAAAATCATTTTTAATATAAAAATTAATTGATTTTTTGACCAAAAATCATTTAAGCTCTCCCTTTACAGAGTCAATATTATATTTGATATAATGTCCAACATTGGGTGTAAAAATTAATAATGGACGATTTGAGAACGAAATTTTTATAAGTTCTATATAAATGCGGTGCTAATTTTTATAAAAAGATTATTACTTCATAATCATCATGTTCTATATCTTCTTGTTAACTTCTCAATTACATTTAAGGCGATGCTGGAGTTACCGACAGAACCTAATTTTCGCGTCGGTCATTTTTTATTGCAGGTTCTATAGAATTATAAATCCTTTTCCAGAATTAAAGTATATATCACGCAAACGAATTAACTTCACATTGAGAAAGAAAAAAATTATAGAAGTATATAATTTTTTGCTTTCTCGATGTAAAGTTGACTCGTCCCTTCTCCGTTTGCGTATATACTTTAATCCTGGAAAAGGATTTATAATTCCATAGAAGCAATAAAAAATGGCACGTACGTGAAGATGACATTTTGTCAGTAAAACAGATGACTCCAGCATCACCTTAAATATTTTTATTATCTGGTAGGTTTAAAAATGTATAATTTTTAAAAATACATATTTTTAATCTTACGATTAAATATAAAATATGTTATTTTAACATTTGATTTACTTAAATATGAATTTAACACAAATAAATTAGATAACAATCAAAATTTGTTAAATTAACACATAAATATATTATATTTTTAACACAAAAATTTTAACAAGAACCTTTTTTAACAAAAATAGACAAAATTTTTTACTACACAGTTGGAAAATTTGTGTTAAATATAACATAAATCACATGTCCAAAACGGTCCACTCAAATTTTTGTGTTAATTTAACATAATATGGATGTGTTAAATGGTAACATCGATACTATGTTAATATTTCAACAGAAAAAAAATGAAATTTTGATCGTAATTTAAAGTTAATTGTGTGTACAAATAACCTAACTTTTATGTTGAAATTAACATATAAGAAATGTTCTTTTTACATTTTACAAATGTAACAACTCAAACTTTTGATTAGTATAATGTGTAAAAGTTACACTGTTTATTTGTTACAAGTTTATTTCTTAACAAGAGATTTATGTTAACGTAACATTTTATTTTTGTTAAATGTAAATATAAAAAAATGTTATTTTTATATTTTAGAAATGTTAATTTTTTATTAATATACTACTAATTTTAATAATAATTTTCTATACTTCTCAGGTAAATATTTATTACTCTCGTAACTTTTGAGAATTTCTTCTCCACATGAAGAACTCTTTATTAGTTTGTATAAGCTCTAAAAGAAGGAAAATAGGCAAAGGAAATCGAAAATATTAGTAGTAAAAATAGAAGATTAAAAATCTTTAATCGGAAGTAACAATAAATATAAATGACAATAGCAAGATCAGTAAAAATAATAATTTGAACAAACCTCTTTTGATATTATGTCACTCTCAGTGTGCATTAATTTCAGTTTCTTTGAAGGACATGTTCTTCAAGATTGTTTGATATATATACTGCTTCACCTTCATTTGAATATTATTCATTATATTCCTTATCTGTGTTTGATGTCTCCAAATTTAATAAAATAGGTGTTGATGACTGAGACCATGAGTTCGAGAAATGTAGATGTTGACAATTGAGAATCAACTATAAAAATGTAATTACTGTATATTAAAATAATTTTAATAAATGAATCGAAATAAGTATATTAATATTTAAAAAATTAAAAATAAAATCAAACAAAGGGAAACGCCGTAATCGGTCAGGACTGGATCTTGCTTGTCCGAATAATATGTATAAATTCTTGAGTGACTTTCTACGTACACTCTTTGCCATGGCGGACCACGCGCCGTTACCAACGGTCATAACGCAGTCTCAACCAAAGCCAGAACGATACAATCACACAATTAAATTGATATCAATTTAATTATATTAAATACATATAGGATAGGATACAGGGGATATAAAGAAAATGTTGCGAAAAATAACACCCCAGCCAGGATTCGAACCTGGACCTCCCTCATTCCGTGACGGGCGTCTCACCAATTCGACCACCGAGGCATGTGGTGATATTCATCGCAACATTAGTTATAAGGAAAAACGTCTTTTTTCGGCGACGTATATAAACAATAAGTATAAGATTATACGACCGTGTAAGATATATACAATCAAACAAAGGCAAACGCCGTAATCGGTCAGGACTGGATCTTGCTTGTCCGAATAATATATATAAATTCTTGAGTGACTTTCTACGTACACTCTTTGCCATGGCGGACCACGCGCCGTTACCAACGGTCATAACGCAGTCTCAACCAAAGCCAGAACGATACAATCACACAATTAAATTGATATCAATTTAATTATATGTATCCTATCCTATATGTATTTAATATAATTAAATTGATATCAATTTAATTGTGTGATTGTATCGTTCTGGCTTTGGTTGAGACTGCGTTATGACCGTTGGTAACGGCGCGTGGTCCGCCATGGCAAAGAGTGTACGTAGAAAGTCACTCAAGAATTTATATATATTATTCGGACAAGCAAGATCCAGTCCTGACCGATTACGGCGTTTTCCTTTGTTTGATTGTATATATCTTACACGGTCGTATAATCTTATACTTATTAAAAATAAAATGTTTAAAATTCTTATGTATATCAATAAAGTTTTGTGTATGTTTGATTTATAATATAACTCCTCGTGGATTTGACTGAACAAACTCCGTTAAAAAATCAGCATCAAGTCTGGCATCATTTATGTCAGTAAAACTAAAATCCACATATTATTTAACAATGGAAATGTTGTTTTAGCTACAAAATGATATAAAATTATACTAAATTAAGTAGATAAATAAAAGTTTTATTATCTAAATTATATATTATTAAAGTAAAAGTAAAAAATGAAAGTAAAAAATTACAGGAGAAAAGAACCTTTTTGAACAAAATCTTGGTACAAGCAAGGCTCTTCCAGTTTAATCCATACTTTTTCATTAACGTATTGTAATATACAGAATAAATACATTTTGTCTAGATTGGTATCTATCGTAAATGTCATACTATGGTGTAATAAGTTACGTAAAGACAAAAAACCAAAAAGACCTATAAATAAATTTTAATATTTATGTTTCCTTTCTCACGATCGGAAGTTAAATATTAAATATGTAGTACTTTTCTACATTTCAAAAAAGTCTTATAAACATACCCTATAAAAATTAAATTACATATTCAAACTCAAATTTAAGCCTTTTTTACTAATAATAACTACATGTAAAACGTATTTATTTAGAAAAATTTATAGTCGAATTTTTTTTCATGGATATTTTCTACATTTGATCATAGAGTATTACTAAAAAAAAAAACTTGAACTTGAGTTTAAATATGTATTTTAATTTTATAGGTTATTTATAATGTTATCGAAATTTAACATTATATTATATTTCATCTAACATTTAGATTAGGACACGATTAGAAAAGGAAATCGCCACTGCAAGCATATCTTCTGTCCCTCAGATCTTGCCGAAAGATCTCCAATGGGAATGCTCAGTCTATTATATACGTCTATGGCAGGAGCCAATAGACTATAGCGCAATCTTTAGAAATCTAACAATTCTTTTACACGTCGAGACTAGGGCTGTTACTTTTGACAACTTCGAAGCTTCGAAGCTTCGAAAGTTTCGAACAATATATTTGTGCGAATGTCGAATTCATTTAAAGGACGCTAAAAATATTATTAAAAAAAGAATTAGTTAATATATATGCTAAAAAAAATGTGTAATTATTCCTAAAATTACAATCTTGAAATATTATAACATGAATTATTACATATTTAAAATAGAAATGTTTTAAATAAAAAATTAAGCCGTTCTTATTGAAACATGAAACGAGTCTTCGGAAATATTTCTCGTTCTGAAATTATCAAATAACGCATACTGCGATATTTATCCTCAACATGCTATAGTTGTTTGAAGTATATCTATCACTTAGAAGATTAATATTGCAATTGGTATTTATATATCTAAAGAAAAATATATATTTATCAAGAATAGTTGTTGAGTTATTTATATTTGTTTATCGCATAACTCGTATGTGTACATATATATAGCGAGAATAGCGCGCGTTGGCCAATGTATAGTTTTTAAGAGTGGAGATCACTTTTAAACTTTCAAAAATCCAATTTTTTTAAAGGTTGAACATTTTAAAATATTTTTAAAATAATACGCTTGTTAAAATTTGAAACATTTACCAAATTACAATATTTTATTACGTCAGAGATTCAAATTGTGTTATATACTGTCACTGAAACTTTAATCGCGTGTTTTTCGAAATATTTTCGAAAATTCATCAAATTGGTGTATTGGTGTCCAACACATTTTGCTTTTAATCTGTATAAAAATTGTTAAGACAATTAACAATTAACAATTCTTTAAGAAAATTATTTTTAAACTAAATATAAAATTTAAAAAAACTAAAATAAAAACTAAATAAAACTAAATAAAACTAAATATTTTTTGTCAAAAAAGATAAAAGTGCATGGCTTTATTACTCTAATAAAAATTTGTTTTTGAAAAATAAAAACATTTGTCGAAACATTC
The DNA here is from genome assembly GCA_035220575.1 of Temnothorax rugatulus. NCBI lineage: Eukaryota > Metazoa > Arthropoda > Insecta > Hymenoptera > Formicidae > Temnothorax > Temnothorax rugatulus. The sequence goes on along the minus strand of JASTWL010000201.1, from coordinate 146,851 downwards.
TCAGAGGCCATGCAGCTCTGTTGTGGCGAAACGATATTGCCCGCAGTTGAAAAAATTCGCTCTGACGCAACGGATGTCACGGGAATACATAAATATTTCTTCACCAACAGAGCCAACTGTGGAAATTTCTTTTCGTGTGATTTCCACCATTGAAAAGGATCCATATTAATGTCAATTTGTGGCTCACAAAGATACAGTTGGATCTGCTGAGCTGCCGAAGTTAAATGCGTGTTTTCGGGCTTTTTAAAAAGATAGTCTAGTACGTTATTTGACAAGGTTTGTGATGATTCGGATCCTGTTGAAATAAGAGACGTTGCTTCTGATTCAATCAGTTCTTTAATCGCGGCCCGTTGCAACATTGGGTCAGCCTGGAGATCTTTATGACGAGGATCTAAAAATGATGCTTTTTGACGAACTGATACATTTTCCTGTGACTTTGGAAACGAATTGATAACGCCTCTGTTAACGTTTTTGATACGCCTTCAGTTCCACAAGAAAGATGATTAGCGATCACAGTTTGAATTACTGGACGTACCATTGATGCTGGAGCTCCGGATAGTACCGTAGTTGCAACTTCAAGTGGTTTGAGAACTGGTATTAAATTTTCAAACATACTTCAAACCATTCATCTTCATTTATTTCTAAATTTTTAGCATGCAAAGGAGTTGTCACAGTTTTTCGGTCTTTCATGAAAGACTTGTATAGAGAATCATAGCGCTATCACAGCTGTTCTTGGACCTCTATCAAGTTAGCCCCCCCACCATCGCAAAAAAATCCGCACCTATTAAAAAATTTATTGCTATTTATGTGCTACTTTGTTGCTCTAGTCCGGATTTTGTTGCTCAAGCCGTTTAGCAGGAAACGGCGATCAAAATGGGGGGGCCAGCTTGTCGTCAAGCTAGCCCCCCCCCCCCCATAATAAAAAACCTGTATAGAGTGCTCAAATCCAAAAAACAAATACACAAGAATTTGTTGCTTTTTTGTTGCTCCAAGATAGCGTGAAAACATTTTGGAAATATAACGTTTTTTAGAAAATACGTATATCCGAATACTTAACGGACAGCACTATATTGACTACATCTTAAACAACGTTATATTTCCAAAATGTTTTTACGCTATCTTGGAGCAACAAAAAAGCAACAAATTCTGGTGCATTTGTTTTTTGGATTTGAGCACTCTATATATCTTTTTTTGCATGGGGGGGGGCAGTTTGACACAGGTTCTAGCCCCACCACATACTAAAAAACACATATAGAGTGCTCAAATCCAAAAAAACAATACACCAAAATTTGTTGCTTTTTTGTTGCTTCAAGATAGCGTAAACAAATTTTCGAAATATAAGGTTCTGTAAACAATGCCACTAATAAATATTGTATCTTTGACCGTTATCTACGACTTCGGTGGCTAAAAACTAAGTAAAAGAATTTGTTGCTCGGCACTTTTTGTTATTTAAATAGTCGTAGGTAACGGTCGACGCGGAGATAAATAATTTGTTTATTTGCAGTTAGAGGCGAGCAACAAAATCATATGTTGCATATTCTGGTAGGGCACGGTCCATAGAATATTTAAATAACAAAAAGAGCCGAGCAACAAATTTTTTTACTTAGTTTTTAGCCATCGAAGTCGTAGATAACGGTCAAAGATAAAGTATTTATTAGTGGCATTGTTTACAGAACCTTATATTTCGAAAATTTGTTTACGCTATCTTGAAGCAACAAAAAAGCAACAAATTTTGGTGTATTGTTTTTTTGGATTTGAGCACTCTATATGTGTTTTTTAGTATGTGGTGGGGCTAGAACCTGTGTCAAACTGCCCCCCCCCCCTGCAAAAAAAGATATATAGAGTGCTCAAATCCAAAAAACAAATGCACCAGAATTTGTTGCTTTTTTGTTGCTCCAAGATAGCGTAAAAACATTTTGGAAATATAACGTTGTTTAAGATGTAGTCAATATAGTGCTGTCCGTTAAGTATTCGGATATACGTATTTTCTAAAAAACGTTATATTTCCAAAATGTTTTCACGCTATCTTGGAGCAACAAAAAAGCAACAAATTCTAGTGTATATTTGTTTTTTGGATTTGAGCACTCTATATAGGTTTTTTATTTAGGGGGGGGGGGGGCTAGCTTGACGACAAGCTAGCCCCCCCATTTTGATCGCCGTTTCCTGCTAAACGGCTTGAGCAACAAAATCCGGACTAGAGCAACAAATTAGCACATAAATAGCACTAAATTTTTTAATAGGTGCGGATTTTTTTGCGATGGTGGGGAGGCTAACTTGATAGAGGTTGTTTTTGGAGATCGAACCGTGACAACTCTTTTGCATTTTAAAAATATTATAAAATGTTCAACCTTTAAAAAAATTGATTTTTTGAAAGTTTAAAAGTGATCTCCACTCTTAAAAACTATACATTAGCCAACGCGCGCTATTCTCGCTATATATATGTACACATACGAATTATGCGATAAACAAATATAAAAACTCAACAACTATTCTTGATAAATATATATTTTTCTTTAGATATATAAATACCAATTGCAATATTAATCTTCTAAGTGATAGATATACTTCAAACAACTATAGCATGTTGAGGACAAATATCGCAGTATGCGTTATTTGATAATTTCAGAACGAGAAATATTTCCGAAAACTCGTTTCATGTTTCAATAAGAACGGCTTAATTTTTTATTTAAAACATTTATATTTTAAATATGTAATAATTCATGTTATAATATTTCAAGATTGTAATTTAGGAATAATTACACATTTTTTTAGCATATATATTAACTAATTCTTTTTTTTACAATATTTTTAGCGTCCTTTAAATGAATTCGACATTCGCACAAATATATTGTTCGAAACTTTCGAAGCTTCGAAGCTTCGAATTTAACTTCTAACTTCGAAGCTTCGAAGCTTCGAAGCTTCGAATATCAAAATCTTCGAAGCAACTCACCAGTCCTAGTCGAGACGCGTCGAGACTACGTCGAAATCATACGTGCAGTCATCCCCACTTCTGTCATAGAGTAAAATCAATACTCTTTTTCTGTAAATTTGTATTCCCATTTCTGTTAAAGAGTAAAATCAATACTCTTTTTCTGTAAATTTTAACACATTTAATAAATACGTTCAAATTGTGTTACTTTAACATATTTTTTTAATTATTTTAATAATTTTACATTTTATATTTGTTAAGTTCATTAATCAACATAGCAGACGTATGTTAAATCTACACATGTATATGTGTTGATTACTTTACACAAAAATTTTAACCAGCAGATTTTTTCACAAAAGTACAAAAATTTTCCAACAGTGTATGATATGCACAAAAATGAATAAATAATGTTTACTTCAATTTATGTTTTCTTACGAAAGCAACTTCAATACCCTACAGGTAATTCCGAAACCGTTCGGAATCGAACATATGTTTATTAGACATTTTCGACTTGTTTTCATACGCTAAAACCGCTGTGTCAGTTTTGACACTGAATACAGGGACGCCCTATATCCAAAACTCATCAAAATCGTGGAAAAAGTTAGATATCTATACATATATATAATTTTTCTTATATTAATAATAGTATTTACTTACTTTATAGTAAGTAAATTTGTAAATATATTGAATTTATTTATATTATGTTTTTAAATGCTCAGTAATCTTCAATATTATTATTATATTATTATTGTTATCTTTGTTTTCTTTTTTAATAGTTTACTTAAATTGTAAATCATTTATAGTAAAACGTTTTCTTATGATTAATAAAGATGATTAAATGACAATAAAGTAACGATGGTAATGATAACAGTAAATGATAATAAATGATAATAATAACAGCAATAATAATAATAATAATAATAATAATAATAATAATGACAATCATATTTAGCATAAAATATGCGATGCTAGATGAAAAATATACTGTACTTTAATTTTATTGGATAACTTTATGTACATTAAAGATTGCAGTAAAAAAATTATTACAATATAAATATTTTTCGACGAATATGTGAAAGATAGATGCAATTTTATTCCGCATACAGAGTACGTCGATTTATTACAGGGAAAAAAATTTGTGTCTACTTTTGTACACCACCATCGGATATTCTTTCCACAGACCGACTGGTATACTATTTAACACACACATAGAAGATATGAATAAATAAGAAAAGCGCAACAAAAAGGAGGGCTTTACGTTGCAGCTACATGATTCCTGGAAGAAGAGTTTTGGTCGGAATCGTCGTCGTCGTCGTCGTCGTCGTCGTCGTCGTCGTCGTCGCCGCCGCCGCTGCTGATCAGTGATGTGTTTTTGCTCTACGAGCATTCTAAGTGTCTGCTACTTTTGCAGTCTTTTTGCTCTTTAACAACGAATTTTAATTGTTATTAAGCATATCAATTTTTTAGAACAAGTCATTTTGTATGAAATATCATTTTTTATTATAATTAAAATGTTTATTTTTTGCAAATAAATTATATTTTTTAACAAGGAGAATAATGTTCGACGCTGACTGGCAATAAAGATTTATTCGTATCTTACGACGTTTCGAACGTAAATTTCGGTCCTTATCAAGTGTTATAAACTACATATGTCGTACAACCGATCCTAGTCCTGGCATTGTGCCAGCAAGCCAAAAGTCAATAACTAAAATTACATTAAGTTAAAATTAAAAAGTTACATAATACATAGGAGTAAGTAAAAAACCAAAAAACAACTTTAAAATTAGAGAACTTACAGGTTTGTGCGTCATATGTGAAGTAAAACGTAATCTTAAAAATTTTCTTTCACTTTCATTCACATTTTCGACTTTACGTCGCAATATCTCCGCTCGTAGGGCACGTAGCGGAAAATGTTATAGGAGATACCCCCCCAATTTTCGAACCCCAAGCTATCGATCAAGCCTACTTAGAACTTGATCCGTGCACTCGTTATATGAGATCTCAACATCTCGAGTACTCGCAACCCGTCGCATCGCGTAAAGAGTCACGGTCGGTCTCGCGCTCCGCTTTAACAGATCCGCTTGTAAAAAGAACCGTATACTTAACGCGAGACACTACCGTGTCTCTTGATAATGTAAAAGAAAAATAAGTATTCGGAAAGCATGTCAGCACCACTCGACCGATCAAGGCAAACTGATCACGATCAACGCTAAGTGTTCTTTGTTATTATATCATATGCCCCGGTCAAATTATCCGGTGTTTTTCTGTAAATTGATTGTGTTATTGTGTTGTTTTATGAAAAACATCTCAGCGATCTTGCGTTTTCTAATTTGTTTTTCACAATGCAAGATCTCCGTTTTAGGCCATTCAAATTCGTGATTGTATGCAGTGCGGTGTTTGCTGAAAACCGAATGGTTGCTGGCATGCTTTCTAATGTCCGCTTGATGCTCTTTTATGCGTGTCTCCAAATGCCTTTTAGTTTAGCCAACATAAATAGCATCGCAATTTGCGCAATTAATTTTATAAATTACGTTGGTTTGTTTAAAACTATTAAGCCTGTCTTTCCCCTTCTTTATGACACAATCGAGTACTTTAAGGACCGTATAAAGTACATGAAGACCGCAATCTCTTAAAATACGCAATAATCTCTCGCTAAAACCCTTAATATAAGGAACCGTTATAAACTTTTCAGTTATCTGTTTTACATTGTCACTAGCGTGTCCAATGTGCTATCGCGATACTTCAGTACTTTTAATCTGTCCTTAATACATTTATCGATAATGTGCGGTGGATAACAATTGTTTAACAGTATTCCCTTGATTTTGTCGATGTTACTATCATGAAAACGCTTGTAGGATAACAAAATTGCGTGGTCGATTAAACTTGTTATGGTGTTCAATTTGTATTTCTTCAGGTGACTAGAAAAATAATTAATGCATCGACCTGAAAAGGTAGGTTTCGTGTACCAATTAGTCAATATAGCATCGCCATTTCTAATAACAGTCGTATTTAAGAAATTAATTGAGTTGTTTTTCTCCGTCTCATACGTAAATTTCAGTCGGGGATGATAATTATATTAAAAACAATTAAAATTTTATTAATTTTTGATTTAGGAACCACGGCAAAAATATCGCCAACATACCGATAAAAAACCCGAATTGCAAAATCTAATTGTCCGAGACAAAATGTCTCCAAGTCGTCCATCACAATGTCAGCAAGTAAAGGAGAGAGAGGAGACCTCATAGGGTTACCGAAAATCTGTTCAAAGATTTGTCCATTAAATTGAAAGCTAGTAGAAGATAAAACAAGGTCAATCGCATATAAAAATTGTTATAAATTAAAATCTGTCTTACGGGAAATATATTTCCATCTACTTTTAATACTTTCAAAACTAATTCTTTAGGAATATTTGTGAATAATGCTGTAACATCAAGAGAAACCAGCAATTCGTCAGAATTAATCTTGGAATTGCTAATCTCAGTCACGAAGGTCCAGCTGTCTTTAATGTGTGACTTAGGTTTCGGTATAGTCATGTAGGATATTGTGCAGGAAACGAGCTACATTGTAGTAAGTGGCATATTGTTGTAAATAATAATAAAGAATACATAACTGGTTAAAAATAAAAATTTATGTTTCACCCTTAGTTGTTTTAAAGAAATGATATTACTGGATGACATAATAATATTCTTACTTTTAAACAAATTTGAGTACAAATGCAAAAGTTACTTTAATTGATCCAAAAAATAAATAAATATACCTATACAGTACTAAATTAAGTTGTGAAAGATTCAGTTTTCAAAGTATAATATATTTAATAAAAAGAAATAACAACATGTAACAATATGTGTTATATTACATTTACATTGTTGAGTGCAAAATTATAATATAGATGTAATTTTACTGATGTTCTGTATTGACTGGTTCTGATACGTAATAAGAGACGTTAACGGTGAAATCCCAGATAGCAACGTGTCTGCATTAATTGTTGCTGGCATGTTGCCGACAACATAATATGTGTTGCTATCATAATTGTGGCAACTGAGTCCTCATTTGTCGGCAAGTTGATGCTTTCACGATATAACAATTTTGTATAACAACTTGCCAGCAACTTGTTGGGGCAAGAATGTTATTTTCGGGGCCCCTCAATTTGATGGGTGTAGGGGAGAGTTGAATAATACCGAGCCCCTAAGAATTGAAGCGTATATCTAAGCTTAGAAATGTTTCAAAAAAACAAAATGTGCAGTCTTAGATAGGTAATTTATTTGGCTATCCATATATCACAATAATAACCTTCAAAGTTAAACACAAAGTAAAATATTAATAATTTTCACTAATAATTTACACAAACGTGTAGTATACAAGTCTAGTGTACACTAGGCAGTGTAGAATTTAGTATCAAAATGTCGCTACCGAAACATCCACGTCTTCATCCAAAATTGGAGAACTTTTCAATCTTTTATTCTTTCACACAACTTATTGAAAATGAAGAGTGTGCAACTAATGGGTCTCCTCCAATTCTTTTTATTGTATATCGCCACAAATATTCACACAGATAATCGACTAACTTATATTGTTTAATACCACCTCTACTTAGACGAGCTCGTAAAGCACGCCACAAACCCACCTCGTGGCACCTCGTTTCGCGTGAAAAGTGTATGCGTGGAGGCAGTAGGTTCCGCCCCCCTGCGGAGGGCTCCACTATTGTTAAACTAGACACATAATATGCCTTCAAAGTACATGCGTCGGCTTTCCACGCGTGATAAGTTGTAAACCCATGTGGCACCTCGTTTTATATCGACAACATATGTCAAGGTCATTGAAATCGGTGAGGTCGCCCGTAAATTGCAAACCCATATAATACGTACAACAATATTGCTATTATTACATTTAAAAATCGATATCTCGAAAACTATGCATCGTAACGCATTGTGATTTGCGGCATTCTTTTTCTCAGTGAAAGATCTATCAAACACACCTATCAAATTGAGAGGCCCCGGAAATAACATTATCCCCCTTGTTGGCAACTTATGCTGCGTCTAAAATCGTCTGATTCAAAATTTGAGCTGTTGGTGTCTCGTTGCTGTAATAATTCATAGGATCACACAATGTTGTCATATTTCTAGCAACGCGAAGTAAATTTGATGCTGCTCTCTTGGCGATAGGTAATCACAGGTTTGCGCGATTTTGCTCAGACACGCTTTGCTATCTGGGATCTTACATAAGATCAAAATATCTGCCGCTGTTATGTCGAGGAGGTTATGTGCTACATCAACGGAGTTGGTCGAAATTACCCAGATAGCAAGTTGCCCGCAGGTTGCTGTCAATTTGCTTAAAATTGCTCTGCTTAAGTTGCCTTCAATATTAAGGAAAGCGGCTTCCGAGTTTGCCTATCGGATTTCCGACTTTTAGCACAGGAGTTTTGTTCGACCAAACTGGCAGTTTGGTCGAACAAAACTCCTGTGCTAATTTTTAATTTTTTACTGGCGACTCAAGTTCTCGGTTTTGTTTTTTCCGACTTTTATTGCCACCAATAGTTATGAGCAACTTGATGACAACAGTTGCCCTCTTACGAACCGAAAGTATATAATAAGTTGACGGAAACCACAGAGCAATATAACGAAAACAGTTTCCGCTTAGAATTTTAAGCCGATAAGTTACCAATAATCTGGCGGCATTTAAAAAAAAACCGTTGCTGTTAAAGAAGGATTTATCTGGAAGATTTTGTAGAAGTAGATTATTCCTTTCTACAGAAATTTATTATACATATATATACAAGGTGTCCCAATATTGCCGATTACGATTAATAAAGTGGATAAAAGATGAAATTCTCTGATAAAAATGTCTCACCAACTTTTCGATGTGATAGTAATTTAATTATGGTTATTTTTTTATTGAAGGCCTCTATGGTACGTACATTAAAATTCAATGCGAGGGAGAGCCAACTGCGTGATGACACATTAAAGCCAGTTCTACAATACGTCGCAAACGATGGCAACTGTTAGTTGAAAAGTGTTATTTCTGATTGCCGATTGTCAGTTGCTGCCAAAAAAGTTAAAAGTTCGCCAACCCCTGTTGAGCTGGCTCCCCCATTTTGCAGAGATTAAAAAACAAGTAGCGCAAAATTACAAGCTATTTATGAGCTTTTATATCCCGCAGATTAAAAATTTTGAGCTCGTCACACTGGGCAGGAATTTAATATTTTTTGTGGGGAGGCTGAGTCAACGTTGACTCCAGCCCTCCTACTACTTAAAAATAGAGATATTGAATCAATCTTTGCGGCAGAATTAGGAGCTATTTATGAGCTTTCAAAGTGATATAATTTCGATTTTTGAGCTCACCCCCTTAATCCCCAAACAGCCCTTTAATTGATGCAACTCAAGAGAAAAATGTTAAGAAAAATTAAAATATATCGTATCGCGGATATATAATTCATATAGCGTACAAATTCTAAGAATAAACTCTTAAAATACGCACATTTCGATTATTGAGCTACAATCCCTTCGCAAGAAAACCACCCCACATCTTCCCGGCTTAAGAGAGAACTGTATTTAAAATAAATAAAATTAGATATTTTGCGACTAAATATCGTTTACTAATTTATGAGCTCGCAAAATACGCGTATTTCGATTATTGAGCTACAACTCCTTCGCAAGAAAATCACCCCACATCTTCCCGGCTTAAGAGAAAACTATACTTAAAATGAATATAATTAATTATTTTGTGACTAAATATTGTTTACTAATTTATGAGCACGCAAAATACAATACTGATTATTGAATTGCAATTTCTTTTGCAGGAATACTTTATATTCCTGCTATACAAAAAAATTGTAAGTTATACTTATAGAATATTAATTTACATTTTGTCTAAATTTATTCTTTAATAGCCCCAAGTATACAATTTAATAATTTGTTTACATCGTGTAAATCATAAACTTAAAGAAATTAAATTAATTACATTAATTTTTTAATTGCTATTTTTGTGAATTACATCAATACGTGAATTATATTAATATATGAAATATAAAAGGTAAATTCCGCAGAGAATTTAATCTTAAATTCTACCAAGAGACGCGGTAGTGTCTCGCGCCAAGTACGCGCGGAGCGAGACCGACCGTGACTCTTTTACGCGACGCGACGAGTTGCGAGTACCCGAGATTTTGAGTCTCAATAATGACTGAACGGATCAAGTTCAGACTAATCTCAATCGATAGCTTGGGGTTGAATTATCAAAGTCCGAAGTGTGTAAATTTTTATTAAGATACGTCATCGCGTCGTCAGAACGTCACTTTCACTTTTACACCACAGCGCTAGTTGCGCGTCCTTTTCACTTTTTCGACGCTAGCGGTGCTAGTATCACTAGTTTCGTATTTTAAGAAACGTCGTCGTCGTCGTCGGACAAAAATGGCTTCTGTACCTTTCCTTTTTTTGACATGAGAGGGCAGTGATACTCGTGCAAACCGTGCACTGCGTGCAGTGCCACGCAGTGCACTGTTGCAGTGCGTGACAGCATATGACTACGATTACACGGCGCCGTTAATCGGGTTTAGTAACATCCATAGTTATAACTACTGATGTAAAATGTCGTATAAACGCTATAAGTGTAATTAGTGTAACTAGCGTTTATACGACATTTTACATCGGTAGTTATAACTATGGATGTTACTAAACCCGATTAACGGCGCCGTGTAATCGTAGTCTGTGTAACGTAATACGTGTGCGTTCTGCGCTCAGTGCAGATAGTGCGTTCAGCCGGTTCAGCGCGCTGTCATTACTATGTTTACGCAAGCGTTATTTTTGTAGTAACTTACGATAATTCCTCCACGTAAACGGGGTCTTGTGCAGGTAACTTACGATAATTCATTCCGTGCAAACGAGAGTGTGACAGTCGTGACCGTCGCCGCGTCGTGACAAATAGTGAAATATATATAAGTATTAACCGTAGAGAGCTGATGCCAAGGAGATCTTTAAGAACTTGTGTATCCAAAATCGCACACGTACGTATATATGCTGTCTCGTAAAAGTTGGCAAACTGTATGTTTACGCGAGCGTTACTACTGTACACTGAGAAAAAAATTTGTTAATTCCGAAAAATATTTAGTCCGATACGTTCAACTAAACATTTTAGTTAGTTAACTAAACATTAGTTGAAATAATTAATTCTTGATTAAAGAAACTAAATAAATTGTTGAAACAACTAAAGTTTAGTTAACTAAAATGTTTAGTTGAACGTATCGGACTACATTAATATCACAGGCCCACAAAAAAAAAAGTATATTGCTCTGGGGTTGAGACCACATTACTCCTATGTATTTTGACCCTCTGAACACGAATCTGCAATAAAAAATAGGAGTCGCACAGTGGATTTCAAAGATAACCTCAAAAAACCGTAAAACACCACGTTTTTTAGTGGTAAAGGCTTAAAAAAAAAGAATATGATTTGTCTCAGGTCAAGACCAACCAGAATTTTATTGGTAAACGCACAAACACACTTGTGTCAGTCTTTCCTGATGTTTAGACTATAAGAAAAACTGAAGACAACAGCAGGCTGAAGGCGAATCTGAAGATGGTTATACCTCTGAGAGCGGGAAAATTTGGCAATACTCGCACAGTTATCGTCTGTAAGTCCAGTTTGGTGATCAGAAGATTTTATACTGTAAGAGAATTTAGTGACTGAAAACCTGCATGAGGCCTTAAATGAAGGTGATCTTATGAACGAGAACTAAATTGGTTTACGCTTGCGTATGCGTTTGTTATCGAACGACCTATGTAAAGGATTTCTACGTCGCTTTTTGCCTTTTTGTTGTGTTCCTCTTTTCAGCATCCAGCAATAGTCCGCCATCATATTCACGCCCCAGTTTCCTTGTCATCTACATTCAAATTCCTTCATATCCTGATAAAATCTTTCGCCTTGCTCTTCACTGGAATCCCCGAGGTTTTGTGGAAATTCATCAAGGTGCGAATCAAGAAAGTGAAGCTTCAAATTCATTAAGCAACCTAAGTTTTTGAAATTTTCTACCATATTTTCTACGATGCTCCTATAGTTTTCATCTTTGTTATTTCCCAAAAATTTTGTTGCAACATCTTTGAAGCTCAACTAGGCTGCCTTCTCTAGAGAAGGATTTAAAAAATAATTGTTATGCAACTACTTTTAAAAAATAAGTGGTACATATCTTTGTGTTCCCATTCAAGGGTCTTTCTATTCCAACCCAAGTGGTAATAGCTTCTTAATTCTTCTTAACAAAATTATAATATTACAAAGATTCATTTTAATCACAAAGAATGAAAGAGGTAACAGTACAAAATGAAAATATTTAATTAAAGTAAAATAAATAAATTTTTCTTGTAAAAAAACTTGGCGCTGCTTTTTTACTCCCGTCACATTCTTCCTTAAATTATGTTTATTGTTTTCTTTATTCAATCAAAAATTTTAGTACTAATATTTAAACTTTAATGTTTAAATTTCGAAGTCTAGCAGCGCCAAGTTTTTGGGGCTGAGAGCTCCATTTTGTTGAATCAACTAAATTCTTGGTTGAATATGAGCAAACAAATTCTTTAGTTAATATAACAAAAAATTTGGTTAACAACAAAAATTTTTTAACATAACTAAATTTTTTGTATGTAAACCAAATTTTTTGTTATATTAACTAAAGAATTTGTTTGCTCATATCCAACCAAGAATTTAGTTGATTCAAGAAAATGGGGCTCTCAGTGTAGTATATATTATATAAATTATATAAATTATATAACTTATTAATTGTGTAATTTTCTTTTTTGACGTATTTTATTTTCTTTGGATTTAGATAACGTTTGTGGGTTGCAAGAAAAATAAAAAAATGTGTAATTATCTATTTTTATTTTTATTGCAAAACTTCTCTTTATCTAATTATTATACAAAATTTATATATATATACAAGGTGTTTTAGGATTAAATGTCCTAACTTAAAATATGAACTTCCTGGAAAAAAAGATTATATATAATTATATATATGTATATATGATTATATGTGATTATATATGAAATTTGGTGCTTTATATGAAATTATATATGGGTCCATATATGATTATATATGGGTATATATAATTCCAAATATAACTAGATATGAACAATAGATCATATATGCACTCATATATCCATATAAGATCCATACAAGATTCATATGGAAGTATATATAACCCTATATGATTATATAATATCATTATACTATATGTTCATATATGATTATATATAATTATATATAATTATATATGAACATATAGAGACAAAATTCATATATAATTATATATATTTATATATAATTATATATAATCTTTTTTTCCCGGGTTAGGACCTCAAAGCAAGAAAAAAATTTTTCTCTGGAAGTATGCCCGTAAAAGTTTTGTTTAAAAAATATTGACATCTAAATTTACGGATAGGAATGATAAATTTATTGTACGACTGCTAATACGAACTTGTTTCCATAATTGTACGTATCAATATTGACATCCCGGGAAAAAAAGATTATATATAATTATATATAAATATATATGATGCAATATATATATAATGCACATATATATGCAATATATAGCAAATATATATAATGCAATTATATATGAATTTTGTCTCTATATGATCATATATAATTATATATAATTATATATGAGCATATATGAACATATATAATGATATTATATATATGTAAATATATATAATTATATATGACCATATATAGTCAATATATATTAAAAAAGAACTGTTAACTTTGATAATAAAGCATTGATAAATTAAGATGTATATTTTTTCAAAAGCTGTAGATTGAATCAAAAGTGAAATGATTTATTCCATATAATATAAGCTTGACGTGAGACAGTACCGTGTCTCTTGATACCTTTTTTATGTCACTGTTCGTCAAATTTTAAATACGAGAAACGAATTCTATCGAATGCCATCTATTGGATAATCCGAATTTAAAATTTAATTTTAATTTATATATAATCATATATAATCTACATGGATAAATGCTTCTTATATATAATTTATATATAAATTATATGAACTCATATATAATCATGTCAAATTGTATATGAAACATTTATATATATATTTAAATATATTTTAATCGTCTGTATAATTATATATAATTATATATAATCATATATAATCATATATAATCATATATAATCATATACGGTTATATATACTTCCATATAAATCTTATATGTATCCATACATAAGTGCATATATGATCTATTGTTCATATCTAGTTATATTTGGAATTATATATGCCCATATATAATGATATATGGACCCATATATAATTTTATATGAAGCACCAAATTTCATATATAATCACATATAATCATATATATTTATATATAATTATATATAATTATATATAATTATATATAATCTTTTTTTCCCGGGTATTCATTAATACAAATTTTCTATCTTATACTATTTATTTCATATTGCATAATTTTTAAGATTTTTGTTTAAATCTTATCTATTATTAAATTTCTAAATCTCTTGTAACACATACTATACGTCTAATATTATTTTCCTGAGAAATTATGTAAATATTTTTCTGACATATGCAGTATAATTATATTATTTTTTATTGCGATAAAAATTTATTTACAGAATTATCCAAAGTAAATAATCCCAAAATAATGTAAGTTTAATTATATTAAGTAAATTTAGTAGTAAATTAAGTAAATAATTTTAAAAAGGTTTATAATAATAACATTAGTGTTACGATCTATTTATAGAATTATAGAATTAGAACCAGACGATTTTCTTCCTCTGCTTAGGGAAGGATCTAAAACGTCTTCACCCTCGTACCAGTTAGCTGGAACAGCTCGCTGCCTCGCACAATACATTTATACTTACGTACATCGTCCCCAATACACAGACTGTGTAGTCATCGTCTCTTTTTCATTAGATATGTGTGTTACACGCGTGTAAAATGACTACACGCGTCGGAACCTTTGATCTTGGCCATTTATCACTGCTTGTGAGAAAAAGTCTAATAATATTACATGTATAGACCACGTACACGTATAAATATATATGTGTATCACATATGCGTATTTAGAACCTCGTAGAAGCACTATGGATATATATATATATATATACATAGGGGAGAGTGGGTATGAAAGAACAAGTATTTTTCAAAAAATGTATCTAATCTGGTATTAATGAAATAAAATCGCTTTCCAACTTAAGTTTACTTATTTATCTATAAAATCAATTTAATAAAAAGCTTGTATTTTATTTGATGCATAATTATTAGTATTCATTCGTTCGGCTTCCTCATAAAGGAATCTTTATGAGCGAAATAAAACAGGAGCAATGGTAGCGACCTGCAATGATGAAGAAGCAATGTGCAAGTTTCTATTTTGCACTCTTTTTTTAATTTTAAATTTAACCTTTTTATGAATTGAAAAAGAGTCAGCTTAGTAGCACAAGTGGGGTTTTACAATTGACGCAATGTCAAATCGATGTCGACTTTGGGTATTCAGGTACATGGTTCTGCATATATGGACTTTGCATATGGACCTTTGATCGCGTATAAAGCTGGATCTAATCAACCAAATCTTAAAGAATTATATATAAAATAGGGGCAGAAAAGACCGAAGAAGATAATGGAATTATAAATAGCCCAATATCTGCAAATTTGCGGAAGTTATAGCTATCACAGACATTTTTCAAAAAATTATGATGTCTGTGAAGTTAGCATATCATTTTCCAGCAGATCAAAAATAAAAGGGAGTTCTTGTCGCATGCAGTCGAGTTCTATAGTTCCTGATACTTTTTAATAATAGTTCTGGTGATTTTACCCAAAAAACAGTCGACCGAAAAAATGATCTGCTAACTTCCCGTAGCAGATCATTTTCCAGCAGATCAAAAATAAAAGAGAATTTTCGTCGCATGCAGTCGAGTTCTATAGTTCCTGATACTTTTTAACGATAGTTCTTCTGGTGATTTTGCCATAAAAAGTCCATTGAAAAAATTTCCGTAGCATAGAACGAGATGCCGACGAAAGGTCGCAGTTCAGGTTTAGCTAAAACACTTTTCGAATAGTTCTTAGCATGCCGAAGCATTTTCTAAAGAGTTCCCAACACTAGCAATGTTGTATGATTGTTTAAATATTAACACCGCTCGAAAACCGAATATTTAGAGAGAATAGGGTGATATGCTGTACATAATGTCGCAGTTCCGGTTTATCTAAAATATTTTTCGAATAGTTCTGAACATACTGAAACATTTTCTAAAGAATTCCTGACTCTAGCAATGTTGTATGATTTTTTAATAAATTAATACCGCCCGAGAGCCGAGTATTTAGAGAGAATAGGGTGATATGCTGTACGAAATGTCGCAGTTCCCGTTTATCTAAAATATTTTTCGAATAGTTCTGAACATACTGAAGCATTTTCTAAAGAGTTCCCGACACTAGCAATGCTGTATGATTGTTTAAAAAATTAATATCGTTCGAAAACCGAGTATTTAGAGAGAAATGGTGATATGCTGTACGAAATGTCGCAGTTCCAGTTTATCTAAAATATTTTTCGAATAGTTCTGAGCATACTGAAGCATTTTCTAAAGAGTTCCCGACACTAGCAATGTTGCATGATTGTTTAAAAAATTAATACCGCTCGAAAACCGAGTATTTAAAGAGAAAGGGTGATATGCTGTACGAAATGTCGCAGTTCCGGTTTATCTAAAATATTTTTCGAATAGTTCTAAACATACTGAAACATTTTCTAAAGAGTTTCCGACATTAGCAATGTTGCATGATTGTTTAAAAAATTAATACCGCTCGAAAACCGAGTATTTAGAGAGAAAGGGTGATATGCTGTACGAAATGTCGCAGTTCCGGTTTATCTAAAATATTTTTCGAATAGTTCTGAACATACTGAAACATTTTCTAAAGAGTTCCCGACACTAGCAATGTTGCATGATTGTTTAAAAAATTAATACCGCTCGAAAACCGAGTATTTAGAGAGAAAGGGTGATATGCTGTACGAAATGTCGCAGTTCCCGTTTATCTAAAATATTTTTCGAATAGTTCTGAACATACTGAAGCATTTTCTAAAGAGTTCCCGACACTAGCAATGTTGTATGATTTTTTAATAAATTAATACCGCCCGAAAAGCGAGTATTTAGAGAGAATAGGGTGATATGCTGTAGAAAATGCTTCAGTATGCTCAGAACTATTCGAAAAATATTTTAGATAAACCAGAACTGCGACATTTCGTACAGCATATCACCCTTTCTCTCTAAATACTCGGTTTTCGAGCGGTATTAATTTTTTAAACAATCATGCAACATTGCTAATGTCGGGAACTCTTTAGAAAATGCTTCAGTATGCTCAGAACTATTCGAAAAATATTTTAGATAAACCGGAACTGCGACATTTCGTACAGCATATCACCCTTTCTCTCTAAATACTCGGTTTTCGAGCGGTATTAATTTTTTAAACAATCATGCAACATTGCTAGTGTCGGGAACTCTTTAGAAAATTCTTCAGTATGTTCAGAACTATTCGAAAAATATTTTAGATGAACCGGAACTGCGACATTTCGTACAGCATATCACCCTTTCTCTCTAAGTACTCGGTTTTCAAGCGATATTAATTTTTTAAACAATCATGCAACATTGCTAGTGTCGGGAACTTTTTAGAAAATGCTTCAGTATGCTCAGAACTATTCGAAAAATATTTTAGATAAACCGGAACTGCGACATTTCGTACAGCATATCACCCTATTCTCTCTAAATACGCGGTTTTCGAGCGGTATTAATTTTTTAAACAATCATGCAACATTGCTAATGTCGGGAACTCTTTAGAAAATGCTTCAGTATGCTCAGAACTATTCGAAAAATATTTTAGATAAACCGGAACTGCGACATTTCGTACAGCATATCACCCTTTCTCTCTAAATACTCGGTTTTCGAGCGGTATTAATTTTTTAAACAATCATGCAACATTGCTAGTGTCGGGAACTCTTTAGAAAATTCTTCAGTATGTTCAGAACTATTCGAAAAATATTTTAGATGAACCGGAACTGCGACATTTCGTACAGCATATCACCCTTTCTCTCTAAATACTCGGTTTTCAAGCGATATTAATTTTTTAAACAATCATGCAACATTGCTAGTGTCGGGAACTTTTTAGAAAATGCTTCAGTATGCTCAGAACTATTCGAAAAATATTTTAGATAAACCGGAACTGCGACATTTCGTACAGCATATCACCCTATTCTCTCTAAATACGCGGTTTCCGAGCGGTATTAATTTTTTAAACAATTATGCAACATTGCTAGTGTCGGGAACTCTTTAGAAAATTCTTCAGTATGCTCAGAACTATTCGAAAAATATTTTAGATAAACTGGAACTGCGACATTTCGTACAGCATATCACCCTTTCTCTCTAAATACTCGGTTTTCGAGCGGTATTAATTTTTTAAACAATCATGCAACATTGCTAATGTCGGGAACTCTTTAGAAAATGTTTCAGTATGTTCAGAACTATTCGAAAAATATTTTAGATGAACCGGAACTGCGACATTTCGTACAGCATATCACCCTTTCTCTCTAAATACTCGGTTTTCAAGCGATATTAATTTTTTAAACAATCATACAGCATTGCTAGTGTCGGGAACTCTTTAGAAAATGCTTCAGTATGTTCAGAACTATTCGAAAAATATTTTAGATAAACGGGAACTGCGACATTTCGTACAACATATCACCCTTTCTCTCTAAATACTCGGTTTTCAAGCGATATTAATTTTTTAAACAATCATGCAACATTGCTAGTGTCGGGAACTCTTTAGAAAATTCTTCAGTATGTTCAGAACTATTCGAAAAATATTTTAGATGAACCGGAACTGCGACATTTCGTACAGCATATCACCCTTTCTCTCTAAATACTCGGTTTTCAAGCGATATTAATTTTTTAAACAATCATACAGCATTGCTAGTGTCGGGAACTCTTTAGAAAATGCTTCAGTATGTTCAGAACTATTCGAAAAATATTTTAGATAAACGGGAACTGCGACATTTCGTACAGCATATCACCCTATTCTCTCTAAATACTCGGCTCTCGGGCGGTATTAATTTATTAAAAAATCATACAACATTGCTGGAGTCAGGAATTCTTTAGAAAATGTTTCAGTATGTTCAGAACTATTCGAAAAATATTTTAGATAAACCGGAACTGCGACATTATGTACAGCATATCACCCTATTCTCTCTAAATATTCGGTTTTCGAGCGGTGTTAATATTTAAACAATCATACAACATTGCTAGTGTTGGGAACTCTTTAGAAAATGCTTCGGCATGCTAAGAACTATTCGAAAAGTGTTTTAGATAAACCGGAACTGCGACCTTTCGTCGGCATCTCGTTCTATGCTACGGAAATTTTTTCAATGGACTTTTTATGGCAAAATCACCAGAACTATCGTTAAAAAGTATCAGGAACTATAGAACTCGACTGCATGCGACGAGAACTCTCTTTTATTTTTGATCTGCTGGAAAATGATCTGCTACGGGAAGTTAGCAGATCATTTTTTCGGTCGACTGTTTTTTGGGTAAAATCACCAGAACTATTATTAAAAAGTATCAGGAACTATAGAACTCGACTGCATGCGACAAGAACTCCCTTTTATTTTTGATCTGCTGGAAAATGATATGCTAACTTCACAGACATAAAATTATGGACATTTGATCGCATATAAAGCTGGGTCTAATCAACCAAAACTTAAAGAATTATATATGAAATAGGAGTAGAAATGATTGAAATATATAACAGAATTAGAAATAACCTGATATCTCAAAATTTGCGGAAGTTTGAGCAACCACGGACATTTCTCAAAAAATTCAACATTTTATAAAAAATGAACCCCTTTACTGATCATCGCCAAATTCAATACCAACCTTCCTTCAATGATACTCTACTTTTTTTTTTTAAATTAAGCCCGATATCTCAAAATTTGCGGAAGTTCGAGCAACCACAAACATCAAATCCGTACATACACACATACACACACACACACACACACACACACACACACACACGCACGCACGCACGCATGGACATTTTATAAAAATGTGATTTTTCGACGTTTTAGAACATTCTAAACACATTGGCAAAGAAAACTGAAAAAAAAAATTTCATGAAAACAAAGCTTTCTTTATAAGGAAACAAAAATAATATTTAGGCATTAATAGATTTCAATCATAATTTAAAAACAACAGAGAATTTGGATCTTTTAACACAACATGGTTTTGAAAAAACCATCATCTGTTTTTACTAAATTATAAGTCAATAATACAAATAAAATCAAAATATGTTATCTTTTAACAAAAATTATCTTCTTAGAAAACTAATAAATATCTAAAAGATAGAAAAAATTTCTACTTAAAAACACTCATCACAAAAGAAATGAAAATTTCCCCTATTGCTACATGATCGAGTTATGAGCCCAACCAGTGCACAGCTTGCACTGATACCAGGTCTTCATTACTTACAGAATAATCTTTTGATCTTTCAGATATTTATAGTTTTATTGGTTTTCTAAGAAGATAATTTTTGTTAAAAAATAACATATTTTGATTTTATTTGTGTTTTATATATAAATATGTGTGTGCGTGTGTGCGTGTGTGTGTGTGTGTGTGTGTGTGTGTGTGTGTGTGTGTGTTTCTAAAACTATGTCAGAGATTTTAAGAGCGTATTCTATAGGGGTCAAAATAAGAAAAAAAGTGCCTATAAGTAAACATGATGTGTCCAAAAATGCTTTTCCTCCGAGTTATAGGACCAGTTTCACTAACGTCGATTAACTGTAACCTTCGATTAAACTCACTCTTTATCTCTTTCTAACTGTTCCCCTTAGAAGAGTGAGTTTAATCGAAGGTTACATGCAGTTAATCGGAGATAATGAAACTGGCCCATAGCCCTCTAAAGTTGGGGGGAAAAAATCGTTGAAATTTTGCATAGCATAATAATTAATAGTGTTTTTGGACCCATGTATTAGGAACTTCTTTTCCTATTTTGACTCCTAGAATACGCCCTTAAAATCTCTGACATTGTTTTAGAAGCACCCTGTGTATATATATATATATATATATATATATATATATATATATATACATATATACAAAATTTAATACAATATTGTGTATACATGTGGTACGAAGAGATGGAAAACTTTATTGTCTCCATATGTAAAGCTCAATTTTGGATATTTTGATCCCACATTAGTTAAGTGGATGATACCTAAAAATAAAATTTGGATTAATTCACAGCAAGTCTTTTAGTTACTTATATTTTATTCTTATTTCTTGTATTATATATATTGATAAGCTTTGGTTAATGTGTCATTACACCAACGCGGCATTTTTTTGTAAATAGTCCAAAGTTTAATCTGATCTTTATTAAATAGCTTATTTGTAGCTTTCACCGTTCGTACATCCTGTTGTAGTCTCTTTAGTTTTATATCTATTTTCTGCAACTGTATAGTTATTGTATATTTATTCCTCTTCTGCTTCTCTGACTTTGCAACCAAAGCTTCTCCATTCTTTCCAATCTTTGTTTATATTCAAAAAATGTCTTAGAATTTAATGCCAACTCAGCTTTTTTATTTTCCTCTTCTTCACACTCCTCTTCTATGTTGTTATTGTGGGTAGTTCCGAAATCTCGACTGTATTTGTATTTACTTGGTTCGTGCTTTCAGTACTTGTTGGCAAATTCTCTTCCTGGATAGATACTTCTTGAAAAACAGAAAACATATTGTTATTATTCATCTGTTGTAAATAAAAAAACTTGTTATCTAAAAAAAGAAAGATATTCGAATATTTTAACATAGTAATGTAAATAAGTTACAGATTTCAATTTAATTGTATCATGAATTTTAATCACTTTGCTGACAATGATTATTTTGTATTATTTCTGTTTGGATTTGAGCTGCTTCTCCAAATATTGTGGGTATAGCTTTCCATTTTAATTTTTTAGTTCCATCTATTCTTACTTTTTCCCATTGATCGTCATCAAAATGAACCTATGCAAAGAACAAAATGAAAAGATATAGAATATAGAAAAATGTGTGTGTGTGTGTTGTGTGTGTGTCAATATACAACATAACATACTTTACACAAACGCGAATCTTTTTTGGGCTGCCAGTTATTCCGTCCTATATTATTTATCCACACAGTTCGTACTTCGTTCTCTTTCGGAAAGCTACACATTTTAATGTTCTGTGTGGGTGTATTTTTGCAATTTTTGGCTCGCACCTATTCCGCATATGTTTTGCACCTGTTTCGCACCTATTCCGCACCTGTTCCGCACCTGTTCCGCACATGTTCCGCACCTATTCCGCACTTATTTCGCACATGTTCCGCACTTATTCCGCACCTGTTCCGCACCTGTTCCGCACCTGTTCCGCACCTGTTTCGCATCTGTTCCGCACCTATTCCGCACATGTTTCGCACCTGTTCCGCACATGTTCCGCACCTATTCCGCACATGTTTCGCATATATTCCGCAGTTACTAACCGCAAATTATTCCGCAACTAATGTTTCAATCGCAACTCATTCCGCAGTTGTTGACCGCAAATTATTCCGCAACCGCAAC
This sequence comes from Temnothorax rugatulus, assembly GCA_035220575.1. Lineage (NCBI taxonomy): Eukaryota > Metazoa > Arthropoda > Insecta > Hymenoptera > Formicidae > Temnothorax > Temnothorax rugatulus. The sequence continues at coordinate 124,313 of JASTWL010000201.1, read as the reverse complement.
TTTGACCGCAATTCTTTTACTAATCTATTTCGATTATGCAATTGCGGAATGAGTTGTGGAATAGATGTGGAATAGGTGCGGAATAGGTGCGGAATAGGTTGCGATATATACAGGGTGGCCCATTTTAAAAGAGCCAGGCAAATATCTCGAAAAATATGAAAGATATGGAAAAACGTTTCAGACAAAAGTTATTTGGTTCGAAGGGGGGCATAAGATGGTGCCATTGATGTGACCTTGGGTAGTCATTTGAAGGTCACAAGAAGATTACTTTCAATTTCTTAAATGCAAACCCCCATTTTTCATTGCATATTCTTATAGCTTATGTCGAGAGCTTTCCAAAACACTATAATAAAGTATTTTTTTATCAAGTACTTTTCGAGTTATGCGGCTTGAAATTTACAGTACCGCCGGCATTAGCACTACCCAAGGTGAGCCGCATGGAGGTTGCGCGTCAATATTCATACCTCTTGTATGTATACATCGTGTGTGTACGTGTGCGTGTGCGTGTGCGTGTGCGTGTGCGTGTGCGTGTGCGTGTGCGTGTGCGTGTGCGTGTGCGGGTGCGTGTGCGTGTGCGTGTGCGTGTGCGTGCGTGTGTGCTGTGTGTGTGTCTAAAATGGGCCACCCTGTACACACACACACACACACACATATATATATTGAGTGTGTGTGTGTGTGTATACAGGGTGGCCCATTTTAGACACACACACAGCACACACGCACGCACACGCACACGCACACGCACACGTACACGCACACGCACACGTACACCCATATATATATATATATATATATATATATATATATATATATATATATAGCCTCTAATTCTAACTTCTCCTTTTCTTTTGAGTCCCTTCTTGGCCTCGTTAAAATTATTATTGACTTTGTTCGCAACCTTCCCGAATTTTACCCTGCAGTCAAGGATTCACAATTTTATAAGACGGTGCTTCAGTTGTGCACCATCATTCAAGGTGTTTACGGCCTTTAAATGCCGATCAACACCTCTAATTTGTCAACCCGCCCTAGTTTTAACATCATTTATTGGAACTGTAGGGGAGCCGCTCTCAGAAAGCCTGACATTGAAAAGCTATCGGAATCCCATGACATTATTTTTCTATCGGAAACCCTCCTCAACCCTCTTCACTCCTTCCCCATTTCCGGCTTCAAAGTGATCCGCCAAGACCGAGACGTTGGTCGTCAAGGTATAGCTTTACTCATTCGCAACAATATAAACTTTTCCCCCATTAACCTCGATAACATTTCAAGAACGGATGACTCTGTCGAAGCCATCGGTATCAAGATTTCTGTTAATAATACTAGTACAGCTCTCATCGGACTCTACAGGCATCCCGCCGGTGTTTGTCCTTAGAAAACCTGGCAAATGATCTTCAACCTGGCCAACTCTTTTCCTCATTCCTTGTTGTTAGGAGACATAAATGCCCACCACCCCTACTGGGGGGCCTCTTTCCCTAACTCAGCAGGACATGTCATTATGGACTTACTGGACCGCTTTCCTTTCATGTTACTTAATCCAAATACACCTACGTTTATCCCTCCTCCAGGCATCACTCCATCCCTAATCGATTTAGTCATTGCTTTTTGCAACTTTGCTCCTCTTCTCAACACGAGCGTATTTATGGTCGTCCAGCTTCTGACCTTTTGAGCCTGATTGATAGAGTTCCTAAATCTTCGGTACAGAACATTTTCATGCAAGCGTTTGGTCCAATCATTCAAGACTCCATAGTTTTCTACACAGACGGCTCAAAAATTGACTCCTACAGCTGGGTAGGTGCCTCTTGTTACTCCCCACAACTCCAACAAAGCCTTATGTTCAAACTCCCCGCCCGTGCCTCCGTCTTCACAGCGGAAGCCTGGGCGATATACAACGCCGTATTGGTCACCCTAGACCTTGAGGGCCCTAAATTTGCCATTATTTCTGATTCCAAAAGTGTTCTTGACGCCCTAGCTAATCCAGTAACATGCAGATCTAATTATATAATCCCGCTTATAAAAAACAAGATAATAGCAGCTCAAAACCGCGGTAAAGAAATTCTCTTTATTTGGATCCCCTCCCACAAAGGCATCACAGGAAACGAGATGGCAGACGAACTCGCCAAAAAAGCCATTCGTTTCGGCTCTATCAACCCGTCATTTAAACTACCCTATTCGGATTTGTTCATCGAACAACGCGAAAAATTAGCTATTGATTTCCACAATTATTTATTTAACAGAGCTCGATGCAAAGGCAATCATTTCTTCCAAACTATTTATGTAAACACCCCAAAACCATGGTATTACAAATCAGGTCTTAAACGCGACGCAATCGTTACGGTTTCGCGACTGAGAGCGAACCATTACAATTTGAATCACAGTTTATTTAGGAAAAACATTGTTGATGATGGCTCATGCGCTTGCGGCGACCCTGTTCAAGACATCAATCATGTCATTTTTCACTGCCCCCTAACACATGCTCAGGCAGCATATCTAAGAAAAGCAATTCAGCTGAGTGAGGGACCCCAATGTAATGATATCTTCCCGATTCTTAAGAAGCCCATGCACGCATAAAATCTGTCGACTAATCATGTCTTTCTGTAAAGCAGCGGATATCAATTTGTAAGGCGCGCGCTCGCGCGTGCTCGAACGGCCGCCGGCTCCCCTCCTCCGTACCCGGTCAATGTTCTCCCACTGCTCTTTCTCCCTTCTATCCAAACACGACCACCGCATAGCGAGTTTAAGCCTATTCATACGGCTACCAGTAGCAGTCACACGCTACACACAGGTCAGACAAACAAACAGTGGAAAAAGCTGGCCATATTGTCCTCGGAAAAGAAGCAGGAGCCAATTAAACTAAGAAGAAGAAGAAGATGATGAAACTTTCTCTCAATGAGTTCCTACACACAGGACTCGGAAGCACTTGCGCGCGACAAGAAGCGACGCGACGCGGTAACGCCGGTAACCAATAAACTTCTGGGGAGTGGGGGTCGATTATGTATCTTAAAATGAGGTGACAATCACAAAAGTAAGAAAATCCATTAGAACGTTTACGATTTTATTTGTCGAAATCTAATAACCCTGGTGAAAAAATATCAGAATTTTTCATATTATTATTAATCAAAATTTCTATAAAAATTTTCAGATTTTCTCAGAATATTCAGAATTTTTCAGATTTTTTTAATACGAATTGGAACGTTGTTTAGAAAAACTCAATAAAAGAATAAGAATAAAATATTTTTCGCCAATTATCTCTGTAGAAGTCTGATTAAATGTAAGAAAATCTGTGCAATTTATCAGAAATTTTCATACATATGGATACTGAAATATTCCGAAAATCTTTATCCAATTATTTCTGAAAGTATCTGAGAAATTATATATATATTTTTAGAATTTTTTATAAGTCCCAATTCTTGCAAAATTTCTGAAAAAATATGAGAAATTTTTGATATTATTGAAGACCTTCATGCAATATGTGGTCTTCAATAATACCACAAACGCGATTACTCCAAACGTTCGAAATATACATATGTAAATCACAATGCACACTATAAAACAACACTGGAGATCCCTTTTAAGAAAATAACTGAGTAGATCAAATTGTCTCATCATAACCCAGGTAGCAAGCACTCGTCATTTTGACGTCAATTGACGTCAAAAGTCTGTCATTTTGACGTCTTTTGACGTCAATTGACGTCAAAATGACGAGTGCTTGCTACCTGGGAATGTAGTCATTTTGATGTCATTTTGATGTCAACGTGATTAATCGAGTTTTTCCCACATAACACTCAATTATATCATCTAAAAATTCACTTCCACCTTTCCCTATGATGTTTCATCGCGCACAACGTCAATCTACATGGTGTCAATTTTTTGTCATATTGATCTATTCCTTTGACGCAATGACGACAAACAACAATTTTGATGTCATATTGACGTCATTTTGACTGGGCTGTTTTCACTGAGTATTCACTGGGTACTTTATTTTCAAGCGTTACACTATTTTTAACTCGATTAGCTTGTCGTTCTATTAGTATTGGTTAGGATGAAAGTATATTCAATACGTTGCTGGTTTGTTTTACTGACAGCATTGTACAGACTCATTATAATATAAAACTGCATTTTAAGGGAATATGCCACTACATAAGTAGGGCCAAAATGCCAGTACTGTTTACAACCTAACATACTGCCAATAGATTAGGAAGTTGTAAACAGTAACAATATAAACAAATATTTTTACGTATAAATGTTAAAAATGAATAAACCTAAATATTTATTTCATGCGCAATGAATAAGCTATGTACTTTAATATTTTGCAAAATTATATATATGTATATTCCGGATAATTTAGACTACTTGTAGTACACAACACTATTGAAATATATAGAAAGTAATAGAAACATTTTTTTATATGTTTTAAACAAGAATGCCTCGAATGTGTATACAAGGAAGACTAAAAAGAAAAGAAATGTACGTGTAGCTAACACAAAGTTATAAATAAACCAAAAGTACATTCGAAATTCGCCAACAATATAATAAACATTAGACGTTCATTTCATCGACTACAATTGGCAAATAATCATCGTGACGATTCGACCATTGATTTTGGTCCGATTGATTGTCAAGACGTTAATAATCTTTGATACTTATATATGTATATAAGCATCTCATTTTTAAATAAATTAAATTAAATTAAATTATTAAATTTATTGCGAAAAATATGGCTGAGGTAATATTTTTCGCAATAAATTTAATAATTTAATTTAATTTAAATTATTTAAAAATGAGATGCTTATATACATATATAAGTATTAAAGATTATTGACGTCTTGACGATCAATCGGACCAAAACCAATGGTCGAATCGTCACGATGATTATTTGCCAATTGTAGTCGATGAAATGAACGTCTAATGTTTACAAAGTTATAAAATTTATAAGATTTAAAGTTATAAGATTTTTAGGTTTATAAGGTTTTAAAGTTTATATAAGGTTTAAGGTTTTAAAGTTTTTAAAATTTATTTTTTATTTTAATTTCAAATGTTGCAAACCAATATTATAATAACTTTAATATTACAATTTAATTTCAAAATTTTATTTTTAATTTTAAAAACTATTTGTACTGACTTATTTTAAAGACTATTCATACTATTTTTATGAATAAAGTAACATTTGAAGTTGAATTACTACATGTTTGTATATAGTATCCCGGGAAAAAAGATTTAGATCTGACTAGATCAACCCAGATAGCAAGTTGCCCGCAGGTTGCTGTCAATTTGCTTAAAACTGCTCTGTTAAGTTGCCTTCAATATTGAGGAAAGCGGCTCCCGATTTTGCCTATTGGATTGCCGACTTTTATTGCCACACCAAAACGGTTGCCAACAGATTGTGGCAACTTTTATGGCAATAAGTATGCTACGAGCTTTCCGCTTGTTTGCGTAAGGTAATTGTTGTCTGCATAATGCTTTTAAGTTGCTCTAAACGAAATTACTGTTGTCCGGTGACAGCAATATGATGACAACTGAAGGGAAACTTATGCCAAACACTATTTCCTTTTTATGCCAAGGAATGCTATCTGGGAAATTATATCTCAGCAGATCAAATTTTATCTGGTCAAATCTTATCCTCTTCATTGATTGTATATCTTACACGGTCGTATAATCTCATACTTATTGTTTATATACGTCGCCGAAAAGACGTTCTTCCTTATATCTATAATGTTGGGATAAATATCACCACATGCCTCGGTGGTCGAATTGGTGAGACGCCCGTCACGGAATGAGGGAGGTCCAGGTTCGAATCCTGGCTGGGGTGTTATTTTTCGCAACATTTCCTTTATATTCCCAGTATCTTATCCTATATGTAGATATATATATTTATATCTCACATCATTTAATCCAAATTATTGTGCATGTTTTAATATGATTAAATTGATATCAATTTAATTGTGTGACTGTATCGTTCTAGCTTCGGTTAAGACTGCGTTATGTCCGGAAGTAACGGCACGTGGTCTGCCAGAGCAAAAAGAATTGTACGTTAAAAAGTCACTCAAGAAATTAATATATATTCGGACAAACAAGATCCAGTCCTGACCGATTACGGCGTTTTCCTCTTCATTGATTGTATCTTTAATATAATTTGTTAAAGCAGAATAGCTGCGGGAAACGGAGCGGGAGAGAAACGGGTTATTCACTTGAGTTTTGCCTTTTAACAGAATGCTTTATTTTCTTGCTCGATGCGCGTTCGCCATCCGATTTCTCGTGCGACCGACTGGATGTACGGCGAGAGCAACCGGCTCGAGTTTCCGCATGCGCGCGCTGCCAACAGGGATAGGCCCGGCGCTCGTCTCGATTCTCGCTTGCATGGACATATCGATAAACATGATCGATGTACAATCGTGCGCATCACGAGATAGCAGGAAACGCGATTAACATTTAATCTTAACACTACCGTCGTTTGAGCGTTTTCGTATTGACTGACAACATATTTAACTTCTCGCAAATTCTCTTAAAACGATCTCTCGGCAGAGCCTTTGTAAAAACATCTGCTCGCTGATCTTCGGATGGAACATATTCCACAACTATATCTCGACTATCAGCCTTTTCTCTCACGAAATGATAATGGATGTCTATGTGTTTTGTACGCTTATGATATATAGGATTCTTAACTAGTTGTATTGCATTTTGGTTATCAACGAACAGTGTAGTTTCTTTCTCACATGGACATCCAATATCTGACAGTAGCCTTCGCAACCAGATCGACTCTCGCGCCGCTGCCGATGCAGCCACATATTCTGCCTCTGTTGTGCTCAAAGTTACCAATTTCTGTCTCTGCGAAGACCATGAGACTGCTTGGCAAGACAGAAAACATAACCGGTAGTCGACCTCCGTGTTTCGACATCGCCCGCGTAGTCAGCATCAGAGAAACCGATCAATTCAGGCTCGCTACCGCCGTTTTTGTACTCTATACCGTAGTCGGCAGTACCTTTGAGATACACGAAGATTCTTTTTACCGCGCGCCAGTGCTCGAAGTTATAGGCCTGTTCTTTTCAGCTGAACTTCTTGCACGGTTCATCTTTTATCTTTTTCTCTCCAACATGAAAAGAAAAAGATGAAAGATGAACCGTGCAGAAGTTCAGCTGAAAAGAACAGGCCTTATGTCTGCTTAAAAACTTGCTGACCGAATTCACCGCGTACGCTATATCCGGTCGCGATACTGCTGCTAAGAAGACTAGAGGCCCACTGCTTCTCGATAGGGCACACTATTTACATTTTTATCGTCTATCTCAGACGGAGACAGAACTACGTGCGGATCAGCAGGCACGCTTACTGTTTTCGCGTCAACCATTCGAAATTTTTCGATTATTTTCCTTGTGTACGCGCTCTGATGTATTATCAGTGATTTTTCTTTTCTATCTCTTAAAATTTGCAAACCGACATATGTGCTTGAATCACCAACAGTTATTTTAAAAGTATCACTCAACTGCTTAGAAATTAATTCTAGAGTCTTTCTAGTTTTTGCTGCAACTATGCCGTCGTCGACAAATAAGGCTAAATATACTACTTCACCTTCGAACTGCCCGACAAACACGCATTTGTCGGCTTCGCACTCTTCAAACTTAAACTCGTTTAGGAACTTCGACCTTTTGTTCCAACATCTCGGGGCCTGTTTTAGACCGTATAGAGATCTCTCGAGCTTGCACACTACACACTCACGCTTCCTCTTGTGTCTTCTGCTTTTTCTCCGACGTCGAGGCCTTCCGGTATCTCCATGTAGATTTTCTCGTCCAATTTCCCGTACAAAAAGGCTGTCTGTACGTCGAACTGCATCAGCTCAAGATCTTCCATGGCGACTATCGCTAAAAACACTCGCAGCGAGTCGTACCTGACTACCGGAGCGAACGTCTCGGTGTAATCGATTCCTTCGCGCTGCAAGAAGCCTCTTGCACACAGTCGAGCCTTGAATCGATGTGACCCTTTTTCTGCGCCCGTCTTCACTCAAAAAACCCATTTAGAGTCGATCGTCTTCATATCTGAGGTTTTCGGCACAAGTGTCCATGTGTGATTTTCTTCGTGTGCCTTTAGCTCGTCTTTTATAGCATTTGTCCACTGCGCGGCTTCTGTGCTATCCATTGCTTCCTTATATGAATTCGGAATCATATACTCGGCTACGTCCGCATTGTATCTCACCGGAGTTTTGATTTTTGACCGATCTCTGAGTGTATGCGGAGTAACTGGAGGTTTCGTTGATACCGGTACTGCAGCATCCGCCCTCGCAGCAGCTGCGCCCCTGGTGCTTCCTCCTCTTCTTCGCTCTCACTCTGGCTCTCTTCATCCTGCTTCATTCCGGTTCCGGGAAGCACTATCTCGTCTTCTTCGCCTTAATCTTGTGGTTCCATCTTTGTAGGCACCTTGCCGATTCGCTCGTTGAAAACGACATCCCTCGCCTCACTCACCTTTTTCGTCATGGGATCGTACAGTCGATAGATCGTGGAGTTGTCTTTGTAACCAACGAAGATTACTTTTCGCGCACGAGCGTCGAGTTTCTGCGTAAACTGTTTTGGGATGTGAACGAACGCCTCCGAACCGAAAATTCGCAAGTGACTCAGGTCTGGAGTTTTTCCCACCCACATCTCGTACGGTGTAACTTTGTCACTCGACCACACGGTTCTGTTCAGAACATAAATCGTGCAGCTTACTGCCTCTGCCCACAGATTTAGCGGCAAACTCTTCGCGTGAATCATTGTACGCGCACTCTCGACGATTGTACGGTTGTCCCGCTCGACTTTCCCGTTTTGCTCCGGGGTGTAAGGCGCGGTTGTCTCCCGTTTTATACCGCGCGACGCGAGATATTCGTCCATTTGTTTATTACAAAACTCGCGGCCGTTGTCCGATCTCAGAATTTTAATTGAGCGCCCGAATTTGTTAGATATCATCTTCTCGAAAATTTTAAACTTTTCGTACACTTGAGATTTTTGTTTTAGGAAATACACGTGTCTATAACCACTCGCGTCATCTTTAAATGTCAGAAAGTATTTCAATCCACCGGGTGACTCTACGGACATTGGCCCACACACGTCCGTGTGTATTATCTCGCCGGGCTCCGTTTTCACTTTTTCCGTGTGCTTTTTAAACGGCAGTCTATGGGCTTTCCCCAGCTGGCACGGTTCGCAGAAAAAGTCAGCTTTATCAAAGAGCGATACTCCACTCACTAAACCCTTTTTCGCTAGCTCACGTATTGCACGCTTGCCCACGTGCCCCAACCGTTCGTGCCATACACACAGATTTGTTGTAGCGACATTCGCTTCCTCGACACTTCCCGGTTTTATGACTTTGAACAGCATTCGACAGACATTGTTGCTCTGTTTCACTCCCGTCGCGACTACACTGTTATTGCGTATTATTTTGACGTAATCCTCTTGAAACGCACTTCGAAACCGATATTTGTACACGCGCCCACCGAGAATAGGTTCTTTCGTAGTTTCGGAACTAACAGTACATTTTCAATGTGCGCATCTTGCCACACCGTCGATCAGCTTTTTCACTCGTATTGTTCCTTCCCCGACAATGCCACACACCTCGTTGTCGCCGAGCGAAATCTCTCCGCCGTCTTTGTTCTCGCGGTAGTCGGAAAGCCACTCACGTCGGTAAGTGAGGTGTCGCGACGCTCCACTGTCGATAAGCCAAACCTCGCTCTGCTTTGCGGCCATTATCTCTTGCACTTGTTTGCTGGCAGACTTCACGCGACCGCTCGGCGCACGCTTTGCACTCGGCTTCGCACCGGTTTCCACCACGAACGAGCAGTCGCGAGACTCGCGAGATTTTTCATCGTCACCTTTCTTTCGGCGTGCATTTTTGCATTGTCGTGCGAAATGTCCCATCTCGTTGCACTTATAACACTTAATGTCCTTTGTGTCCCTTTTCGGCTTACTCGGTTTCTTCCTCTCACTCCCTTTTTTCGTTGCGGCTAACGCACTCGCTGCGTCCTCATCCGCACTGAGTCGCATGTCCTCTCGTATGAGCCTTTCTTGTAGATGATTTAACGTTTGTCGAGCCGGATCTACTCTGTCCCACGCGATTTGTAGCGTGCTAAACCGTGAGGTTAGACTCGCCAGAGTCTTCGCCATGATCGTTGCATCAGACACTGCCTCGCCGACATCTCTGAGTTGACTGGCCATGTTTTGTATTTTCGCTATATGTTGCACCGCCGTGTCTCCCTCGCTCATACGATAAGCATGAAATCTTTGCAGCAGCCCCAGCTTGTTCGTTTCGGTTTTCTGCTCGTGTATAAGTCCGAGTTTGTCCCACATGGCTTTAGCACTCTCGCAGGATAACACACACACTTGTTGCTCTTCTTCCATCGACGATAAGATGATGTACTGTGCTGTGGCGTTGTCTTTTTTGAACTTCTTCACCTCAGCCTGGTTTGCGGCAGCCGGCATTGTTCTCGTGCCATCGACCACGTCCAGAACGTCTTTCATCACGAACAGCGCATTTATTTGGGCCTTCCATGCCTGGAAATTCGTCCCGTCAAAGTTTTTGATCCCTTTTACAGAGATCCCTGCAGATATCGCGAATGCAATTCTCTTGCTCGCACGTGTCCGACACAAACGCTCACTCGCGACTCAAGATGGCCGATTTGCCTCGTGTCTCGCGAAACTTTGTCGGGAACCTCTCTCCACCTTTCACGCAACTGTTGCACAGATTACGGTACCTGGGCCCATAACCTGTTAGAGCAAAATAGCTGCGGGAAACGGAGCGGGAGAGAAACGGGTTATTCACTTGAGTTTTGCCTTTTAACAGAATGCTTTATTCTCTTGCTCGATGCGCGTTCGCCATCCGATTTCTCGTGCGACCGACTGGATGTACGGCGAGAGCAACCGGCTCGAGTTTCCGCATGCGCGCGCGGCCAACAGGGATAGGCCCGGCGCTCGTCTCGATTCTCGCTTGCATGGACATATCGATAAACATGATCGATGTACTATCGTGCGCATCACGAGATAGCAGGAAACGCGATTAACATTTAATCTTAACGTAATTATATAAAAATAATTTATGATAAAGGATATAATTTGCAGAAAACAAGTATTTTTTACAAACAAAAAAATGTTAGTTATTTGTTATAAATGCATTTTCATCAACTCGTCTTATATCTAAAATACAAAAGACAATCACAGAAATATAAGTTATTTTGTACATTGTAAGCTTATAGATGATGGATAAATAAAAGTGAAAAAATTTTCAATTTATTATTTAATAGCTTATAGATTACATCCACACAATATCACCACATAATGGTAACTTGGTACCCTACAACTTTTGTATAAAACATTTCTTCCGAAAACGTCATCTTTCCGAGATAATCCAGTGTCCCGACCGTTCTGTTATACCCAATGCAAATGTCGGATCATCCGATAGATGGCATTCGATGAGATCCGTTTCTCGCATTTAAAATATGACAAAGGATGGTATAAGAACGGTATATAAATCAAGTGTACCGTACAATTTATATCAGTTGTATCAGGGTCCATGCTTATAATAAAGTGGCACACAATTTTAAATTAAATCGATATATTTATGGTTTTATAGCATTTTATATCCTTTATGATATCCTTCATGATTTTTAATTATATCTGAGCAGATCTGGATACATTCGGTAAATAATTATATCTCGGCAGATCAAATAATATCTGGCCAGATTGACCAGATCTGGTCATATCTCGGCAGATCTAATTCTTTTTTCCTGAGAACCTATTTTAAAAAATGAAGATGACCTATTTCCGAACCGCCTCAACTTGGACAAAAATTATTATTGCCATATGATATCCCCTCTTCGTACCGTGTAATTTTCGTTACACAAATCTTCCTCTGGACCTTATAGGTTCAAAGATATTTAAGGTGATAATAGTTATTAATAGAGGTATAATTTTCGACCAAACTGGCAAATTTTTATTTCCAACAACGCTACGTTTCGACAGGAGATTCCTGTCCTTTTCAAGCGTATGTACTCACAAGTATCGATTCATCAGACATAATGTCCAAACTATGTCAGATCTACAAACTAAACAACAAATTTAAGAGCTCCGCAATAATAAGAAAAATATAACAATTCTATAAATAATGTACATTAGAGACTTACATAGTTGTGAGTTGAATTTAAAAGATAAAACTTATTAAATGGCATAATTCGTTAACTCTGAGCCATGCTGTGGTAAAATCCAAACTAACGAACTGTGTAAACAGACCAGTAACGTCAATAACAAACTAAGTCATGGAGAGGGAGGTGGCGATGACGTAGAGCGATTATATTTCTTTTATAATATGTTCGTAGAGAACGTTAAGGTTCTCAGTGTCCTTTTGTAAATTAAGGGGGGATATACCTTTGTGAGGGCAAAATCAAGGGTCATTTTTGACAATTTATTTAAGAAAGACAAAGCTTTTTTTTTTTAATTCGGTTGTTTATACATCTTAATACAAATCTTGAGGTAAAAAAAAATTTTTTTTTTAATCATTTCGAAATAAAATGGCGACGCAGTGGCTGATGAAAGAAAACTCCTTTTTTTCATCGGCCGTACTCGTACAGGTCACAATTTTCAGCCTAGGACAAAAAATAAAAAAGATTTAGAAATTAGATATAAAAAACTAGAAAAGTACGTAGGATTTTTTCGATAAGTTAAAATTTAACGATTTTATGATCGAAAATCGACCGATTTTTTCGATAAAAAATACATTGTTTCCTCCATATTGACGCTATTTTTTTAAAAATCAATATTTTTGGAAAATCCTACGTACTTTTCTAGTTTTTTATATCTAATTTCTAAATCTTTTTTATTTTTTGTCCTAGGTTGAAAATTGTGACCTGTACGAGTACGCCCGTGGAGGACTATGAAAAAAAGGAGTTTTTTTTCATCAGCCACTGCGCCGCCATTTTACTTCGAAATGATTTTAAAAAAAATATTTTTCTTTACCTCAAGACTTGTATTAAGATGTATAAACAACCGAATTTAAAAAAAAAGCTTTGTCTTTCTTAAATAAATTGTCAAAAACGACCCTTGATTTTGCCCTCACAAAGGTATATCCCCCCTTAATGGTGTCATCGCATTTTTTTATGAAAAACATCTCCGCCAGTTCCCTCTTTCTGATCTGTCTCTCTTTATGAATTATTTCAGGTTTTTTATACATATAATAGTTATTGTTCCACCCTGTATATTAAAAAAACTGGATAAATTATAAAATATTAATAATTAAACAATTTTTAAATACATAAATATTATTATTATTTGTGCTTACTGATAGTAATTGTAATAATTAAGATATTAATTATGGGTTACTAATAGTAAATCTATGTAATAAGATATTAATTAATTATGTTACAGAAAATAGCAGCACTGAAATTGGGGCACAATCGCAACAATCACATCAACAACAGCAACATCAACAGCAACATCAACAACAATATGGAGAAGTAAATCAATTAGGCGGTGTATTCGTCAATGGAAGGCCACTTCCCAATGCTGTCAGATTGAGAATAGTCGAACTTGCACAATTGGGTATTAGACCATGCGATATCTCGCGACAACTACGTGTCAGTCACGGATGTGTCAGTAAGATACTGGCACGCTATCATGAAACGGGTAGTATTCTGCCGGGAGCGATTGGTGGCAGCAAACCACGTGTAACCACACCGAAAGTCGTGCAATATATTAAACAATTAAAATTAAAAGATCCAGGGATCTTTGCCTGGGAGATCAGGGATCGACTATTATCTGATGGTGTTTGCGACAAATATAACGTCCCATCAGTGTCGAGTATATCAAGGATATTGAGAAATAAAGTTGGCACAACCACAACTATGCATCATCATCCACATCATTCAGCTCACCATCATCATCATCATCACCATCTTTATGCAGCCGCCGCAGCGGCTGGTGCAGCCCTTTGTCCAATGCCGTATCCGCCAACACCTTATCATCCAACAGCACCGCCTTCCATCACACATCATCATCATGAAGGTTAGTATTTTCTGTATAGTAATTTAAATAGAGAGATTCAGAATAAGAGATTTTTCTACTTATCTTTATTATTAACGCTTTCCTATAAACTGATAAAGACTATGAATTTTAATTTAGTCCAAATGTTAAATCCACATAAAATATTTCGAAAACCATTCTGTTTTATTATTCCGTCATGTATCATTATTAATAAAAAGTTAAAAAATAATATAAAAAATTATTCATATTAAAAATTAATTAAATTAGTTAATATTAAATATTAGTCACGTATACAAAGTATCTTTATTCCCATAGAGCACAAAATATTGTTTAAATATTTTTTAAATATTTTTTAAATATTTTTTAGGAAGATTAAAATAATTCACAAAAATATTTGTAGGAATAGGAAATGCGAGAGGAGGTAAAAATACAGGCGAACCAGTCTTATACAATATAATCGTGCAGTATATATTCTTGACAAGTGACGAGAACAGAATTACAGGAAGTATGTTCGGTAGGTGTGGGCAGCGCGCTAGTGTAGATAGCGCGGAGAGCGCCATTGAATAGAAGCGACGCCTAACGCTTCCGGACGGAAACGATTCGAACTGTAGAGAAGCGCTTACTCCAACAATATTTTTAGAATGTTTGTATGTCCACCAGTCCAATATGAGTGGACGAGCGTGGCCTAGTAGACAGCGCACTGGTCTATTGAGCCAAAGGTCCCGGGTTCGATTCCCGGTAGAGCTAGAAAATTTTATTCGCTCGTTCTCCTCTCGGAAGGCAATGGCAAACCACCGAGAGTATATCTTGCCACGAGAACTTCTCTAAAAAAATATAGCCGCTCGGAATCGGCGTTAAACTGTAGGTCCCATATACAATGTGTATAATCCAGGTGCGCAACACTGTATATGAAGAGAAGTCACTACACACGGATACGAGTAATAGGAGTGAGGTGATGTCCACCAGATCATGTCATAAAAATATTTTTAAAAATATTTTTAAAATATTGCAAATAAATATTTTTGATAATATTTGTAAAATCTTTTAGAAATATTGCTTCGAAAAATGAAATATGTTTAACCCAGTTAGCAATAATTGCAAGCCATCACGTTTGAAAGATTTGTTTAATATTTGAAAAATATACATCTTTACATCTGTTAACTGCTATAAACACTCGCGGTATCTTTACTCAGTCTCGCGGTATTACTCGAAACTTTGTCGCGGATAATTCGTCGGTGGCTCGTAGGGATTCCCGATTCGGTATTCAATCAACACACAAAAACTAGAGTCTTAATATACATGTCTTTAATATGATATCTCAGAATACACTCTTTTGTAAGAATCACACTCGTTACGGGCCGCTGCCCTACGCTGCTGCTTCACGCTCACTCGTTATTCTCCCTCTCTCGCTTTCACGCTCCTACCATCTATCTTCCTGACTCTCACTAACTCTCTGTCTCTCTCTCTCACACACGCACACCAACGCTCGCGCTCTAGCGCCATCTCGGCTTACTCTCTCGCTCGTTCATTGGCTGTCGCCATTACTCTCTATAAAGGTACAATTTCACGATGACGCTCGACGTTGGATTCGAGCGTCAAATCTGGTCACGTGATAGATTTTTGAATTCCCGCGTCGAGTGAAAAAAGTTAAACTATGTTTAGCTTTGACGCTCGACGCTCATTTCAGTCAATAAGCAATGAAATACGAATACACGTTATAAGGTATCTTTTCATGCTGACGCTCGACGCTCATTTTCAGCGTCAAAAGGGTCACGTGACCACTACTGACGCCAGCGTCAGTTTAAATCCATGAAAAGGATTATAGCGTCTCGGAATTGACGCTGTAGTATCAAAACACTTATGAATAGTGTATGTACATACGTATATATAATAATTAATGTAAAGATGTCATTCCGGAATAAAAATTATACTTGGTTAAGTGAATGCGCTGTAAAATCATTTGAAAGAAATAAACAACATAAAGCAGCTTTAGCTGCTTTAGCCATAATCTGCATTAAACAAAAACAAAAAGAAAAAAAATATCGTAAAAAACGATATTGGATAGAGTCAATGTTACAAAGACGTAAAACATACGGATTTTATCATGCCATATTTCCCATAATTATTTTGGAAGAAAGTAGATTTAGGAACTATTTTCGTATGTCTCCCACTCAATTTGAAAATTTATTATGTTTGGTGACACCATTTATTACCAAACAAATGGTAATTCGTGAACCGATATCAGCGGCAGAAAGATTATCTTTAACATTAAGGTAAGATTGTAATATAAAATTAATTTTTTAGTTATATAAAAATTTTTATTATAAATGATAATATATTTACAATTTGTAGATTTTTAGCATCTGGAGACTCAATGAGCTCTATGTCTTATCAATATCTGATTGGGTTGACAACTATAAGTAATATAATTGAAGAAACATGCAATGCTATTTGGATTTGTCTCCAAAAGAAAGTACTACCTTCCTCTTTAACAGAAACTGAATGGTTAAATATTGCTCATGAGTTTGAAGAAAAATGGAATTTTCATCATTGCGTCGGAGCCATTGACGGGAAACACGTTTTAATTCAGGTACATATACACTTTTAAAAACAATGTTGAAAAAATAATTTTAAAAATAAAAAATATTTTTTTAGTGTCCGAACAATGCAGGTTCATCCTACTTCAATTATAAAAATAGTCATAGTATTGTGTTACTTGCAATTTGCAATGCTAATTATATGTTTACGTTTGTCGATATTGGAGGATATGGCAGACGTAGCGATGGTGGAATCTTTAAAGATTCAATAATTGGACAAAAATTTACAAAAAAAGAAATGAATTTACCGGAATGGGAACCATTGACAGTAAATGGACCACCTCTACCTTACGTACTGGTAGGCGATGAAGCTTTTCAACTAACGGAGTATCTATTACGACCTTATCCTGCTAAAACTGGTTTAACTGAAGATCGAACAATTTATAATTATCGACTCAGTCGAGCGAGACGGACTATTGAGAATACTTTTGGTATTGTGGTTAGTCAATGGCGAATTCTTAAAAGACCTATAATTTGTACTGTTGACAAAGCAATGAAAATAGTACAAGCCATTGTATGTCTTCATAATTGGATTCGACATCAAGATTTAGAAGAAAATCAATATGTAACTCCAACAATGATAGATCAAGATGGTCCAGATGAGTTTCTTCCCGGTTCTTGGAGACAAGAAATAATTAATAGTGCATTAAAAGATGTAACCCAATGTGGTACAAATAATAGTTCTCGACAAGCGGCAAAAATTCGTGAAGAATTTTGTAAATTTTTCAATATTGAAGGAGTCATACCATGGCAATTTACTCATCATAATTATTAAAAAATTTTTAATTTTAAATAATTACATATGTAACTTTACATATAACTTTACTTTACATTTTTACATTAGTTGTAGTCTTACTTAATAGTTATAATATATTAGTATATAATATAATAGTTATAATATATAAGTATATTAGTATATAATATAATAGTATTACATTAATTTTTCAAATAAGTCAAAGTTAAAGTTTTGCTAATTCATTATAAACTATTTCTAAGAATTGTTGTATGACTTTTATTCTTGTCAGTGTTGGCAGTTGTCTTAAATGATGTCCTATCGCTAGTAGAAATGAATCTACATCATCCTGTTCTGGAGGAGGAGTGAAGAATGCTTACCTTCGTGTGAAATCTTAGGAGTGAGGGAGCCGCAAGTAATAATTATCTTATTGTGTTCAATGTAATAATATAATAGTATGAACAGTACAGTGAACTCTTACAAGCGTAAAGATGCGACAGACATGAGCGCGCGCCAAAAGCTAGTAGTGAAGGGAAGGACAATTGTACCAACTCGTGATAAATAAAAAGTGTGAAGCTAAAGCAGAGAGTAACAAGATTACCAACATAAATATGGACCTATTCTCAACACTCTCCCTTAATCGAGTTACTCGTTATTGTTAAAGAATAATAATAATAAAAATTAATTCAAACCCATCCCGCTTATACAATCTATATGCTTTGGTTTGCAAAGACCTTTGGTTAAAACATCAGCCCACATATTGTCAGTTGACTTATGCTCTAAATCTATAATCTTTCGTTCATACACTTCTCGAACAAAATGATGTTTAACACCTATGTGTTTTGTTCTACTTTGAAAAACCGGATTCATTACGAGTTTTATAGCACTCTGGTTATCACTATATATCTTAACAGTCATTTGTCTACCAAACAGTTCAAAGAGAATATTTCTTCTGTGTACCGCTTCCTTCGCCGCCTCCGCCAAAGCCATATATTCGGCCTCGGTCGTCGATAAGGCCACGGTCGGTTGCTTCTTGGACTCCCAGTTGATCGCTGCACCTCCAAGCATGAAAACATACCCTGTATAGGATCTTCGATCACCTTCGTCTCCGGCCCAATCCGCATCAACGTAGGCAGAGACTGTCTCCGATTGACTATATGTGAGACACATCTTGCTCGTACCTCTCAAATACCGTAACACCCTCTTTGCAGCTTGCCAGTGCTCCTCCGTGTAACACGTATTGAATTGGCTGAGCACGCTAGCAGCGTGTGCAATATCTGGCCTTGTGCATGTTGCCAGATACATTAAAGAACCAACCAGATTCTGATATGGTACCGAGGGACTCTTTATTTGTTCTCCATCTTGTGGCTTCATTAATTTCTTCTTTGGCTCCAAAGGTGTTCCAACCGGTTTACACTCGGTCATGTTGAACTTCTGTAATATTTGTTCAACAAACTCTTCCTGATCAATCTTGATCGTTCCAGCCTTGCGATCTCTGGTGATCCTTATTCCGAGGCACTCCTTTGCCTCTCCAAGGTCCTTCATTTTGTATTTTGAGCTCAATACATCCTTCACTTTCTTTAACTCCTTTTTATCATTAACAAAAAGAAAAAAGTCATCTACATAGAGAGCACTAATAAAGATCAAACCATTTTCTATCTTGTAGTAGACACAGGGCTCCAGTGCACTCTTCTTGAAACCTAATTCTGTCATAGTTTGATCTACTTCCTCGTTCCATGCTCTAGACGATTGTTTTAGTCCGTAGATAGCCTTGAGAAGACGACAAACCTTATCTTCTTTACCTTGCTCGACGTATCCCTCCGGTTGCCGCATATAGATCTCTTCATGAAGTTTTCCATTTAAAAAAGCAGTAGTGACATCCCAGTGATGGATGTCGAGACCCATTTCAGCAGCTAAAGCAATCAGCATGCGAATAGTTGAGTGTCTTACAACTGGTGCAAAAGTCTCTCTATAATCAATGCCATGAATCTGCGTGTATCCTTTCGCCACCAATCGTGCTTTGTGTCTCTTTTGTGTGTGATCATTACCTTTCTTGGTTTTAAAAACCCATTTACTCTCCACTACATTTTTACCTTCTGGAAGATCTACCAATTCCCAGGTATCGTTGATTCGAAGTGACTCGATCTCTTCATCCATGGCACGCTTCCATTTACTTGAGTCATGATTACTTAGTGCCTCCGATCTAGTCGTCGGATCTTGGGTGAAGTTTTCGTCTGCAACACATGAGTAAAGATACATCTCACCTGGATACAATTTTGTGCGTCGTCTCTCCCTTTGAGGATATCTCCTTTGTTCCTGGACGACTTCCTGTGGTTCGACAGCGTCTTCTACTTCTTCATCAGCATCTTCAGCTTCTTCTTCTTCCACGTTGTCAAGTTCTGGCTCTTCAGGTGGAGTAACAACTTCTTTTACCATTATGTCACTTGTCCCTTCTTCAGTAATTTTAGCTTCAGCATCTATAGCCTCTTCAACGTCGCTTGTAGTGGTTTTATCTATTTCTGAAATGTCTTCAAAAAGGACAACATCTCGCACCCTGACTATCTTCTTAGTATCAGGATCGTACAACCGATAACAGGTATCATCTTCACAGTAACCTAACATAATGTGCTCCTTCGATTTTGCATCCAACTTCGTACGCAACTCCTTTGGTACATGTACATAAGCCTTGCAGCCAAAAATCCTGAGATGCCTGATGTCAACCTTCTTGCCACTCCAGGCTTCTTGGGGCGTCATACCTTGAAGAGCTTTTGTTGGACACCTATTTCGAAGATAAATAGCCGCGGTCACAGCTTCGCCCCAAAATCTTTTGTCCAGCTTTGAATCTTGTAATAAACACCTTGTTTTCTCTATAAGTGTTCTATTCATACGTTCCGAAATTGAATTTTGTTCAGGAGTGTACCTTACGGTTTTATATCTCTTGATCCCATTTTCTCTTAAGATATTGTCCATGCGCTGATTGCAGAATTCGGTTCCTCCATCTGACCTTAGAATCTTGATCTTTTCACCTGATTCTCTCTCTGCAGAAATCATAAAATCCTTAAATACTTTGGGCATCTCGTCCTTGGTCTTCAGTAAATATCCAACCGTCTGCCGTGTATAGTCATCTGTTAAGGTTAACAGATAACGTGCTCCTGAGAAAGTGACCACACTCATGGGTCCACACAAATCCGTGTGGATTAGTTCCAGCTTCCTTGTAGCTCTTTGAAAAAACCCATTCTTCTTAAAAGGTTTCCGGCACTGCTTCCCCTCCAGACAGGCTACGCAATTCCAACTCTCCTTTTGTGGATCTGAAAAATGCATACCGGATACAAGACCGTTTTTTAACATCACCATGTATTTGTAGTGAAGGTGGCCAAGTCGCCTATGCCATAACTCGAAGTCACGTGATGACGTCATCATTGCTGTCACTTGTGTTGACGCAGTTGATTCTGAGGAAGATAGCGTCGCTCCCACTCGAGCTATTGATTGCTGTTGATCCAGTTGATAGAGTCCGCCAATCTTGGTAGCAGTCACTTGGATCCTTCCTTTTATATTGCACTCTGCAGTATCATATACTTTGCAGCTCTTAGAATCAAATACAACTGTTAGGCCTTTTTCAGTCATCTTACTGACAGACAGTAAGTTCGCAAAAAGTTGTGGTACATGCATCACGTTAGTTATGATCCGAGTTCTTCCATTGGGTAATTTAACTTCTACTTGTCCAGACTTCTTGCTTTTACAAATTGAATTGTCTGCAACAGAGATTTCCATCGTCTCATTGCTCGTTGAGTCTTTTAACCAATCTTCCCGATGAGTCATGTGGGCTGTCGCTCCACTATCTATGTACCAATCTTCTGTCTTGAAGTTTTTTGCCAGTAGAGCCGTCGTCGCGGTAAGCAATAACGCATTCTTTTCTTTTTCTTCTGATTTCGATGGCTCTTCTTTGGTCTTCTTGTCCTTATGTCCTTTTGTCTTCTTGAGATTTGGACATTTTGGCTTGATGTGACCTTCTTTATTACAACCGTAGCAAATTAACTTCCGTTCATTCTTTGAAGATCGTGCATTTCTCTTATGACCTACTGCCAATACAGATTCCTCCTTCCTTTCATCTGCTCTCCCTGCAGCATCTTGAAGCAAACGCGTCTTTACTACTTCCGAACTTAGCACATCATGAGTAGCTTGTAGTCCTGACTTCATGGATTCAAATTTAGGCGTGGATGGAAGTCCGTGCAGTAAAACTATGGCTAGAAACTCGTCATCGACAGGCTTCTCTATATCGGCTAATTTTTGAGCCAAGGACATCGCTTCTGTAACATACTGTTCCGTGGACGAATAATCCTCTAACCTTAAATTAAACATAGACGTTAGCAATCCGAGACGTCTATTTAAACCTTTGTCTTCATATATCGTTTGAAGATTCTTCCACGCTTCTTTAGCAGTGGTCGCTGTACGTACGTGAGCATACGAAGTAGGCTTAATGCTCAAACAGATCTTAGCAAGTGCACGCTGATCTTGATCGGGATCTACATTGTTTCCTACAATACAATTCCACAAACCTTCATGTATCAGATACATTCTCATTGCAAATTTCCAATTATTGTAAGTAGCAACTCCATCCAGCTTGTCTATCGGTGGCAGGCTGCCTCCAACGGTCACCGATGTACGCGTAGTGGCTGTGGGGTCTGCGGTCGTCATCATCAAGAGATGTATTCACCACGAGTTTACAGTTTTTCCTTCGACAAAGATCATTCGAGAGCTTAACCTCACTCGGTCACACGTTTCGACTTAACTTGTCGCGTATTTAAAGCATCCTGGGCCCATAACCTGAAGAATGCTTACCTTCGTGTGAAATCTTAGGAGTGAGGGAGCCGCAAGTAATAATTATCTTATTGTGTTCAAAGTAATAATATAATAGTATGAACAGTACAGTGAACTCTTACAAGCGTAAAGATGCGACAGACATGAGCGCGCGCCAAAAGCTAGTAGTGAAGGGAAAAACAATTGTACCAACTCGTGATAAATAAAAAGTGTGAAGCTAAAGCAGAGTGTAACAAGATTACCAACATAAATATGGACCTATTCTCAACAAGGAGGCAATGTTAATGTGCTTGGCTGACAAATTGCTTCAGCAATTCTATTAATAGCACCTGATGTATCATCATCACTTCGTTGTCTTTTTCTTCTATTATCTGAAATTATTACATTAATTTTAATCTGTAATTATTTTATTACTTTTCTAATAAAGTTATTAAAAATACCTTTTTTTGAATAAATGAATCATCATTGATGTTCGTTGAAGTGCCAGGAGTACAACAGTCTCTCTCATTTACTTCATTTTCGATGTTTGACATAGTACTAAAAATTATATAAATTAATACATGTAAGTTGAATGTTTTAAAACATTTTAAAAAATTAAAAATATACTTTTTAAGAAGACAATTATCACGAAGAAAAGTCATTGAATCATAGTGAAACCATTTCTTTTTATTGATTCGACCAGATCCACTTGCTTGATGCTCTGACTGTATAATTTTTCTAAAAGTGTCGTAAAGACTTTTAAATTTTGATTTTAATGTTTCTGCACTAAATTTTCCTATAACAAAAATTTCATTTTTCGTAACTTTTTATAATCTATACTTTTTAGAAAGTTTTATTAACTTATTCTTACCATTAAATGTTTGTGCAACTTCTTTCCATAATTGTTTTTTAATTTGCATACTTCGGTCTTTTAGAGGTAAGGTATAATTCCATAAAGGAGGTTTGTTCTGTACCTCAAGTATTAAACTTTCCTCCTCATCAAAATTTAATCTTGATATAGGTGTTCTTTTTCTTGATGTTGTTCCTAAAATAATGTATATATAAAAATACTTGAATAACCAAAGCAAACGGAAAGAGTTGAATATACACACTTTAATAAAATGGTTGTATAATAACAGATAAAATAATTAGAAGATACTAAATCTAAAGAATCCAAAATAGATAGATTTAAAAATAGCCTAGAGAACAAACAGAACATGCAAACACCTTATCACCTTCTTTACGCTTGCTTTATTTATACTTTTTTACAAGATTCACAAGCAAAATCAATAGAATTATAAACATTAGTTTGTCTAACATATTTATTCAAGAAATACAGAGCATTCCTAAATATTTAAAAGCATCATCCAAAAACTTCAACAAAGATAAAAGATTAATCACCACAACAGATAGAAGATCAATTTAATAACCCATTTCCCTATTTTTCAAATTTTGATTGAGCAATCAAATCTCTTTTTTTTCCTTCACCATTTTCTTTTCCAGATCAATCGCTAAGTAATAAATATAATAAGATACCTGTCAAGGGACAACTCAGTTAGATCCCTTCCTGATGAAGTAAACGACATGAATTCGTAAAAAAAAATGATATGGTTGAAACCCAGTAATTGAATCTTTTTGTTTTTAATATTGCGATAACCTTAACATTTCTTTGGGATTAGTTTATCTTGTTGATACGGTTCTGCTACTATTTTTTCTTGATTATTTACTTGGCTGCGTCGAACAATTGTAACACCATCATCTATATATATATATATATATATATATATATATATATATATATATATATATATATATATGTGTGTGTGTATATATATATATATATATATATATATATATATATATATATATATACATGTACATATTACATTAAAATACGATAATAAATTCCTCTTTTTTAAAATGCGATGAAAGAAGCCAATTTACCTAAAAGTGGATAAAAATACAAAGTATTTTCATCTATAAAATAATTGTTGTAGCCTTCTAAACAAGGATGATTTTTGAAATCATCACAAATTTCTTCGCATACCCCACAGGTGTGTACAATTCCATAGTCGTCCTAGAAAAACATACAAACATAAAAATCGTCCTAGAAAAACATATAAACATAAAAAATATGTAAAAACTTTATTACTACAACATAACCTAAAAATTATACTTCTAAACAAGTCTTCTACATTCTGTATTGTTAATTTTTCGTAATTAAAATATATTTTTTTTATTATAAATTGTAATAATAAAAACTACTTTTTACTTACCTCTTCCATATTCGTATTTTTATACTCAACGATTGTTTTGACGTTGCTTTTTCACTTGACGCTTGAAGTTGAAAGAATCCAACTTCTTCTCTTTGACCAATTTTGACGCTAGCATCAATATGACGTCACGTAATAACGCTCGACGCTGCTTTTCAGCGTCTCATGAAATGGCACCTTAACACTATTGCTCCCTCCACAGATAAAGCATCAAACGTAGTCACATGACCAGATTTGACGCTCGAATCCAGCATCGAGCGTCATCGTGAAAATATACCCTTAGCCCCCAACTGAAATTTACTTACAAGTTAGTCTTACCATTATGCGCTGCCTAGTGGCGTGGTTGCGAACTAGCACGGAAAGATGCTCTACCATGCATCTTTCTTAATTAAGAATATTTCATATTTCAAAAATATTTGAAAAAAATTATAGAACCAATAATAAATTTAAAATATTTTTTAAATATTTTGGAACGAGATTATAAAACAGTAAATATGTAGATTTGAATTAATATTTTAAAAATATATTTTAAATATTTAAGAAAATATTGTCTGGGTGATAAAGTATAGAATATTTTTAAAAATATTTTTAAAAGAATCTTAAAATATTCTTAAAAATGTTATCACAAAAGGTTAAAAACCATTTTAAAATATTCTTAAAACCATTTTAAAATGTTTCTTGCAATATTTTTATAGAAATATGTAGAAATATTTTTTGAAAATATTTTGTGTATGGGTTACTATGGGTTACTATCGCATATAAGGACAAACGTCTGATGCAATTTAAAGTCAATTTTCTCCCTTATGGAAAAATACACTCAACTTTTGGCGTTAACCGTTAAAAAAACACCAAAGAAAAACCCTTAAAGTTGGGTGTGATTTCGGACCGCCAATTGAAGGTTAACCATCATTTGGACAAGTGCTCCCTTTTCAGGCAGCTTTTTATGATTTCTTTTCCTACTGCGAAGGGTATTCCCGCTACCTGGTCAGATGGTGCTTCATTTGCTCCCTTCTTAGCCAGTAAGTCTGCGGTTTCGTTTCCGGGTATTCCTTGATGCCCAGGTACCCATACCAAGGTGACTTTATTTTGTCCACTTAGTCTCTCTAGCGCCAGCATGCAATCCCAAACCAATGCTGATTCGGTGGTTGTTTTTGCTAGCGCTAGTATAACTGCTTTGCTGTCTGAGCAGATATTTATTCTCCTTCCCCTTGTGTTGTTACTTAGGAGATGTTTCGTGCACCTCAGGATAGCCAGTATCTCAACTGTAAAAACTGTTGAGTGGCTTCCCACAGGAATACTCTCCCTGTGGTCATCCTTCGGCCCATAAAACCCTGCTCCAAAGCAGTTGTTGATGCCCGACCCGTCAGTGAACCATAGATCAACATTGGGATCCCTGACTCTATCAGGAAGTGAATTACTACAAAACTTTGACCAAGACGCTTGGCCGTTCAGCAGAATTGATTAGTCAATCCTAGGATTGCCTGCGTTTCGGGGACAATCCTATAAGGATTGACTAATCAATTCTGCCGAATTTATGCTTTGATCATAACATACACTTTTCTACCCACACAACAGTTAATTATCTTCTTTCTAATGTTATTCTCAATCCATATAGTGGGATATAATAGACGATTTTTGGCGATTATTTGGTATGGTTTGGTACATATAGCAAAGTTGCTATCGATAGTTGCTATTGGTTCTGGTGCACAGGAGCGGATTTATATACAAGCTTACAATACTTAAGCATCAGGGCTCCCAATGAGCAGGGGGCCCCCAAACAACAACTAGAACCGACACTTCCCATACAGCAAAATATATCTGAGATATAGCCAGATTTTATGCCTACAATTTCAAGTCAAATCTGAGATATCTTATTTTCAGATATTCACAGAATATCTGCAAGACATCATTATTCAATATCACATTATATCTTTTAAAAAGACATCTCTGCAACATTTGCATTCGAATATATGCCCGATTCACAGTTAGCTCTTATATTTTATAAAGATCAACTCAAGTTTATTCGTAGCCAATAAAACAATCCGAGAGGACTTGAACGCCGTACGGACTCGTCCCGGCGAAAGCCACACGCCGCGAGGAAACTTAGAAAATTTTCACCGGGCGGCGCCGGAGGTAACGACCGCGGCACGAAAGCAACTCGCCGCGAGGAGACTTAGAAAACTTTTACTGAGGCTGCGCCGGAGGTAACGACCGCGGCGCGAAAGCAACATGCCGCGAGGGGACTTAAAAAATTTTCGCTCGGCCGAGCGCTAGTAACATGCGCTGCCGCGACGCGGCTACATGCGCCAGTACCTTCTCGTAAGCAAAAATCCTTACGCACTAGGATAAAAGTGAGTCTGTAAGATACTTGGCTCTAATATTTTTCGTGATATCTCCGAGATATCATACAGTGCAAAGATGGCAAAATGCAAAATATTGGAATAGTATCGAAGCATAATTTTGAATTTATTGCGAATTTTTATGTGAAAAGAACTTCTTTTACATCTGAAGAAGGATTCAGAATTGGTGACATAAAAATGAATTTCTTTTGAACTCTCAAGAATCATTTTAGAACAGAGAATAAATACGGAAAAAGAATTAATTTTATAAATCGAGAATTTAAAAAGAATTCTTTTTTTCTTGCTATTTGGGTTATATATAACATATCTGCTTTTAAATGAGACATAGATATTCAATGTATATGCAGAATCAGATATCATATCTGAGATAATATTATCATGGCTTTTTATAATCTTGGAGATGTCTCTGAGATATTCTCATGATATCTTGCGCAATCAGATATTCCGTCATTCAGATATCTTCTAGATATCTTGATGATATATTTTGCTATGTGGGTTATGGCTTCTGCACACAGAACGCGCAAACACTTGCCGCGCGGAAAGAAGCAATGAAATAACCAATCAACGTATCGTTTTTCCGTAAAAAGTTTATTGGCTACTGCGTTGCTTCTTTCCGCGCGGCAAGCGTTTCCGCGTTCTGTTGTTTGGAGGCCCCCTTGACATAATGGCTGCGTTTCTAAACTCATCAAGAAAGAGGATAACCTATTTAGGCTGGGTTCGGGGAGCGCGCTTTTAGCGCTATGAGCGTGCTCTGTCCTTATTCAACTTTCAGTAAGTAACAGAGATAGAATGACGTTGTCAGCGCTAATAGCGTCTCCCCGAACTCAGCCTTAATCATGACTAGGGATCTTCTAGTGAGGAATTAGAGAGAGAGAAGTTATCCTTGTCTAGCCTACAGCGTAGTCAAATAAATGTAAATTTGAAGTTGGCTAAACTACGGGACAAATAAAGTCCCGTATTCACCTACTATGTATTATCTATGTGTAGGTTACGTTCTCATAGTTGTAACGCGAGAGTTCCCCTTTTGGTTAATTCTCTCTTATCTTGAGTTATACCTTGAAAGAATATCACTCTTTTAATTACCTCACAACTTATACATTACAGGAAAAAAGAAAATCTTGTTTAACGTATTAGATGTCTGAAAGAGTTAAGGTACATTGTAAATAAAATTTCTAAATACTACTCCGTAAGTACTACTTCGTAAATTGATTTCGTATTTTATTTTCTACCCTTATGGAAAAATACACTCAACTTTTGGTGTTAACCGTTAAAAAAACACCAAACAAAAACCCTTAAAGTTGGGTGTGATTTCGATCATTTGAAGGTAAATCTTCAATTGGCGGTCCGAAATCACACCCAACTTTAAGGGTTTTTCTTTGGATGATGGTTAACCTTCAAGTGATGGTTAACCTTCAATTAATGGTTAATCATTAAAAATGACGGTATAAACCCTAAAAATATGAACCCTGAAATGAAAGTAACACTCAAAGAGAATAAACCCCCTTATTTGAATGTTCACAATTTGCTTCCGCCGATAATACATACCCGCAAAAGAGAACATCACCACACACTATATAGTATATATATATATATATATATATATATATATATATATATATATATATATATATACAGGATTTTATTTCGTGTGCCAATTATTTCCACTAATTATCTCAGAAAGTATTGGTTTATTGGAAAAGTGTTTCAGATAAAAGTTGAAGGGTTTGAAGGAGACCGCAGTAGACGATTTTATTAGATTTTGGGTCCGGGGCCTGTATTGGAGGACTTTTTAACTTAATTTTATCTCAAAAATGTGCTGTTGCAATAGTATACTCCAATTTTTTTTAAATATTTGTGTATGCATCTTCTTGGAGTGTTTACAAATATTTAAAAAAATTGGAGTGCTATTGTAACAGCATATTCTTAAGACAAAATCAAGTCAAAAAGTCCTCTATACCATTTTTTTCTCTGGCAAACAATCATCAAGATATCACAAGCTAAATATTGAAAAAGTTACCAAGTTTTCCTTGAATATCTCAAAAAGTATTAGGCAAATAAAAGAATTTTTCAAACAAAAGTTGTTCAAATTAATTAATAGAGAAAAATGAAGTAGAAGCAACTATTCTGTATTTATTTGTACAAAATACCTTCAATTCACACAATAGTAATATCATTTTTTCGAAATATAATTTATTAATTATAATTTATAATAACATTTAGTGTTTACAAATTAATAATAATAATATTTAAATTTTAATTTTAATTACAGTTATGTTATAAATTAATATAAATATTTATTAAAAAATAGTTTAAACAAAGTAATAATATATTACTTTTCATCCTTTCATTTATGTTTTACTTTTATTTTATTTTGTATTATATTATTGCAATTATTTCATCAGTCGACTATACTGTACAATTATATCCAGCTACTACTAACCAATACTCGATTAATAATAATAAGGGCTGTCAATTGACACTTAACGAAGATTAATACAATAACATTTAAACGACACTCAACGATAAAAGGATCATGGCGACACTGATTAAATCGACATAGAACATTAAAGGTTAACACCCCGTTAACACCAAACCAACATTCAACGATGAGGATCAATCTCCAACCTACACTAAATATTGAGGCTTAATCCCCAACCTACACTTATTGAGAATAAACTCCCAATATACACTCATCATTGAGGATTAAACCCACAACTTACCAAAACCTTAATGGTCAACACTCAATTTACACCTAAATTTAAGTGTTGACACTTAACTTTGATGACAAACACTAAACTTACGCCCAAAAGTGTTGAGTGTTAACTCTCAAATTTGGGCGTAAGTTTAGTGTTAACTCTCAAATTTGGGTGTTAACCATCAAAATTGAGTGTACTTTTTCATAAGGGTATTTCTATCTTTTTTCTCAATTACTTGTATATAGGGGAGACCGGGGCGAAGTCGGCCCTATTTCTTCGGTGCCGATTTTTAACAACAAAATAAATCATTTTAGTGAAATACCATTGTAAAGAGTATACCATTGTAAGGAGTGAACCCTTGGCTACAAAAGGAGGATGTTAAAAAGAGGTCATTTTTGGCCCGCTAGTGCAACGTGAAAACGTACTAGAGAATTGTTATTTGGACCATTTAAAAAAGGAAAATGACATTTATTTCATCCTGAAGTGGTGGGAACATGGTTAGAATAAGCGAAGTTTAGCTCGTTTTACCCTTTGACGACAAAGCATGTACGCATAATTTCTTCTCATATTTTAGAAAGTATTTGACCGATATTTATAAAACTTGGTGTAAGAAGGTTTTGTGTCTCTCTCTCAATAAAAGGATTGTGAATATATTGTTAATACCATTTCTGTACATAGTACCAGTTTTCACGTTGCACTAGCGGGCCAAAATGGCCTCTTTTTAACATCCTCCTTTATATGGGCATTTTTGGTCTACGTTGCTTTGTTCAATCGGTATAGAGTAAAAACGACAAAGGTGCAGAAATCGAAAAGTCAAAATTCCCGGGGCGGAGTCGTATCTTCATTCTCGGAGTGGATTTTAAATAAAGATACATAATTTTGATCATAAAAAATAATAGAGTACACTTTATTCATTGTTTTTTAGTAGAAAAATGGAAAGCGAAAAATAATTTCAAGAAAATCAATTTTCTTTTTCGCTAACAGTTAAAGCATGTAAAAACAGAGTCTGACGAGTGCACGCACTCGTTGTGTGCCTCACGCCTGCACGAAATGCACTGTTTTTCATCGGCTCTGTTTTCTATTATCTCCGAGCATACGCAGCACATATTATTTAGCTTTCTTGACTTTGTTTTGGCTTGGTCACGACTTCGCCCCGAACACAAGTTTTAGGTTTAGTCGCTTATAAAATAATATAAATTAATGAAAATAAAAAAAACTGCACTGGATTCGTGTTCAGCATGCATTACTCTTTAGAATCACTTACTTTGAGATTCGGAAAGACAATAATACTTAAGATATTACAAACTTTCGACGCGGAAGAAATTTTACTTTCGACCTGCGAAAACACGTTTGCTTCGATAAGAATCACAACACGGCACGTAACCTCACTAAACTCCGTTGATCACGTGGGCACCATAAGCCGCGTTTACAGTATTAATGGCGAGTTCACACAACGTACAGATTTCGAGATAATTGCAAAAACGACTCCGCCCCAGGGCCGACTGCACCCCGGTTTCCTCTAATTATTTTAGGGCTTTTAATTATTTTAGTCTTACTGAAAATGTCTGAACACAAACGCAAGTATCTGAGCAGAAGTCGTAAGAGGAAATTCAGAGAACAAAAATAAGTAGAACTAGCAAAATGCCAAAAACTTTCAAGTTTTTTCTCATGTACATCTTTTACTTCGGCTTCTCAGAATGATTTTGGGAGTCATATGAGCAATAGTGTACAAAATGCTGAAGAAACAGATAAAGAAGAGTATTATAAAGAAAGCGAAGAAATTAATGATTATGCCGATCAAATTACCCAAGAAAAGAATGCGGAAGACGAAATCCATAATATAAGCTATAACGTAATTGAAAAGATAGAAGACTTTGATAAGTGTGGCGGCTGCGAGCGCCCTGACAAACGGCGCCTCAACCGCCACACCGATCACATACAACGCGCGCCTACCGAACGGCAACCCGTGGTCCGCGTCCTGCCGGGAGTGAGCGCGCCAGCGGCACCGCAGCCAGCCGTGCGCGGTGAACACGTGCTTTCACCGTGACAAGGATAACAGCAAGCTTCCACCGCTAGGCGGCTGAGCTTTCTCGTAAGGAAAGTTCGGCCAGGACTAGTATATAAAGGCCGGCAGCGAAAGCACGGTAGACGATTTCCATCCAGCTGCCCTCCGACAAGGACGCTACTGAAGGAAGAGTCTAAGTGTCGTAACAGTACGCTGCGCCAGTGGAATCCGACGAGGCCACCGACGCCACGCTCATCGCTGCCGCCGAAACGCCCGGAGCAGCCACAGGACGTACGCCCTGCAGCGTGGACGCTCATCCACCTGGATTCGCCGCCGTGGCCGCTCACGAGGCCTCCTCGAGACCACCTCACAACGTGGGACATCCGCCTCCGCCGTTATACCTCTCCTCGCTGGACGGTGCCTCCAATGCTGTCGCCATTACCGCCATCTCCCAGGGAGCAGTCTTCGCAGGGGACCCAGACCATACCCCCGGCTCGAGTCCACCGGGGCCTGCAAGCCCAGGTTCGGGCCTACGACTCGGAGGTACAAACCGATAGCGAGTGGGAGACACCGACGACCGAGAGAGGAGTTCAGACGCATATGCCGAGTACCACCACAACACACGCTACGCAAACCGACGATCAGGACATTGACCACCGACCCTCCTACACGCCGCCCGGTACACCTCCGGCTTGGAGGAAACCCGGCCCGTAGGGACCGCGCCAGCTACTCCACCGGACGCCGACATCGCCGTGCCTCCTCTGGAGTGAGCGCTCTCCGCTGTAAGGCGGAATCAAACGGCCCTAGTCAGGGCCACATAATACTCCACGTAAACGGCCCTTCTCAGGGCCACGTTCAATCACCTGTATATAGTTGTACATAGAGTCTAGAGATAAGAATAAATGCGTGTATATACCAGACAGCACAGCTCTCGTCATTTACGGCTCCACACATTGCGCCTCCTATCCAGCGAGCGAACACACGGCGAGCGAAGTCGACTATAAGGGGCGAACGAACCTTCACCCCATAATAAGTATAAAGACTTAGCATTATGACCCGATTCAATTAATAAGGAATTTATAAATAACTGTCTTTCAAAAGAAGCATCGTTTTTTTTTTCAAAATAGGAAGCAAGATAACGTTTATTTTGATTCAAATAAATCTTATAAAAATATAAAAAACAGACAATTTAGTAATAAATATTTCGAAAAACGTCTAAGAAATGGACAAAAAGTAATCAGATCATGACTATGTTATTCTAATAGTAAAGGATGCATTTACTGTTCAGTATTCCAGGAAAAAAGAATTAGATCTGCCGAGATATGACCAGATCTGATTCATCAGATCTGGCCAGATATAATTTGATCTGCAAATTGTCTCTATCTAGCCAGATCTGAACAGATATAACCAGATCTGACCAGATATTATTTGATCTGCCGAGATATAATTATTTACCGAATGTATCCAGATCTGCTCAGATATAATTAAAAATCATGAAGGGATATAAAATGCTATAAAACCATAAATATATCGATTTAATTTAAAATTGTGTGCCACTTTATTATAAGCATGGACCCTGATACAATTGATATAAATTGTACGGTACACTTGATTTATATACCGTTCTTATACCATCCTTTGTCATATTTTAAATGCGGATCTCATCAAATGCCATCTATCGGATGATCCGACATTTGCATTGGGTATAACAGAACGGTCGGGACACTGGATTATCTCGGAAAGATGACGTTTTCGGAAGAAATGTTTTATACAAAAGTTGTAGGGTACCAAGTTACCATTATGTGGTGATATTGTGTGGATGTAATCTATAAGCTATTAAATAATAAATTGAAAATTTTTTCACTTTTATTTATCCATCATCTATATAAGCTTACAATGTACAAAATAACTTATATTTCTGTGATTGTCTTTTGTATTTTAGATATAAGGCGAGTTGATGAAAATGCATTTATAACAAATAACTAACATTTTTTTGTTCATAAAAAAATACTTGTCTTCTGCAAATTATATCTTTATCATAATTTATATATATATATATATATATATATATATATATATATATATATGCTCGGGGGGGGTGTTAAAGCAATCCCCGGATTCGCGAATTGGTCTGTAAAAGGCTGGTTCGAAGGACCAGAGGAGGGTGTCGGCCCCTGGTGTGCACGATGCATGCAGAAAGTTACGACAAAAGCGACTCACCGTATCGTTGCCCGGCCCTCCTGGCCTCCTTCCGTTCAGCAGCAAGCCCTCCGTGATTGCAGGAGGAGCAAAGCAGGCAGGCAAGCGTGCGTTCAGGCAGGCGAGGCAGGAGGGAGCAATTAAGCAAGGCACAGGCAGGCAGGCAAGGCACGAAGATCTTTGGTAATGCGTGTCGACTCAATCGAGACCAATAACAAGAGCGCTGTTAACTTGACAATATCCGAGTGATGATCGTCTGACTTTGACCACATCCGATTGACGAGTGAGTGCTCCAGCACTCTCGTGCTCGCGCTCCTGTGAAGTACGGCGCGAGCGAGTACCAATTGTTCCCATTACGGGGATGCCACCCGCGGGCGGGCAGCACGAGTCGGGTGAGTCGCGCGAATATTGACTACGTATTGAACGCGATCCGCCGACGCTTCGCGCGAGTCACCAATCCGAAATCGACGTTACCGACGGTAATATAATCTATCTATAATAAACTAATCTACTGTACTATCTCAGTACGGACTTAGGAACTAACGCAACTACTAACACTAGAAACGAAACACTAGAAACAACTATATGTACAAGTGAGCGCCAAACATCCCGCCCACCAAAATACAACGTAGTGTATTTTATTAATCCGTCTCCGTCGCCCGTAGTGAAGTGCCCAACAGCAAAGAGCACAACTTCACCAAGGGGCGCAAGATCGAGCCATCCGCCACTCGGACCGTGGCGACGCGGGAGACGCCGTCGCTACCCGGGTGTAGCGCTTCCACGCGTCCCCGTTTCCAACGTAGCGGGGACATATTTTTGTCCTTGATGAGGACTAACGACCCGACATTGAGCTGATTGGCGGAGGTCCACCACTTGGGACGCTGTTGCAGAGTATTGAGGTACTCATTGTGCCAGCGCCGCCAAAAATCCTGGTGGATTCGCTGAACGAGCTGCCATCGACCCAAGCGATTCACTGGCAACGGAGTCACGTCGGGAGTGGGAACGGCTACAAGGGGTTCCATTGTGAGGAAGTGGCCCGGGGACAGGACCTCGAGATCCAAGGAATCGGTGCTCATAGGGCAGAGGGGCCTGGAGTTCAGTACAGACTCTATCTGCGCGAGGACCGTAGTGAACTCCTCTATTGATAGGATTTGGTCCCCCACCACCCGCCGAAGGTGTGCTTTAAACGACCTGACTCCGGTCTCCCAGAGGCCCCCGAAATGGGGCGCAGAGGGAGGATTAAACGACCATCGTATCTTCTCTCGCTCAGCCGCGAGGCGCATGTGGGTTTCTAGTTCCCGCGCGGCTCCCACAAAATTCGTGCCACAGTCGCTATACAAGAGCGAGCAGCGTCCGCGTCGGGCCACAAAGCATCGCAACGCAGCGAGGAAGGAGTCCGTGGACAACGAAAAGGCTACTTCCAGGTGTACTGCCTTGACCGCAAACCAAACGAAGAGGCACACGTACACCTTGAAGGAGGAGACTCCCCGAGCTCGACGAGTGACCATCGTAAAGGGTCCCGCGAATTCAACGCCGCTGATCGAGAATAATTTGGCTTGACTAACCCTATCGACCGGTAGATTTGCCATGAAGGGCTGGGAAGCATGCGGATTCGCGCGGAAACACTTATAGCACCTCGAGAGTACGCGTCGGATTGCGCGGTGTACTCCGAGGATCCAAAATTGTTGAGCGAGTAAGTATTGCAGCGTGCGTCTACCCGGGTGTAGATGTGCACAGTGCACTTGTTCAATAACGAGTTCAGTTAACCTATGTTTATTAGGCAATAGAACAGGGTGCTTGGTCTCGAAAGACACTCCCGATTTTACGAGCCTACCGCCCACCCTGAGAACGCCCGTAGGATCAAGGAAGGGAGCGAGTGTGAGAAGAGGCTTGGGGATTCTTTTCCCGCTTCGAAGCCGATCTATCTCATCGCAAAAGACTTTGGATTGCACGATTTTTACTATGACTAATAACGCGGAGTGCGATTCGAATTGATCCACGGCCAAGGTCGCGGGCACCGCCCTAGCATGGAAACTATTCGCAAATCTTAGAGTATACGCGATTATTCTACAAATTTTATCCATCGACGAGAATTTATCTAGTAACGAATATATGGAGTTAGGTGGATCGAGCGCGACTAGTGATACGATCCTTTCCTCCACGCTCGGAAGAGACTCCTCTGAAAGGACAGGTTCGGCTCGGGATTCGAACTCTACTAGCCACTCAGGGCCTCCCCATCACATCGAATTAGCCACTAAATCATGGAGAAAAAGGCCGCGGGAGCAATGATCCGCCGGATTGGACTCAGTATCGACGTGGTTCCAAGCTGAGACCCGTACGTTGTCCTGAATGCGGGCAACGCGGTTGCGAACAAACGTCTTCCACCGATGAGGAGACGAGCGAATCCAGGCGAGGGTAACCCCGGAATCTGACCAGGCGTATTCGGCATCAATGCTAAGATGTCCCTGAAGGACCTGACGAACGTAGGCGATCAACTTTGAAAGCAATAGAGCTGCACAGAGCTCCAAACGAGGTATGGTGATAAACCGAAGCGGTGCGACTTTGGATTTAGCGCAGAGTAAACGAATTACCACGCCATCGCGCGTAACAAAGCGTAAGTATATTACTACGGCTCCGTACCCCAACTCACTGGCATCGCAAAAGCCATGAAGCTCACAACGAGCTACATGGCATATATCGAACGCGCGCGGAACGTGAAGGGAAATCAACGCGTCGAACTCGGTCTGATAGCGCTCCCAACTGCGACGTATCTCTGTCGGAGGCTCGTCATCCCAATCCAACTTCAGCGTCCACAAACGTTGTATCAGACATTTCGCAGTAAACATGAGTGGAGCCAGGAATCCCAAGGGGTCGAAAATGCGCGCTACCTCCGACAATATGGTACGTTTAGTACACTTGCGATCCAAAGGATTGACTTGAAATCCGAAACTAACGGATTGCGAATGCCAACGAAGGTCTAAGACTTTGAGGGATTGATCCTCGCTCGATTCAAACGACAACATAGATTGGCTACATAACTGCGGGTCGAGCCCATCCAACGCAGCAGGATGGCTACTCGCCCATTTCCTAAGTTCGAAGCCGGCACTCCGGAGTAGCGATAATAATTGATCTCGAAGCGCGCGAGCCTGCTCCACCGTACGAACGCTAGTCACGACGTCGTCCACATACAGCGCCTCGAATAGGGCGGCGAAAGCTAGAGGATATTTTTCACGGTACTTGTGAGCTAGCTGGAGCGAGCAGTAGATCGCTAAGAACGGGGAGGAAGTGAAGCCGAACGTAACCGTCTTGAGAAGATAATCGAGGATCGGATCCGACTCCGAGAAACGCTAGACAATGCGTTGATAATCGCATTGCTCCGGGTTTATCCAGATTTGACGAAACATCTGCTTCACGTCCGCGGTTAGAGCTACCGGTTCGGCACGAAATCTAAGCAGGATGACGAACAGGTCTTGCTGTAACTTCGGACCGCTGAGCAAGGTGTCGTTTATCGATAGACCGTTGGGACAGCGCGAGGAGGCGTTAAACACTACCCGCAATTTGGTGGTAGTGCTATCGAGTTTGTATACGCCATGGTGAGGCAAATAATAAATATGATCATCCGACGGGAATGGATTCTTGATTAATTCCATATGACCGCTATCGAGATAGTCCTGCATGAAGTTATTGTAACTAATCCTAAAGTCGGGATTTGACTTGAAACGGCGCTCGAGCGCGCGGAGACGACTAACAGCTATAGAACGCGAGTCGACGAATGTAGGAGGATCCAAAGGGGTACGAAACTATGAAACGACCCGAGTGGTCACGATATGTGGTCTTTGCGAAGATCTCCTTACATCGACGATCTTCTTCCGAACACGACGTGTGTTTCGGAACCTCTTCTAATTTCCAAAATTGACCCACTGCGGTCTCGATCGACTCGAGAGTGGTAGCGAACGAGTGCAGAGATGCTACTTGTAACGACGGGGACATCGCGCCCGTCAAGACCCAGCCAAATACTGTGTTGAAGGCGTCTGGTTCCCCATCCCTTCCTTTACGACGACCGTCACGTAATACGGAGACATACGATTCTGCCCCCAGTAAAATGTCAATATTGCCGGGCAAATAATACTCGGGATCCGCGAGCGGCAATCCCATTAAGTGATTCCACGATCGGACCACGACTTTACTGTTTGGCAACGGCGATGTAATGCGCGGAAGAACCGTGGCCTCTATTGGAAAGCGAATATCGTCGCGACCGCGGGCACGGAGTATGAACGACGTAAGGCCCTTCGTGGTGGCCGCGTTTCGTTCACCGCGAAATGGTAGCACTGTGCTTGGTCCGATGAAAACCACCTTTCTGAAGACAGCCTTAACACAGTTATAAAATTGGCCTGGTTCGCGCTATCCAATAGTACGCGAACAGGGAACGCGTTGCCGTGTAAATCTATCAATTCTGCTCGGACGGTGAACAACAGCACGACGCTATTGGCGAGACTAGTCATCGTCACGAGCGGTTTATCTTCCGGTTTGATACCGGTCGCGGTGCCCTGGGCGGCAGGAGTCGCGGTTACCGGCTCGGCCGTAGGGGTGGGACTAGAGCTTTGCTCGAAGTGCAAGAGCGTATGGTGCTTCATTCCGCAAGATCGACATGTCCACGCGGAAGGACAATTCTTCAAGCCGTGACCCGAGTGAAGACAGTTAAGGCATAATTTCAAATCGCGAGCGGTCGAAAATCTCTCCTTCGACGAAAGTTTGAGAAACCGAGAACATTTTGTTATGTAATGTTGCTCTTTACAGACAGGGCAATCCTTTGTGCGTCACAAACGACGAGACCGACGCGGAACCTTTCGGCGAAGCTGAATGCGATTGCAAAATGCTTGAGAGGCCTGATACGGACGCGAGTACCCGGCAGTGATCGGAGAGAAATTTTGTAAGCTGCGTGTACTTGGGTATCTCTTCCGCCCGGTGCTCGGATTCGAACTTCTCCCGAAGCGAACGAGGGAGTTTTCCCAGCAAGAATTTGAGAAGTAGGTAGTCCCACGAGTCCGTAGGGAATCCCAACAAGTTCAATGCCCGCGTATTTTCGGTGAAGGTGTCCAAGAGCGTGCGCAGGGGTGCGGCCGACTCCGATTTCAACGGCTTGTTATGTAGCCCGAAAATTGACATTTAGCATGAAATCCACGTGATAATCCGTCAAATCCCTTGTTTGTTCTGATATCGCGAAACCAAGGAATCATAAGCTATCGCTTAGTTGTCGGCGGAAAGGGGGAGGTTCTTAACGACATTGAGCGCTTCTCCCTTCAACGAGGCCATCAGATATTGGTACTTTTCCATGGAAGTGATATTACGGTTCTCGTGAATGGAAACATTGTATAGCGCGATGAACGAGGGCCAAAGCGCGAGATCTCTCGAGAATTGCGGAAGTGAGATTTTGGGCAGTCGGATAGACGACGTCTGGGCCGGCGCCTGAGGGGGCGCAGGGGTCGCTCGGTCGGCGCCCACAAACCTTTCATAACGCTCGACTATCACGAAGTGTATCTCGTCAAATTCCCTGCGAATTGCGTCCTCCGCGGCAAACTCGCCTCGTCCGAGGCGTTTTGGATCACCTTGAGGTGTGCGATCTCAAAATCTGCGATCAACTTAGCTACGGTGGGATATCTAACGAGAAAATGCGGTCTTTGGGTGGCATTGTCCACGGCGAGCATCGACAGCTCATGAATCTCCCTCATCCGTTGTATACACAACTCGCGTTTAGTTATGTAGCTCCGGCTCATGATGCTCGGAACACGACTACTAAAATCAACCAAATAAAGCGGAACACGCGCACAGGGTTGAGAGTTCACGTGAGCTCGAAGCGATGACAACTCGGTTCAGCCCGAAAATTGACAAATACCGGAGAACAATAGGCTTCGCATACGGAATGCCAGAAACAACAACACTGTTCCGTTCGCCAAGGTAACGAGTAACGGATGGCTCGGTTCGAATGTCTACGCGAAGGCACAATGGAATATCCACGAGAGAATATTCTTCAATGCAATGGGTTAAATCGTATTATTCGCGCGATATCGAAATGACTATTTGATTCACGCACGAATCGGGAAACACGAACGCAAGGAGGCGGGAATCAAACAGTATCGCAACCAAGAGGGCTGCAAGGAATGTACAATTAATAATAAGACATCAAATTTATCAATTAGATTGGCACAGGTACCCGGTTACGACGAGAAATGCACTCAAGCATTCACTTTAATCGAGTTTCAGCAATATGTGTTGCGCGCGGTGTTACGACACGAGCAGTGCATATACAACAGGTGGCACATACACGACACGAGCAACAATCCACGATTTGAGCATTAATTACGACAACGTCTTAGGGCGTTTATAATTGTAATTGTAATATCTAAAGATTATATATATACCAGAGTGCCAATTTATACCGGGAACCAGTGCCGCCAGACAGTATTCTCGATCGATGGCAAATATGTTCGCAAGAATTCCAACGATCGGAATAATATGTATGTCGGGTCGTGCCGTAAGCAGACCCAGCAACAACGAAAATAATCGAGCGCGTTATTATGGTGCGCGAGTCTATGTAGAAAAAACCGTGCACACGCGGCCGGTCCGTGGCCGAGCGCCACGGCCGTCGACTGTGAGGCGAAAACGTATGGCTTGCCCGAGAATATTCGAGATCTGAATATTTCGGTTACTATTCTAACGATTACGATTTTTGACCAATTATCGCGTTAATTGCGGAATTTACGATTAATGCGGATAACGGCGACGGCACGTGTTACGACGAGCGAAAGATTCACGCGAGTATTCTCGTCGCGAAGCGAAACGAAAGAATTGCGAGCGAGAGATATCGTGCGAAACTGGAGACTATCGACTGGAGACTATCGCCGCGCGTTATTGCATCTCGCTATTACGAGAGCGAACAAATTGGCGAATTCACGTCTATTGCAGATAACGGCAATGGCACAGGTTACGACAGCGAGAAGTTCACGCGAGTATTCTCGTCGCGAAGCAAAACGAAAGAATTGCGCCTTCCGCTCCTGTCGGCGCCCCTCGCGGCTTCCTCGCCCGCCGGCGGTCGGTTTGAAAAGCTGCTGAGTCCGGCTGTCCAGGCCGCGACTTCAGGGCCGGTACTCGACTGCCAGGCTGGCCAGGCAGTGGCTGTGGCTGTGGCTACGTCGACCGGTAGGCAGTGTCCCGTGGCGATCTCCCTCGTTAGCGATTCGGCAGGCTTCATCCCGGCGACGTTGGGGCTGATGCGCTCGCCCTGCGAGACGTTCCAAGCAGTATCGGCAATGGGCCCAAGCGTGACCCGCCCGCCGGCCA
Source organism: Temnothorax rugatulus (assembly GCA_035220575.1). Classification (NCBI taxonomy): domain Eukaryota; kingdom Metazoa; phylum Arthropoda; class Insecta; order Hymenoptera; family Formicidae; genus Temnothorax; species Temnothorax rugatulus. The sequence continues at coordinate 83,333 of JASTWL010000201.1, read as the reverse complement.
ACTCCACCGTAGAACGCCTCCTGCAAATTCCCGCGGTGCGACTCAAACCGTTACAATTCCTCTTGGCCATCTACTCGGCATCTGCAATTCTCGCAAAATAAGATAGTTTCTAATGAATTATTACGCGGTTGCCCCGCCCCGCCCCGGCGGAGGCGACATCCTGGACGTTCCCCTCGGCCGAGCCACCGTCTGGACAGGGGACGTGACCTTGTCACGTCACAAGATATGGTTATATCTAAACAGATACAGTCAGATCTGGACTGATTCGATGAAATTCAATCACAGATATGGTTCGATCTAAGCAGATATAGTCCGATCTGAGTTGTCGAAGGCCAGATTACACCCTATATATAGTTATATATAACATATATGACCAGAGGTCTGCGCAGACATGAGAAGTCACATCTGAGCATATCTGACCAAATAAAATTTGATCTCGTGTTGTGATTACAGACCCTCTCCCTTGTGAGCTTCTTCCATTGCTCCCTGTCCTGTGCAACTCGTAAGGCCGTCTCAAAAGGCTCTCGTAGGACCTTTCTGGTAACATCTAGCCATCTCTGGGGTGACCTGCCTCTGCGCCTCTTCCCGTCAGGTTTACCCTGGACTATTGTCTTTTCCAGCGCATCCGTCCTTCTCGCGATGTGATCAAGGAAACTCAGTATCCGTAAGGTTTACCACCTCGCTTAGACGATGTTCCAGTTTGATATCGTCCAATATTGATGCATTAGTGCGGTGGGCTGTCCACGGAATCCTTAGCATACGTTGTCAGTAATACATCTCAAAAGCATCAATGCGACGTCGGTCACTTTCGTGGACTGTCCAAGTCTCCACCGCATAGAGGAAGACTGGGAAAACTAGGGTGTTCATCAGTCTAGCCTTCGTCTCACGACGCACTCCGCAGTCGGCCCATATCTTGGTCAGTTCCTTTGCCGCTGCCCTGCCTAACTGTATTCTGCGCCGGATTTCAAGCTCGCAGTTTCCCGTATTGTTAATAAGGGCTCCCAGATAAACCATGTCACTCACTATCTCACACGAACCGATTTTCTTCATTGCTGGGTAGTTATTGTTTTCCCTGTTTACGATCATGACCTTCATTTTCCTGCGATTGATTTGCAGGCCGGACTCTTCGCTCACTTTTTCTAGCCTCCCCAGCAATTTCTCCAGCTCTATCGCACTAGCTGTCAGTGTAGTGTCGTCCGCGAAACGCAGGTTGGAGATTTTTCGGCCGCCAATGCTGACGCCTCCCTTCCAATCATCAAGTACTAGCTTCATCATGTATTCTGTGTATGCGTTAAATAGGATTGGGGACAGAATGCACCCCTGTCGTACTCCCTTCTTAATCTGACATTCCTCAGACAGAATGCCATTCTCTTTTATCACCGCCTTGCTGTCTGTGTATAGCCGGCGTAGCAATTCAATGAGGTGGAAAGGCACACCCATCGAACGCAATACCGTCCACAGTTTTGACCGGTTGACATTGTCAAACGCTTTTGTGTAATCCACAAAGCACAGGTATAACGGTGTATAAAATTCGCGCGATTTCTTAATCAGTTGTCTGACGTTCAGGATTTGCTCTCTTGTTCCTCTACCCGGCTTGTTCAGGTCATATTTGCCAGCCAATAAATGCGTTGAGACGCGCGTGCAGAACATGAAGGAATATTTTGCTGATGTGGGGGATTAAAGCAATAATATGATAATTGCTGCAGTCATTTGTAGATCTCTTTTTGTGAAAGGGAATCACTACCGACGTCGTCCAATCGGTAAGCCATTCGCATGTCATCCAGATCCTCTGGCATATATTGTAGACTGCCCTCCGGCCGCCCTCACCGAGCATCTTAATGGTTTCGGCGCTGATAGTGTTAACTCCAATTGCTTTGTTGTTGCCAAGTTTTTCGATAGCTGCATCTATTTCCTGCGGCAAAACAACAGGCTCAAGATCAAACCCATCGATCCGCAAACGGAGTGGCGTCCGGAGCGGATTATCGTAGAGGTCAGAGCAATAGTTCTTCCACACGTCAATGACACCATCTATGTCAGAGACCAGATTTCCCTGGGCGTCCTTGACGGACCATAATAACGGTTTGAACTTATTTTCTTGATTGTTCTGAAGAGTTCTTTGTATTCTCCTCTCTCGGCGTGCTTTTGTATCTCTCTGTATAGCTGGTTGTAGTAGGAGTCATCTTATCATTCCTGCATCGACGCTGTATAAGCATCGACAGGTTTTTATTCTGCTATTTTGTGGGAGTTATTAAGCCCGGAGGCCTTAAGCATTCGCCTCTCCAGGACAAGATTCAGGGTTTCCCTGGACATCCAGTCTGCTTTAGGATTCTCCTCCGTGTTGTTACTTCGCAGCGAGTTAGTGTATTTGACGATGCTCTTTCTTAGGTCCTGCCAAAGTACGTCAGATGTGTCTTCCCCGCCTAAAGTATTTAGCTCGGCTAGGACTTTTGTGTTGAACTCTTCAATATTTGAAATGGACTGTAATTTTTTATGTTTCCTTCTAACACAGTTTTTAGTTGGAAGGTTGCTATCAAAAGCTGGTGATCCGTGCCACAGTCCGCACCTGGACATGTCCTGGTGTCTCTGATTGACAAACTCCATCTGCGTCTGATCAGTATATAATCAATCTGATTGCGGTAGTTATTACCAGGAGAACACCAGGTGTAAAGTCTTCTCATAGGTTGTGTGAATAGTGTATTGGCTACTTTCAGTTGATTGTCGACACAGAACTGCAGCAGACGCTAACCTCGCTCGTTACGTACGCCAATTCCATAGTTTTCAACCGTATTCCTAAGATGGTGATCATTACTAGTTACGCCAATTTTGGCGTTCCAATCGCCCATTATTATAAGGATCTCACGGTTTGGGATCATAGCAACGGTTCGTGAAAGTTCGTCGTAAAAATCGTCTATGATATTATCTTCCGCTTTGCTAGTGGGGGCATAAACCTGGATAATATGTAGTGGTGTTGGTGATCCCTTTAGTTTAGTCCAAATTATTCTGTCGCTGACTGGTTAGCTCATTATGCACTCGCTATAAGTCCTCGAAATCCAGAGTGCAACTCCACTATGGCTGTGATTAGTAAAACCCGCGTAGTAGACTGTGTTGCCTTCTGATGTCTTGAAATGGCCATTTCCTCTCCAATGTGTCTCGGATATGCCTGCTGTCTGTAAATTGCATCGAGCTAGTTCCCTCTCCAAAATTGCCAGTTTCCCAGTCTGTTTTAATCCTCGAACGTTCCATGTGGCGATCCTGATTGACCGCCGCAGCCTCACCTTCTCCCGACAGAGTTCTTCGCTGGTCGCCCAGTTTGTATATAGTGCCCAGTGGTCTACACCTACATGCCCAGTCGCACATTTAACAACGTTAGTCCCGGACACATAACGGCGCCGATTGTCAATCGGGTCGCATGACAAACTTCCAGTAATAGTGTTGTTCATTTTATGTGATTCTCGTGGGAAGATAATGCAGTAGGTTCCCTTTACTTTCTGCACCGCAGCGCTGCAGTCGTCGGCGTAGTTCTTACTGCGTCTGCAGTTGTGTGATACGAAGCCGAACTGATTCCTCTAATCCTCGCCTTTGTTAACTATAAACGAAGCTGCTGCCCTTCGTTAGTGTTTGCCATATCTGGCTACCCTCATCTGGTTCAGCCGGTTGACCAAAACTGTTGCCCGAGGGGTGTGGCGCTGGGAGTCACAGATGAGAGCTGGGTATCCGGTGAAGACCAGTGTCTTTGACCATCCATATACCCTACTGGATGTGGCCGTCTCGGACAAAGGTACTACTTCTACCGCATAACCCCAAACACCTCAAAATTTGATCTACTGAGATATAATTTGATCCGGTCAGGTCTAATCCTTTTTTCCCGGGACGTCATTATTTCTAGTTATCACCAATTCTTCATCTTCATCAGATGATTCCGAATTAGATACGAGTGGTTTATGCGTATGTATTTTCCTTTTTTTAATCAAGTCAGCAACTTGACGTTGTGATAGGTCGGATTCTTGTACGACGTCCTGTAATATTTTAATTTTTCAATAGTTGAAAAATAATACGAAATAAATTTCTCTTTTTTCGGAATCCCCTTACAAAAAAAACACCCAAGATTTTGGTGTTTACACCCAACTTTGGGTGTTTACACGCCATTTTCGGTGTCAACGCCTAAATTTTCAGTGTTAACACCGACATTTGAGTGTCGACACCCAAAATTTGGGTGTCGACACCAAAAGTTGAATATCGACACCGAAACTTTGGGTGTAGACACCAAAATTTGAGTGTCGACTCCCAACTTTTGGTGTCGACGACACTCAGGTTTCAGTGGCGACACCCAACTTTTGGTGTCAACACTCGGGTTTCAGTGTTGACACCCTATTATAAAACAAAAGATAAAAATTATAAAATGCAAGGTTAAAACTTTAACTTATTATGAGGCCACATTATACATATATCTAACTTTGAATTATATATATATATATATATATATACCCAAGTAGCAGATGATATTTTTTAAATGTTTTTTTAATATTTATTTTTCATTAATTATACATTGTACAATTCATTGTAAATGATGCAGAGGGTAATAAGCACACTTGACTTATATGATTTGAGTTTAATTGAGCAGTAAAACACACAGAGAGAAAGATGCCCCGAACGGGCGAAACGTACAAAGGTACAGCCGAATCTAAGAGGTTAGATAGGCGCGCGGAGAACATAACGAAATGACTGGTAACGATCCTAGAGATAATAAATCCAATCGGTAATGAAGTCGGTAAAGAAGAGCAAGCTAAACACAATAGAGGGCTAGAGTCACACGAGCGCGCGCTTAAAACAAGAATTCTCAGCGATAAACTAAATACTATTACAATAGTAAAAAAAATATTTTTTTAACATTTATTAAATATTTATTTTACATTAATTATTTGTTTGAACTAATGATTTGGACACTCAACAACACACGGATGTGCCTTCGCTTTGGTGTGCGTTAACAGCATGTGGAGGGGATGCGCTGCTAGCGCATGCCCAGTAATGTCCCTGAATACAGAGTCTGGTCAAGAGATCCCACAAAATGGCGTCTATAAGTAGTGGGGGTAAATGTTCGAGGTGCGTACCGTACGTTATTTATAGGGTACACACGATGCCTTCTTGTTGCATATCAAAGTGCAATAATTCTTCAAAAAAACATTATTATATGTCTTGCATTCCAACAGACGTTGAGAGAAGAAACGAATGGGTGAATAATATTGGTAGATCCGATTTGGACCCTTCAAAGCTTTATTTTGTATGCCAGGTAAGCTTTATGTATCTTTATATTTACAACATTTACAATCGCGATTAATATTACTTATATGCAACAGGTACACTTTGCACCCGAAATGTGGAAACGCCCACGGGTTGACGGAAAAAAGAAATTGAAAAATTGCGCAATTCCAACGATGTGTTTGCCGGATAAAAGTACAAACGTTGCTGAAATAGGTTCAAATGTAAGTTTTTACTACAGTTTTATTGCAATAAAAATATATGTGTATATCTGCTTTTAAGAATTTACATGCCAATATATTTATAATTAATAATAATATAGTGTTATATATCCATTACAGATCGACATAAATACTGAAACAGCAAACAAATTAGAAGACAAAACAAATTATGAAGACTTCTCAGACAATGTGTTAGCAAAGGATATAGAAGAAATAGAATCAACTATTAATATTGCTGAATCATTTACCGAATTGACAAGAAACATCCATAATGAAGAAACAGAAAATTCAATCTCGATAGTGTTAACACCCATTTCATAAACAGTTATACCCGTGCCATTAAACACATTGACGTTGAAAAAGTTGTGGAAGAGGCTGATAGAAAAATTCAGAAAGCTATGTTAGAATCAAGAACAGCAAAATTGAAGCTTCTTCGAGCGAGCAAGATAATTAATAAATTTATGAAATCAAAGGAAATGTTGTTAAAACGTGTTAGACGGCTGACGTGTGAAAAAGAGAAATTAATAAAAGAGATGTGTCATTTGAAACAAAGCAAGAACTTGGAACAAGTGTTTAATGACGACCAAATTGACACTCTCTGTAGGCCACGTAGACGAGTTGACAGATGGTCTAATGATACTATCCGAAAAGCCCTTAGATTGAAATTATCTTGTGGCAGTAGCGGCTACAACGAGATATTGAAACAGAATATTCCTTTACCCTCAGAACGAACCCTCAGAAGAAGACTAGAAGGAATTGATTTTAAACCTGGCGTTGGTGACCAAATGTTTGACATTTTAAGAGAACGAGTATCACACTTCACCGATGATCGAGAAAGAGATTGCATGCTTACTCTCGATGAGATGAGTATCACCGCAGGAGAACAATCCGATCAAAGCACAATGACACGTATCGGCCTCTCGACTCTTCCCGATAGAAGTAGTAATTGTACAGCCATTTACAATGATTAATCCGGACTAGATTTATAGCATTTTCGAAAACGCTATTAGTAGGTTAAATGTAAAAGAGATGTCTATCCTTATCTATTTGCAAGATTTAGATATGTGTATATGCCTCACATTAATAATTTTTATAGATCAGGATAGATATCATTTGGACTTGACTCATGAAATCTAATGGGTGTATATGTATCTGCCGAAACCTGTGTAATATTTATTGTTTTTTAATTGTACATTAATATAGGTAAAATTACAGACGCTACTCATGCGTTAGTTTTCATGCTTGGAGGCATTTACAGACGGTGGAAACTACCTGTTGCTTATCACTTTACGCCTGACAGTGTAGATGGTGCTATTCTGAAACCCATCATAGAAACAATAATTCAAAAAGCAGAAGCCGTTGGTTTGTACGTTCATAGTATAACCTGTGATATGGGTCCGGTAAATTTAGGAATGTGGAGAGCATTTGGAGGTATTATGAGTAACAGACATTCAATAATTAGAAATTCTATTGTTCATCCTATAGATAGTATAAATCGACAATTATTTTTTATGGCTGATGCCCCACATTTACTAAAAAATTTAAAAGTTTCTTTATTAAATAACAAGATTATAGAGTTGCCTACAGAATTCATGCAGACACATAATTTATCGCAGCCAATTGTTAAGGTCCAACATTTACATGAATTAGTTGACATACAAGAAAACTTACAATTTAAATTAATACCCAAGATTAATAAAAGGGATCTGATGTGTAGCACTTTTAACAAAATGAAAGTTAGCAAAGCAGTAAATGTGTGGAATCGGGATGTCAGTAGCGCAATGTATTTCTATGCTGATGAAACCAAGAAAAAAGAATTTAATACAACAGCGGCATTCATTGAAGTTGTGTCCAAGTGGTTTACCTTAGTAACATCACGAAGAGTATCAGTTGCACTAGGAAAACACGCAAGGGGTGAAGACAAAGAAACAAAATTTTATGAGAGTATTGCTTTTCTTATATCTGTTGTGGAACTCTTCAGAGACATTAAAATTGGTGATCAGTCTAAATTTAAACCTGTCCAAAGTGGTGTAATGATAACAACAACTTCTATTATTGAATTGACACAGTATTTAATTGACAAACGAAAATATATTGTTTTAACTGGTCGTTTTACGCAAGATTGCCTTGAGAATTTGTTTTCTTGTATAAGAACAAAGAACCCTGTTCCTAATTCCTTGCAATTTAAACAGAACTTGAAACTTACTGCAATATCGCAGTACTTAAAATCAACTCGTACATCTAATTATGAGACAGATGATGGGCAATTAATTGATGATATTGTAAATCAACCGAAAAAAGCAAAAGAGATAAAAAAAAATGTGCACAAACTTCATTGAATACATCACATTTTGTGAATGCAAACGCTAATATTACTTTAAATAATATAGAATTAAATATTTTATTTAACATAGCTGGTTACTTAATATCTAGTATTATTAAATGTAGTAAAACATGCCGAGAGTGTTTAAATTAATTGGATCCAAAAATTGTAATCCCAAACAAAATTATACTAAATTCGTGCAATTAAGACGCTTCCGTGAAAAAACACTAATTTTTGTTAACGATGAAACATTTCAATATTTTTGTGCAATGGAAATTATTATAAGAAAATATCTTCCATATGTTAAAAATACGTCAACTAATTTTTTAGAATTTTATATGAAGAAAATGCAGAACATTACATGTAATAATATTAAAAATTGCCATAATTTAATGTTACAAATAAAAAAACGCTTTATTATATATAGAGTACGTATTTCTTGCAAGCGACAATATTTATCAAAAACATATAATAGCAAAACACTGGCAATGCATTCCCTTATTAAATAATATTGCTAGACATTATATTGTTATAAGCGAGAATAACTTTTATTTACAATACATGAATTGTGATACATTACTTATAATACAGTATAATAAAGAATATTTTATAATATTTCATGTTTTTAGTTCTTTAAATAAGCGCGCGATTTCTCAACGTTTTTATTGGTAGCGCCATTGTGTGTTCGTGCTGACGTGACCCAATCAAAAGAGATACATGACTTGACCAGACTCTGTATTCAGGGACACTAATGCCTAGGGGCCATATTCTGTTCGTCGTCAGTGCCGTTAAGGGGATGCTGGAGCGACGGCCGAACTTCCTCGATGTCGATAATGTCGAACATTTTTAATTCCGTTCTAATTCGTTTTCTATCATTTTCTATATTACCGGTCTATATCTGCCCTTGTCTAACGAGAGGCATCTGTCCTTGTTCGATTGCTGCGCCATCTCTCGCTACACGCAATACTACTCCGCACGCATACATACATATGAGATTTTCAGACACATTTTTCTCTTATACTAAAGCTTCCAGGCTCATTTCTGAAAACACAACATTGTTCTTTTTTGTAATCCCGAGTGCGCTGCATGCTTATTTTATACGTACAAAGTCTAAATTTTTATATGTAGCAAATGTTGCCACAACAAAACTATAATTTTTCATTTTTTTTTCGTTTTTGATGTCGGCTGCAGCGCACTCCGTTTTTGTGCGTATTTTAATTCTGTAAAAAGTTTTTTCAATTCCGTAAAGCCAATTCAAAGTTTAGTGTGTTCAAAAAAATGTCGGTAATTCTGGCCACTCCAGCATTCCCTTAACGGTGTCGGCGCAGCTTCTACACGATACGAAAAACCTGCGCAACGACGCTTATCGAACTGACAGTTATCGGTAGGTAGGAACGGAATACAGGCTCAGCGCATCTCCTCCACATACTGCCAACGCACACCACAAAGCGAAGGCATATCCGGTGTCGCACATATGTGTCTGATATATTTATAGTCAAGGTCGGTAAATGGACGCGACGTCAGCGTCGCATGATCGCCATTTTTGCCTCAATGAGTATGTATCGTTTATCTATATCTATATATAATTCGAAGTTATATGTATAATGTGACCTCATAATAAGTCAAAGTTTTAACCTTGCATTTTATAATTTATATATACATATACATACACATATATATATATATATATATATATATATATATATATATATATATATATATACACTGAGCAACAAAATTATCGCAACAAAAATTTACGTCAAAAATTTGCCCAACTTCAAATAAGCATAACTCCGCGAAAAATTGTCATATCTGAAAGAATTTTTTTTCATTTTAAAGGGTGAAGTCTGTACTTTAAGGAACCATTGTTAGATTTTGAATTTAGCCTCCTCCCCTCTCGCCGTTTTTCCAAAAGTAAGGACGTGTTTCGTCTCCAAAAAATTGCATACTTTGACACATTCTACGGAGTAGAATGAATTTTTTTCGTAACTATCATGACAACCATCGTAAAATATGGACTTTTCCCTGCAAATTAAAAAAAAAATTAAGTCCGTACGATTTTTTTTCGCCGAGTTATGGCTTATCAAAGTTACCTATGCATTTTTGCGCATTCAATCACCGCCAACATTAGTATTACCCGATGAACACTACGGGGAGGTTATTGGTCGGATTTTGCCTATCGTGTGTGTGTGTGTGTGTTAGCAGAGATAATATGATAATAGAAAAAAAATATATATATATATATATATATATATATATATATATATATCTAAAAAGCTCACAAAATTAAAAATTAAATTAAGGAATCAAGAGCATCGATCCGTAACGAGATGTACGTGTTAATATATATTGAATGTATTAGAATACATTTACATTACAGACGTTTCGGTTCTATACATTGAACCATCCTCAGTGTCTATTTTAACACAACTGGTTACAAAACTTGCAACATTAGCGCTAATTAAAGTTGACAAAGTATATATAACACGGAGACGACAACGTTGATATCGTACGCATAGCTGTAAATAAAATTTCCTAAAATTAAATACGCCGTGTCGCAGATAATAATTCTAATATAAAATACGTACTATTTGATGGTCTGTGGAGAGAACGCTTGTGAGGTCGACATTGACAATATCGTAGCTGGTGTGTTCATTTTGCAAGAGAGTAACAGACTATCCAGTGGCGCACGAACAAACCGATTATACAGACAAAAAGGAGTAGGAAGGGGGAAAGGGAAAAACCTGTGATGGGAGCAAGAAATTAAGGAGGGAGCAAATGAAGCACCGGAAGATATTCCTCGGGAAGAGACTCCGTGTTCTTTTGTTTGTTAAGAGGAGATAACTGTCTCTTTATATGTATCATCTCTGACGTGAGTCTCCTCCTAAGTGACCGCTCAACGTCTAAAAGGACCCCGGGCCCAGCCATAGGGAAAATGGATCCCGGTCAAATTGGTTGAAACTGTAGTATGTTGTACTTCATAATCTCCTGATCAAAAGTGTTAATGGGCACGAAGTCCGAAACCATCTACTTTTCGAGTTAACAGACGTTGAACATGGTAAAAATGAGGATATTGGGGATATTCTATTTTAGAGTATTATCTGCAATAATTCTTTAGGGTCGCATTTTTATGTGTGTCGCGCATGTGTGTGTATGTGTGTGTGCGTGTGGGGATAGGTGCACTTGGACACGGTACATTTGGACACCGTTTATTTGGACACGGTCATTTGGACACGATCAATTGGACACCGTTTATTTGGACACGGTTCATTTGGACACCGTTCATTTGGACACCGTTCGTTTGGACACGGTGCATTTGGACACCGTTCATTTGGACACGATCATTTGGACACGATCAATTAGACACGATCAATTAGACACCGTTTATTTGGACACGGTTCATTTGGACACCGTTCATTTGGACACGGTGCATTTGGACACCGTTCATTTGGACACGATCATTTGGACACGATCAATTAGACACCATTTATTTGGACACAGTTCATTTGGACACCGTTCATTTGGACACAGTGCATTTGCACACCGTAAAAAATACGGCCTGTGCAGTTGGACACCGTAAAAAATGCGGCCTGTGTAGTTGGACACCAAAATGCGCGATCTGTGCAGATGGACACGAAAATGCGCGACTTGTGCAGTTAGATACCGAAACGCGCGTGCATGAGGGGGGGTGCGGGGAGGGGCAAAGCCCCCCCCCCTCTCACGCTTACAGCGAGGTACATTTCCTACCCGGGCACGCCGAAAGCGTGTCCTAGGGGGGGTCCGGGGGGGGGGGCAAAGCCCCCCCTGCCCACGCGTCAACCCCACCGCCATGTGCACGGGGGATGCGGGGGGGCAGAGCCCCCCCGCCCACACTCCCAGGTCCACTCACACCGACCATGGGGGGTGCAGGGGAGGCGAAGTTCCCCCCCGCCCACGCATGTACTTTGATGTATTATATAGGATATATTGACGAGTAGGGATGCAATAATATTAACATAATTTATGATTAATTTGTCTATCTTTTTCGTGTCCAACTGCACAAGTCGCGCATTTTCGTGTCCATCTGCACAGGTCGCGCATTTCGATGTCCAACTGCACAAGTCGCGCATTTTGGTGTCCAACTGCACAGGCCGCATTTTTTACGGTGTCCAAATGCACCGTGTCCAAATGAACGGTGTCCAAATGAACCGCGTCCAACTAAACGGTGTCTAATTGATCGTGTCCAAATGACCGTGTCCAAATGAACGGCGTCCAAATGTACCATGTCCAAGTGCAGGCCACTCTGCGTGTGCGTGGGTATGTGTGTGTGGGTATGTCTGTATGAGCGTGTGCGTGTGCGTTAGCGTGTGTATGTGTGTGTGAGGGGATATGTCTGTGTATGTGCGTGTGTGTGTGGGGGGAAGGTATGTCTGTGTATGTGCATGTGAATGTAGGTATGTGTATATTCTTATAATCAGTGCACCGTCGGCATTAGCATCACCCAATGTACACCGCGTGGAGGTTGCGCGATCGGATCTTGTACATCTTTTGTACATAATCCCTGAAAAGGACTGGTTAATGTATAGTCAATGTATATGATTAGGGTCGCTCGTTGATGTTACGTGGCTGCGATCGGTTCGCTGAATCACGAATTATTATTACATAATTACAAAAGTAATTAGAGTGAAGAAATTGAAGTGATTGCCTTCACTGGCCGGATCAATCTTGGGTCTTGCCTTCACTGGCCGGATCAATCTTGGGTCTTGCCTTCACTGGCCGGATCAATGTTGGGTCTTATCTTCATTGGCCGGTACACCTTGAGTAATACTAATGCCGGCGGGATTGTAACTTTCAAGCTTTGTAACTCGAAAAGTACTTCATGAAAAAATATTTAAATATAGTGTTTTGGAAAGCTCTTTGGGTAAGCTACAAGAATATGCAATGAAAAATAGAGGGTTCCATTTAAAAAAATAAAGTTGAACTCCATATGACCTCGGCACGTTCACTCAAGGTCAAACCAATGACACCGTCTTGTGCCCTCCTTCGAACCAAACAACTTTTGTCTGAAACGTTTTTCCGTATCTTTCATATTTTTCGAGATATTTGCCTGGAGCGATTAAAATGAAACACCCTATATATATGTATATCACACTTTGTAACGAACGTCTGAACACGTCTGAACACGACAGTGATCGAGGCTCTTGTGAGCACCCCTGATGCCCGCACGCACGCGTGGCGCGCCGAGCCGCGCCGCCCACCGGGAGCTGCCCTCTGGAAGGGCGGGAGCGCATCGCTCGTTCAAAGCCTTCTCACAATACTCCCTCCCTTTGTGCGAGCGATCCATGGTTCCTCTCTAAGTTTCCTCTTTATCTGAAACATAACAAGAATCAGTTATCGAGTAAAATTAATCTCTAATTTTGTTCAAACTCTATATTCATTATCTTGTCTGTTAGATATGCAAATGCTTCTAAAGGTAAAGGTTTTGTCATAATGTCTGCCAAATTCTCTTTGGTCTCAATCCATTCGACTTTCACCTTCCCTTGATCAACACACTGCTTGATAAAATCTCCATGAGTGTCAGCCATACTATATGTTTTCTGTTTCCAGTTTCTTCTCTCTCTTCTAAGTTTTTCTTTATTTCCTCTAAGTTGTCATTAAACATTTTAAGTTTGTGACTTCCATCCTTCTTAGTGCAGTTTCCTGCTGCTCTGTTGTCACACCAGATTGTTGCAGGCAAGAATGTTCTTCCAACAACATACCTGAGCGACTTGTCTAATGAGATTACTTCTTGACAGGCTTCACTCATTGCTAGATACTCTGCTTGACAGGTAGAGAGTGTAACATATGTCTGTTTATGACTTCTCCATGCTATCACATCTCCAAATAATTTGATTATATATCCTCCAGTGGATGTAGAATCGATGCAATCTCTAAAACTAGCGTCTGTCAGTGACTCTAACTCATATGTTTTACCTCTGAATATCAATCCTCGATTCACAGTTCCTCTAAGATATCTGAAGACTCTTTTTACATCTTGCCAGTCTTCTTCCGTGGGCTCTAATTGTCTTCTTGCCAAATAGTTCACCGCAAAAGCTATAAAATCATCAGGTCTTGTAGCATTTGCCAGATACATTAAGCTTCCTATAGCTTCTCTATAAGGTACTCTTCTAATTTCCTTTCCAATGCTCTTTTCTTCTAATTTACTCTTTTTGTTTTTGTTGCTCATTTTCCTGGTGACCATAGGAGTACTCTGAGGCTTGCATTCATTCATATGGAACTTTTCCAATATGCTCTCAGTATATCGCGTCTGATGAATGCTCATATATCTTTCTTCTTTGTTTCGCTCTATTGTTATTCCCAGAAAGTTCTTGGGTTCTCCAAGATCCTTCGTCTCAAATATTTCACTTAACTTCTCTTTGATTTCCTCTAATTTCTTCTGGTCATTGCTTGCAACCAACATATCGTCTACATAAAGTAGTACGACCACTATTTTGCCTTCTTTCCTCCATGTGAACAGGCATGGCTCATGCAGGTCATTCTCTAGTCCAAGTTTCTGAGCCTCTTCTGAAAATCTCTTATTCCATCTTTTCGGACTTATCTTCAATCCGTACAAAGCTCTATTTAATTTACACACCTTGGTCTTCTTGGTGTTTTTATTCACTTCTACTCCGTCTGGAATTTCCATATATATCTCTTCTTCTAGAATTCCATTCAGGAATGCAGTCTTTACATCTAACTGACAGGTATATAAATTATACTTGTTTATTATTACCAGTATAGATCTAACCAACCACAATCTTGAAACCGGTGCATATGTCTCTTTCAGATCATACACATTTTTGTCTTTACATTCTCTTGTCACCAGTCTCGCTTTATATCTGGTTGATCCATCTGCTTCTAATTTTCTTTTAAATACCCATCTTGAATCTATGATGTTAGCTCGTCTACCATCTAACATCTCTGTCGGTCTATCAACAAGCGCCATACTTGATTGATTTGCATAGAGTCAAGTTCTTCTATTACAGCATTTTTCCAGTTTTCTCTTTCGCTGCTTGTCATCGCCTCTTCATATGTTGAGGGTTCTCTATGTAATGATGCCAGAAGACATCGACTCAATTCTACTTCATTCTCTATATTCTGTTGAATATTTTTCACAGTAGTATAATTAGCAAAGCTAATATCTTCTATTGGTCTCCGCACATCAGTGTCTCCATTATCTTCTAGTTTTCTTTTGGTTTTACTTCTAGTCATTGGAGTTTCACTTTCCTTAGGTGCGACCTTCTGCTTCTGTTCGTCTAATTGTGTTGTTTGTTTTCTCGGTCTTCCTCTTTTCCTTTTCTCAGGGATCTCTAGTTTCTGTTCTCCCTTTTCCTCGTCTTCTACGAATTCTTTCATCCAATTTTTATTTGAGTCTTTTTCATCTTCTATTTGACTGTTTTTGTATGTATCTTTATATGTTACTTTTTCATTAAATCGGATGTGTTGGAACTCTATAAATTTTCTTGTGCTTGGATGCCAGAGTATATATCCAGTGTCAGTGTATCCCACCAACACACCTCTAATAGCTCTCTTATCGAATTTCGACGTAGGCTTTGGTACTCTTGTATATCCAATGCATCCGAATCTCTTTATTTGCTCAAAATGACAACTCGTTTCTGATGAAAACTTCTTTAACGGGATCTCGTACTCTATAGTTTTATGTGGAGATCTGTTGTACGCATGCACAGTAGCGTCAACTGCCAACTCCCACATACTCTTTGGTAATCCCGAGTCGAACATATATGTTCTTACTTTCTCTTGCAACGTTCTGTTGAACCTTTCTGCAACTTCATTGTGTTCCGGAGTGTACGGTGGTGCAAATATGGCTTCTATCTTTTCTCTTTTCAACACCTCTCTAAATGCACCTCCCGTGAATTCCTTGCCTTGGTCTGACTTCACGTAGCACAGCTTTTCTTTTTTTCCTAGTCGATTTCTGGCGGATATTAGATATTTCTCTAGAGCCTCTCCCGATTCATCTTTCGTCCTCAAAGAGTAGGCTTTCGCTAATCTAGAATAGTCGTCTATAAAGGTGATTATAAACCTCTTTCGTCCTAGATAGGATGCAGGTTTTATTGGACCCATGATGTCCGTATGTATTACCTGTAGTGGTCTCTGAGCTCTATTTCTATTTTCTTTAAACGGCAGTTTTGCCATCTTTGCCATTATACAAACTTCACACTCTACCCAGTGAGAAATCAAAAGTCGAAATGATATCGAAATGACATCGAAATATGGACATCGAAATCCAACATCGTTTCGAGATTTAAACGGGCCTGATTTCGAGAAATTTTCGACATCGAAATCAGCTCGAAGACATTGATTTTTCGATATTCACCCGGCATAAAAAAAAAAATTTTTTTTCGAAATTTTATTACTATTTTATAACTAAATTTGTTTCTTAAGATGTAGTCTATGATTATAAATATTTTCTTGTATTTGAAAAACACACTTACCTTGGTGGGATTCGAACTCGGGACCTCTGGATCGTGAGCCAACTGCCTTACGTGGTAGACTACTTCTTAATTTGATGTACGTGTTATATATAGTCTACATATGTCATAACCAGCGTAAATATATAATTTTTCAAAAATCATCTTAAGAAACAAATTCAGTTTAAAAAGAGTAATACAATTTTGAATTGGATATATGATATAATATTTCTTAATGTCGGGTGAATGTCAGAAACCAGTGCCGGCTCATTATGAAATTTTGTGTTCGTAAATATATTTATGAAAAAAGTATATTTTTATAAAGTTAAAACATTCTTATCAAATCCTTACAAGGGCCTTATTAGATAAAAATATTCGAGCTAATTTCGACGTCGTTTCGACGTCGTTTCGACATATCGTTTCGATATTAGCTTTCTCACTGATTAGATATATTTTTATATAAAAAATTTTCTACCGGTGTCTTTTTCAGTACATATACAAAATAATTTAACTAATCATATCAAGAAAATTAAGACGGCGAATATTATTGTTGATTGTATGTGAATATTCGCCGTTTTGCAATGTTGCAACGTTTCTGCAATGTGACTGCAAGCATCTGTGCTGTACATGGGAATTCTTAAGCGGGGAGCACACACTTCTGCACAAAAGCGGGGAACACAGACTTTTGCATAACGCATAATACGTAAGCATAAGAAAACTGATTGGTCTATTTCCTTATGCACATGTGTATGGACCAATCAATTTTCTTATGCTTACGCATTATGCGTTGTGCAGAAGTGTGTGCTCCCCGCTTTACTCATAGTCCGAGATCCGGTATTAGAAATTTCTACCCTCATCTGTTATTTACGAATGATAAAAAATATATGCTAGATAACATATACATTGATACATCGCAAATAGGTTGCCGAGCTAAATCCTGACCCATCAATGTTAAATAATTAAATTTGTAATTAAATTTATTCGATCAACTTCCTCGATTGGTTATTTATAAAAATTGTGCATTAGTTGAGAGAATATACCCGAAGGAATTGGAAAAATAAAGGTTGCCTACTTTCCCCTCTGCGCAGCTGTGGAGTTGCCAGGTATAAACAGGTGAGTAAGCGTTATTAATATACCCTCATCAGTTATTTAATCAAATTATTATATCAAATGAAAGCTTATTTAATTCACAATCCAACCGTATTAGGTTGCTTTATCAAAAAGTTGATTGCATCCATGGTTGCCTAGATTTTGAGTTAAGCCTACTTGAGTTAATTTCTCACAAAAATTGAAGGAACACTAAATTTATCTTTAAAAATAGGCAAAATTCGAGCAGCTGTAACTTTGTTAAAAATAAATAAAATTTAAATTTCAAGCTTAAAACCTCTACTTTCGAAAGGTTACTATTATTCGTCCAATTTTTATTATGTCTAGACATAATTTTAATTCAGCGAATTTTTATTATGTCATGACATAATTTTAATTCTGCCGCTAGGGAATTTTTAAGTCGATTCTTATGAATCAAGCTTGAATTCGATGTCTAGGTGTCCCAGGTTGCCGATAACGAGGTCCACATAGTGCGCTCCATAGTTTTCGGTGTCCAGGTGTATTAATACCTTGAATTCGATGTCCACGTGTTCCAGGTTGCCGATGATGGGTTCCAGATAGTGCGCTCTATAGTTTTTGGTGTCCAGGTGTAATAATACGTTGAATTCGATGTCTAGGTGTCTCACGTTGCCGATGACGAGGTCCACATAGTGCGCTCCGTAGTTTTCGGTGTCTACGTGTATACCTCTAATTCGATATCTACGTGTCCTACATTCAGATTTAAAGTTATTAATACGCGTAGACACCAAAAACTACGAAGCGCACTATGTGAACCTCGTCATCGGCAACCTGGGACACCTAGACATCGAATTCAACGTACGATTACACCTGGACACCGAGAACTATGAAGCGCACTATATGGATCCCGTCATCGGCAACCTGGGACACGTGGACATCGAATTCAAGGTATTAATACACGTAGACACCGAAAACTACGAAGCGCACTATGTGAACCTCGTCATCGGGAACCTGGGACACCTAGACATCGAATTCAACGTACGATTACACCTGGACACCGAGAACTATGAAGCGCACTATATGGATCCCGTCATCGGCAACCTGGGACACGTGGACATCGAATTCAAGGTATTAATACACGTAGACACCGAAAACTACGGAGCGCACTATGTGAACCTCGTCATCGGCAACCTGGGACACCTAGACATCGAATTCAACGTACGATTACGCAACGCTTCTCTGTCACTCTCAACGCTCGCGCTGAAAACTTTACATCTAAAATCTAGGCAATCATGGATGCAATCAACTTTTTGATAAAGCAACCTAATACGGTTGGATTGTGAATTAAATAAGCTTTCATTTGATATAATAATTTGATTAAATAACTGATGAGGGCATATTAATAACGCTTACTCACCTGTTTATACCTGGCAACTCCACAGCTGCGCAGAGGGGAAAGTAGGCAACCTTTATTTTTCCAATTCCTTCGGGTATATTCTCTCAACTAATGCACAATTTTTATAAATAACCAATCGAGGAAGTTGATCGAATAAATTTAATTACAAATTTAATTATTTAACATTGATAAGTCAGGATTTAGCTCGGCAACCTATTTGCGATGTATCAATGTATATGTTATCTAGCATATATTTTTTATCATTCGTAAATAACAGATAAGGGTAGAAATTTCTAATACCGGATCTTAGACCATCAGTAAGAAATGACTCGTCAAATCGACGTCAAATCGATGTCAAATCGATGAGTCATTTCGACATCGAATTGTAGTATCATATTGATATCATTTCGACCTCGAATCGAGATTTTGCATATAAACGGATGTACACAGAGTTACAACAGTAAAATTGAACAAAATAGTAACAGGAGTGACTGTTATCATTCATGTCAGTTTATTTAAGATTACTCGAAAATATGTCGAAATTCAAACGAACGTTGACTTTTTTACCCTTGCCAACGATATCGAGCTAATTTCGACGTTTAAGCTCATTTCGACGTCGTTTCGACATCATTTCGATATCATTTCGACTTTTGATTTCACACTGGGTAATATGGAGTTATCAAACTTGTCTCTAACTGTCTCTAATCTCTTTTCTACTTTTTGTAATTGTCTTAGATAATTTAACGATGCATGACCTAATCTAACATGCCATAACATCGCCATTTATTTTCTCTAATTTCTTTACTTTTTCAATTACTGAGCTTTCAAACATTTCTTCTCTATTCTCTATTGTCTGTATATCCTCTAACTTAATGGCTTGCTCAAGTTCAGTATTGTTGTGTTCTATATTTTCGTTCACATTTGTGAGCTCTCCTTCATTCTCCCTCCCAATCGCAGAGCCAACATTATCCCTCTCATCTCCCTCTTTCCCTCCGAAATGGATAATTCATTATTCTGAATGTTTGCTTGCGATTGTTCAGGAAGCTCACAATGTGGAACAATTTCTGCTCTACATCTATACACAGCACATTCTACATTGTCATTGTCCTCTATATTATTATTTTTAACCTCAAATTGTATAATCCAATTTGGTTTCTCATAAATTCCTTCAAAAACTATTTTATTTGTCAGTTTATTGTAAACTTTTAACAATTTATCATCTAAATAAATACTGAACCCCGCATCAGCCAACTTTCTTAGAGATAATAAATTTTCAGATACTTCTTTCGTTGCAATTACATTTGTTAATTTAATGACTCTCTTTTCTTTTTCATTTGTTATCAACAAAAGATCTCCTTTACCATCTATTGAAATGTCTGCAAGCTCATTTTTATTCGCGCATTTAATAACTTTATCTTTACATTTTTCAAAATTTGACAGAATGATATTCTTATTCACAATATGATCCGTTGCACCCGAATCTGCAATGAAATTGACTAACTCTTTCGAACTCTATCTTCTAATAATTTAATAATGCATAATTTACCTTCTTTTGATTTTCCTTCTTTTGCTGTTTTCGTTGGTGTTGGTTTCTTGACTTTTTGTATCTTAGTTATTTTCCCTTTGTTATTTACTCTTTTAGTGCCTTTTTGCTCAAATCTACCCTTTTTCTTTATATTTTTATTAACGGTTTTATCTAAATACCTTTTTCCTCTAAATCTGTTTGCCTGGGCTCCGGCATTCGGACAACTATCACCCTTGTGACCTCGTACCTCTTGGCAGTAATAACAGAACCAAGCCCCTGATTCCGCTAATGGGCAGTCCTTTGCCATATGGCCCATTCGGTTGCATCTGTAGCACTTCACCTGTCTAATATCATCTACTGCGGCAGCCCTCTGTACTCTAATTTCGGGTTTCTCTGGTTTTTCTCTAGTTTCGCTTTTAGTCTCTGCCTCTAACTGCATCATAAAAGACTTTATTTCATCTATGTTCATTTCTTTAAGATTAGTTTGTCTTCTAATTAAATCTACATTCCTCAGCTCTGGTACATTAATTGACACAGCCTAATAAAATGCAAATCTAATCTCTTGTTCTGCGAGAGGTACCGCATCTTCGCATGATTCATATTCTCTAATTATTGAATCGAAGCGTTCGCAAAAATCACTTACTTTTTCATCTTTTCTCATTCTAATTTGATAAAGTCTAGATCGTACCGATGCATGAGTAACATTTATTTCACTCTTTTTATATCCTCTTAATTTCTTTAAAATTTCTGTCGGATCTTTTTCATGTAGAATCCTTTTATGATAATTTTCATCTAAATGATTGATTATTATATCTCTAACTAGACTTTTTCTCTTAGCAACTTTTAATTCGGAAAGATTTTCAGGACTTTCAATATTCGAATCTATTACTTCTAACAAATCGTTATTCATCAATTCAGATTTTAAATAATCCATCCAAAGATCAAAGTTGGATTTTTGCGTCAGCTTATATTCTCTTCTAATATGCAACCTTTGACTGTTTAGTTCCACCTCTATAATGCTTTTAATTGTCTCTAAACTTCTATCTTTTCCGGCTGAACAGACTGTTGTTTCATCTAACTTTCTCTTTTTAGACTCTACTTCTAATTCTTTAACCGTTTGTATACTATTCTCTACTGAACTTTGCGTATTTTTATTGTTTACCTCTAAACGTCTAAGTTTTACTCTCTCCTTTTCGAGATTCACAAGGGAGACTTCCACCATATTCTCCATCATCGAAGTGGCTTTGGTCATAACTTTTTCAACGTTTTCAACGATGCCTCTAATTTATTAGATACCGCGTCCATTTTCGCAACCAGTTGTTCCTGCTTCTCATATAACATTCGGCTTCCTATCGGTAGTATAGGGCGATCCTCTACCTATGCTCTAGTTAAAGTTATGTCTTCTCTAATTTTTGGTGTCTCTTTGCGTTTCGTTATTGCACCTTTTGTCTCCTTCTTTTTCTCTTTTTCTTCTATACAAAGTTTTTACATTACTATTTTTATTTTCTCCGAATGCACATGTATATTATCCTTCTAGATTGCTTTATTTAAAAAATACTCTCTTACCTCTATCTCTTCTTACTGTCTCTTCGCTGTCTCTTTCTCTCTCTATTACCGTGACCACACTGTCTTCACTATCGTAGTCTACCAATGCTTCTTGACTATCTTCCTCCATCGGAAGATTCTCTGTCTCTTTTTCCATCTAGATCGGGATTCAAATGTCAATTGAACATTAGTATTCCTCTTTTGGCAAGATAAACCAACATTCATATTGACAGATAATAATTTACAATTTTTATCACCAAATCTCTTTAAGCGATAAAAATTCGATGCTTATGAGGCTATATAGAACGCACTGCAATTCACAATAACCCCAAAGCGAGAAAACCACGCGCCTCTGCAGGGCTATCCGCACGCGCACATCACTCTCCGTTGCGATCCCCAGCACTGCTGAAAAGATCTATGGGAGCTCAGGTTGATCACGCACGCGCACGGCGCCCTTACAAATTTACGCGGCCTCCCAGAACAGTAATCAAGCTACACCGCACAGCAAGTCCTGCTCGATTACCGACCCGATACATAACGATTTCGAACAAAATATAAACTCATATAGAGTTTTATACATACGTATACACATACATCTACTCGTGTATCGTAATATCGCATCGATGCTATATTGTCGGTCGAAATCGATTATGTGTTAGTGCGCGTCCAGCAACAAGTTCCGCGCGCCAAAAACAATGACTCTCGCCGTTCACGATCGGACTTCCGCGCGCCAAAAAGAAATGACTCTCGCCGTACACGTTCGGACTTGCACGCGCACGTCGCCGGCCCGTTACCAAGCGGCATCTTTCTATCTCTTTCTGTTGTACATATTCTCTTTCTATTTCATCATTCTCTCTTTATACATCTATTTTCTAATTCTCTTGTTATCACTATTACCTCTATCTCTATCTCTCAAAAAGAAGGCAAAAACATCTATCTCCTTCTAACAGCATTTATCGAACGAACGTTCTTATTAGCTGAGAATTTTCTCGTTTTGCTCGTCAGTAACGAAGAATATTATTTACTTACCCTCTAATCTTCTAGATCCTTCTATCACTCTTTTCTCTGCCCTTCGCCGGCGTCTCACACACTTATCACACACGTGTCTCGTTCCTTGCGCAGGGACTCGTGCCCTGGACCCATAACCTATTGGAAATATCGCTCGGAACGCTTCTGGATGTGACGAGATGGGCAGGAGATAAACTATTTCAAGTTCTTTATACACTCAGAATACTCTATTTATTACATATATATATGTATATCACACTTTGTAACGTAAACCGTAACGAACGTCTGAACACGTCTGAACACGACAGTGATCGAGGCTCTTGTGAGCACCCCTGATGCCCGCACGCACGCATGGCGCGCCGAGCCGCGCCGCCCACCGGGAGCTGCCCTCTGGAAGGGCGGGAGCGCATCGCTCGTTCAAAGCCTTCTCACAATAGTAAATTTAATGTAGATGAATTTCTTAGAATAATGGAAGAAAGAACTGAGCATGGTAAGGGCTAGATATAAGTATAAGGGCTGAGAGATTTGTAAACAGTATAGTAAGTATATTGGATACTGTAGCACCTAAGAAAAAGTTTAAAATTCTAAAAGTATGGGAAGGGAAACAGTGGTTTTCAGATGAAATAAGAATGGCAGCAGTTAGAAGGGATGAGGCTCACAGTAGAGCAATAAGCACAGGTAAGGAACAGGACTGGGAATATTTCAAGAATGAAAGAAATGCAGTAGTAAAACTTATCAGGGCAAAAAAGAAGGAATATTATGGGAATATGATAGATAATAATAGGAGTGATCCTACAAGGATGTGGAAAACTTTGACAGAAATAATTAAGGGTGAGCAAAAGGGTTCAGAGAACATTGATAATGTAGATTTTGAAATTTTAGAAGACATAAAAGAATGTAATATAGCTGATAAATTTAATATATATTATGTAAAAAGTATTAGTAACATTGTGAAATCTATTAGTAACAGAGGGATAAAAGGCACAAGTAAGAGACCTATATATGTAATTAAAAATAAGGAAATTATGGAAAAATTTGAACCAATTAGTGCAAGAGATCTGGAACAAATTGTTAGGAAACTATCACCAAAGAACGGAACAGAGGAAGGGATAAATATAAATGAATTAAAGTAACTACGTTCGTATAAATTTAAAAATTAAAAAGAAAACAAAGGCCAATGATCGAGCATTAAAAGATGTTTTAAAATCAGATAATTAATTAGCATATATACATAGAACGGAACGTTTCGACTTCACTGAGTCTTCTTCAGCCGTGGTAATTAATTAACATGTGTACAGATAAAATTCATAGCGTTACAATAATATAAAATTCTTAAACCTATCGAGCCACATCACCGTTCGATTGTCTAACGAATACATACTAAGTCTATGTCGATGCATCTACGAAGTCAAAGTCAGAGATGAAATGTAGTCAGTGAAGTTACGTAATTGATTCCTCGTTCGGAGGCGAGAATAAATCGGGTCCAGTCCATAATTGTTCTCAGAATGTGTGGTCAAAATTTGCAAAGATCGTGTGTAACTGAGATGATTGTCGTAAGTATAAAATCCGTTAAACTTACATGTATTCGTCAGGACGTAAAATATGCGATGTAATGCTCTTACTCGTGTCGCGGATGTCAAATGACTGCGCGGATTGTCGGGACGAGCAGAGTTATAAACAAATAACAATGTAGACCAAAATTCGTTAAAACTTGTGATTGGCCAACTCGTCAAGTATACTAAAATATGAGTCATCAAGAAATTCTGTGTCCAAAGGGATAAATAGTAATATATTGAAAATGATGCTACATGTGATAAAAGATGAGTTTGTAGAGGTGATAAATGATTTGCTTAGGATTTAGGACAGGTAAATTTCTAGAAGGATGTAAAACATC
This sequence comes from Temnothorax rugatulus, assembly GCA_035220575.1. Lineage (NCBI taxonomy): Eukaryota > Metazoa > Arthropoda > Insecta > Hymenoptera > Formicidae > Temnothorax > Temnothorax rugatulus. The sequence continues at coordinate 58,653 of JASTWL010000201.1, read as the reverse complement.
CACTATAATACCGATACCAAAGGTAAACAAACCAAAAAAAGCGAGTGAGTACTTACCGATTAATATGTTACCGATATATGAAAAAGTCTTAGAGTTAGTTGTTAAAAAACAGCTGAAGAAATTTCTAGAAGATAATGAAATAATAACTGAACACCAATCGGGATTTAGGAAACAGCAGTCGTGTGAGACAGCAATTCAAAGTATTATCGAGGACTGGAAGTTGATAGTTGAGGAAAAAAAAATAATGGGAGTATTATTCCTGGATCTCAAGAGAGCGTTTGAGACAGTAGATAGAGTAAGATTAGTGGAAAAATTATATCAGTATGAAATAAGAGTTGTGTTGGAATGGATAAAATCGTATTTAAATAATAGAAAGCAGCAAGTTAGAATCAATGATATGTGTTCTAAAATAATTGATACAGTATGTGGCGTGCCACAGGGATCCGTATTAGGACCTCTATTGTTTATTTTAGGATTTATTTTGTATATAAATGATTTAGTTAAAGTCTGTCCGAAAGGAAGTATATTTAAGTTATTTGCAGATGACACGACCACAAGTGTAACAGGAGAAAGTTGTGAGGAATTAGAAATGAAACTAAATATGGTGCTATAGTTGCAGAATGGATGAATGTGAATATGTTAAAAATGAATGCAGATAAGACCAAATATAGTTAGAAGTATAAGGAAAGAAATAAAAACAAACATAATAGTAAAAAGTTTGGATGGAACTGTAATAGAGCGTGTCGAGAAAATGAAACATCAGAGAAAGAGAGAGAGAGAGAGAGAGAGAGAGAGAGAGAGAGAGATAACGCCCTACCGAGATTAACCATTAATCAATCAATCAATCAATCAGTCAATCAATCAATCAATCAATCAATCAATCAATCAATCAATCAATCAATCAATCAATCAATCAATCAATCAATCAATCAATCAATCAATCAATCAATCAATCAATCAATCAATCAATCAATCCATCAATCAATCAATCAATCCATCCATCAATCAATCCATCCATCAATCAATCAATCCATCCATCAATCAATCCATCAATCAATCAATCAATCAATCAATCCATCCATCAATCAATCAATCCATCAATCAATCACTCAATCAATCAATCAAATCACTCTCTCTCTCTCTCTCTCAATCTAATACTAACGATCTTCTGCTCAGATTAATCGAGCAGTTGAGAGAGTCGGATGCTAAAGTCTCTGCTTTTGTTGAGAGTCAGCAGCGAATGGCGAAATTAATGACAAGCTCAATCAACTGAATCGAATCGCGAGTACGGTTGCTCAGAACAGTCAGAGCATTACCAAATTAGAGCAGAAAAGTGCTACTATTGTACGTGAGGTCCATGAATTAAAGGCAGCTCAGCTAACCCCTCAGACTCATGACAAAAGCAAAAACAAAATTATAATCTTCGGTGTACCGGCAGTATCATCGGTTACGCCTGCTGAGCTTGTTCGGAATGTGTTTCAGGCTCTGGATAATCCGGCTCTCTCTTGTCATGTACTCGACGTTAGAACCGTTGTCCGGAAGCCTCTTCCGGTAGCTGCGCGTGACCGACCTTCAAATGCTGCAGACACTGATTCGCTTATTATTACCTTAACCTCCGGAGCTGTTCGTGACACTGTTATAACTAAAAAGCGAGCCAAACGTGTACTCAGGCAGAGCGAGGTATGTGGTAACATTTCTGATCGTAGTGTGTATGTAAATGAGTTTCTTCAAGACTACATATGATCTTCTGCAGCAAACTAAGCGTGTCGCCAAAGAAAAGTCTTATAAGTTTGTGATAATTGGCAGGAAAATGAGCAGCGTTCGTGTCAGCTATTAAATACAGGAGTGAGCTTTTTATTACACAAGCAAATTACAGGCAATAGCGCTTGGAGAAGGAAACCGAACAGTGATGCCAACTAAAACTATATAAAACCAAGATAAACTAAAAACAGATAGGGCACAGCGCCATCTATGATCTCTATAATTGAAACATAAATTGTTTTTTCAACACTCCTCCGCAATTTTGACAATTTAACATGTTTAGGAATATAATTAAAGCATACAGACTCCAATACGTGATCGGAATTTGACAAACCGTTCGCCTTTTAAACCTTTGGTCAACATGTCTGCAATTTGATCTTCAGTACAAATATACACTACCTCTAACTGTCTGCTATTGCAAAGTTCCTTTACAAAATTGTATTTGACATCTATATGTTTAAGTCTACGATGTTCCCTTTTACTTAATAAGTGAATGCAAGATTGATTATCTTCGAAAACAGTAATTGGTTTGTTACAATTGATTCCCAAATCACTCAGTAGTTTCTTGAACCATATTATATCAGTTGCAGATGTGGCCAACGCTACTCCGATTCCGTTGACGATAGGGCTATTGTGGTTTGCTTCCTAGTCACTCATGTCACCGTGGCTCCATACACTTGAATCAAATATTCCGTGATAGATTTTCGATCACTTTCGTTGGCCCAGTCAACATTTACGTACACAAATAGGGGTTCAGTGCTTTTCTTTCTTGGAAAATGCAATCCATAGACTAGAGTTCCTTTGATATAACGCAGAATTCGCTTTAAACCTTTCCAATGGCGTTCAGTAGCACAATTTTGATATCGACTGTGGTAATTCGTCGCTGCACTTAAATCCGGTCAAGTGTAGAACATCAGGTACATCAGGCATCCGATCAGTTCTCGATACGGCTTCGTTTCATTATTATCTTGATCTCGTTTAATCTTAAATATCCACTTGCTGTCGATAGCTTTCTTGCCCTTCGATAATTTTGTAAGTGTCCATGTGTTAGGGCCGGTCTACAATAGGTGTTGTAAGTCGTAAGTTGTAAGAATTGGCCAATTACAGTTCATTATTCTTCGACCGTAAGGGGAATAATGGACTGTGATTGGTCAATTCTTACGACTCACGACTTACAACACCCATTGTAGACCGGCCCTTATTCTTTAATAGTGATGTAATTTTTTCTTGAACTGCATTGTACCATTTGTCCTTGTCTTCTCTTTGTTTAATGTCGTTGTAATCTTCTGGAACATCATCAACAAATGCTTCAGCGTTTATTGCTATTCCAATGTAGTCCTCTAAGTATTTTAGTTTGGTTTTGACTCTAGTGCTGTATCTAGGTATAGTATTCTTCTTTGGGTCATTTAATCCTGACTTGTTCAAGTCTCCACCTTGATCCACTTCTTCCTCATCAGCACTCTCAAAAGTTTCACTTCCTTCTAAAATGCTTGAGTTTCCATTTTTATTTGAGATCTGTCTTGACTCTGCTACGGATGTATCCTTATCTTCAGGTTCTGCAGGTATTCCCTTATAGAAGTCTTCATTGAAGCTATATCTTGATTCGTTGAAAATTATATCGCAACCTAGAATGATCTTCTTATCTTCCGGACACCATAAGCGGTAGCCATTTGTACAATATCCGACCATTAGACACTTCTTGGAGCGTGAGTCAAATTTTCCTCCTATTAGTTCCTTGGGTAGTCGTAAGTAGGCAATACATCCAAATACTTTTAGCTTCTGAACGTCTGGCTTCTCTCCGTACCATAGTTCTGCCAAAACTTTCCCTTTTAACGCTTCTGTCGGACTCCTATTTATAAGATAGACTGCTGTTAAGACCAAAGACTTCAGATCAAAAGGATTTACTTAGCTGCGAATTCAAAATCATACAACTCTTTCTATAATAGTACGATTCATGCGTTCTGCAACGCCATTCTGCTGTGGTGTGTATCTTATCGTGAACTCGTACTGAATGCCTCGATGAGCACAATAATTCTTCATTTTAGTGGAAAGATACTCACGACCGTTATCACACCTTAATCGACTTAGTTTCAAGTTGAAGTGAGCTTCATCCATTGCTTGGAATTGCTTGAAATACTTGAAGACTTCGCTCTTTTCGCTCAATGTGTACGCTGCCGTGAAGTGAGTATAATCATCAATAAATGTCAACAGATATTTTTTTCTATCGTAAGATTCCGTAAGATGGGTAAGATTTACCCATAGCCACATACGTCACTATGTACTAATTGTAGTGGTCTCTTTGCACGTATACGAGTTTATGATGATAAAACTATAACTGAATACAGGCGTTCAGGTGCGCAAGAAATAAAGTTCACACTGGATAATTCTTAATTGTGTCGTTACGTTAGTCTTTATTACAACAGTAACCGTCATGGATGACAAAGAACAGGTAAAAAGAAGAAAACACTCTTATAAAGAAAAAGACGCGTATGCATGACTCTACTTCTAATGCCATCTAGTGACTGAAGAAAGGAACTAAACAATCTACCAATCAGAATCAATTTTAACCGACCAATAAAATGTCAAGCTAAATCTGTAACATGTGAATGAGGCAATTTGGTCTGCTTACCTGTTATACACACTTCACATCGTTCAATCTTGTTGGTCTGTTCATTCCACTTGATTCCGCATACCATTGTTGGTAATTTCCGTAGCGCATCATAACCTAAGTGGCCAAATCGTCTGTGCCATACTTGACTATCGCTCTCGATGTTACATATGTTCGCAATCACAGGTTCGATACAAAATTTAAGCTCATAAAGTCTATTCTTCCGATATGCTACTGCTACAGTATAACCATCTTTCTGTATGATTCCTTTCCCATTGCTAAACTGTATTGTGTATCCATTCATTTCTAACTTTCGAACAGATAACAGATTAAATTGGAGATGTGGTACAAGTAACACTTCTTTTATTGTTATTAATCGTGTATGTCCATTTACTTTTGTACGCACCTTATGTTCTCCGCACTCCGTCGCTATCAGTTTATGACTACGTTTACACGGCGGCTTATAAGCCGAAGTTATAACTGCCGTATACTATCAGATCCAAAACGTTTCTTCTTTTGATCATAATAATCATTTAAATAAGAGCTTCTTTTGATTTTAAACTACACATTCTAGTATGTATATATCAAAGGAGATTAATTCAAATGTTTAGAGTATGAAAGAGGCTCATATTTAAGTAATTATATTGATAAAAAGAAGAAAAGTTTTGGATCGGATAGTATACGGCAGTTATAACTTCGGCTTATAAGCCGCCGTGTAAACGTAGTCTATGACCGGACTTTCCTACATATATCTGTATTGGCTTACTTAAAGTTTTGAAGTTCACAAGTTTCTCACTCGAACGTGCCAGATGTTCCGTTGCGCCTGAATCCAAAAACCAGGTTGAAGTTCTTCCGTCAGTTCCGGTTTCCGCATTAATGCAAACTCCTCTTCTGCACCTTGATTCTTCTTATGACTCTCCGTGGTAAGATTCGCGCTTCCAGCTTTATCCTTCTGAGGTTTCCTGCAGTCGGCTCTCTTGTAACCATACTTTCCACAATTATGACATTAAAACGTAAACTTTCTCTGATTTCTATCTTTTATTTTTTGCACTACTTTCTTTCTTGCGATGGCCCTCGCGGGTGTTGGCGCAATGTGATTTCTGCCCAGTGCTCTGAATGTCAACGTGAAGAAATTCAAGCAAGCGTGGGTAAACGGCGGGAGTAACTATGACCCTCTTGGAGCGCTGAGTCGTGATTACTCAGGGTGGAAGTGGCTGTGGCTCTCTGCCCTGTGGAGTTATAGTTGCTCGTTCGCAAGGAGGCGCAATCAGATCTTAGAGCCTCAAGTCTGCCCCATCTTCAAGTTGGTGCTCGCCGGGTACCCGGCTTGCCGGGTAGCGAACGGTGTTCAGGAGATACGAGTGCATACCTTGGGCTCTCGGCTGGTCTCGATCAGTGTTATGGGCTTCTACTTAGTATTTATATAGTTATCTACCTTATTCTAACTTATCCGCTAATGCGTGAGTAGGAGTTGGCCCATGGATTGTGAATTGCAAAGGAGTAGAAAGGAAAATGACACAGTTTTATATTTTACAACAATAAGTATATAATAGATAAATAAAGAAACGCTCGTATGTCAAAATAAATAGGAATAAAGGCCAACAATTGAGCAAACACGTAGATGTCAATTTAAAGTAAATTTAATAAACATACTTATATACAACGGAACGTTTCAACCGCACAGGGTCTTCTTCAGCCGTTTTAAATTAAAAATTACATAGAGTCGCGCAAAGTGAAAATTAACATGTTAAAAAGTAATACAGTAAAAAATAAATAAATTAAAAAGTAGCCATTTCTCGATAGTAAATGACAAAGCCGTCTGGAGTCACATCTCACATGAGAGCATTCAAATATTAAAACTTGTACATGAATAATAAAATTGTATATAAATAAATATCTGTGAGTCTATTGTAAAATGTAAAATTATATATATGTGAATGTCTATAGTCATTTCGCAAGTATGCAGTCAAAGATGAGTCCATGATCTATTTTTCGTTGGTTGGCGAAAACGAACCAAGTCAGAAGTTAAAAGGCAGAAATCTTAAGTCCATCAACGTTGTAGTCAGTTTAACAAACGTTCTGAAATTCGATGTCTCAATAGTGGGATAAAGTCTATGTGATTGTTAAGTATGGACTTACAAATTAAAGAATTGCGTCGTGGTCCGAAACTAAGTGCTCTCGTGATCGATGTTCGCTCCTTTACGTCTCAAATAATAATGACAAGCATTCTCATTAGGTAACGGCGAAGGTTAGTCATCGAAATAATAAATAGTTAGATGTCGGTGAGTTCGCTAAGAATACTGTAATATGACTCATCCAGATACTCTGTGTCCTTGTTCAAATTAATGCCATTTTTTTGTTCTTTAATATGTAGCATTTCCGAGACAAGTCTTTTATAATAGTTAAGTTCCGTATCCATTATTTTGACGTTGTCCCAATCGAAAGAATGATTAAATTCTTTAATATGTTCGGAAATGACCGAGTGTCTGGATGGGTCCATTTTTATATTATTTTTATGTTCGTTAATTCTAGTTTTTAATTGCCGCTTTGTCTGTCCCACGTAAGAAGCCTCACAATCTTTACGTGCAATCTTATATACAACATTACTATTAGTAGCTAATGAGTTCTTATCTTTTTGTGCTTTGATTATGCTACTTAATTTATTAAGGCATCTATAGCCAATTATGTGTTCCTTTTTATTGAATAATAATGTTGCTTTTTCAGATATGTTGTTGACAAATGGGATCACTATAAATTTCCTATTAACCTCGCTCGAATCTATCGAGTTGTTTACATTGTTTTTGAGTTTACCATTAATCAGATTGTCGAGCCTGATGTTTATTTTTTTTTAAATTAAATTGAGAGGATAACCATTGTCCAGTAATATTTCGATGACCATTTCTAAATTATTCTTGTGATATATAGGGTGAGATAACAAAATTGCTCTGTCAACTAAACTGTAGATAGAGCCTATTTTATGGCAAATAGAATGATTTGAAAAAAATGACAAGTATCTACCCGAGAACGTTTTCTTGTGAAACCAGTCGATTTGTATGGTGTTATCTACTACCTGCAGCGACAAATCTAAGAAACTAAGACAACGGTTATTCTCGTATTCTAAAGTGAATTTTAGGCGCTCATGATAGCTGTTAAAAGTATCCAGGATAAAATCAATCTTGTTCAACGGCGCGGACATAAATATGTCATCAACATATCTGCGATAAATAGATAAACGTACATTTAAAGAATTTAACGTTTTTTGTTCCAAGTCCTGCATGACCACATCAGCAATTATTGGGGAAAGAGGTGATCCCATTGGTGATCCATGGGTTTGCTTGTATATAACGTTATTGAATGTGAAAAAAGTTGACGAAAGAACAAATTCTATCGCCATAATAAATTCTTTTTTTGATACTTTCGTTCTTTTTTTTATGTAATCCCATCTATTGCTCATGCCCTCAAGTGCCAAACTTATGGGGACATTCGTGAAAAGCGAAACTACGTCCAACGACACTAACACTTCCCCGATAAAAACAGTACGTGAAATCCACGTTATTGCTACGTGGATCAGCATCGTGGAATCCACGTGGACATTCGAGTGGACAATCCGCTCAAGAACGGTACTGTAGTCCACGTGGATGAGATCATCGATTTGACGTGAAATCCACGTGTTTCACTGAATAATTATTCACTCGACATAAAAAAAATTATTTATTTCGAAATTTTATTATTTTTTAACTAAATTTGTTTCTTAAGATGCAATCTATGATTATAAATATTTTTTCGTATTTGAAAAACACACTTACCTTGGTGGAATTTGAACTCGGGACCTCGTGAGCCAACTGCCTTACGTGGTAGACTACTTCTTAATTTGATGTAAACGTTATATATAGTCTACATATGTCACATAACCAGCGCAAATATATAATTTTTCAAAAATCATCTTAAGAAACAAATTCAATTTAAAAAGAGTAATAAAATTTTGAATTGGATATATGATATAATATTTCTTAATGTCGGGTGAATGTCAGAAACCAGTGCCGGCTCATTATGAAATTTTGTGTTCGTAAATATATTTATGAAAAAAGTATATTTATAAAGTTAAAACATTCTTATCAAATCCTTACATGGACCTCACTAGACAAAAATAAGGAAACCTTTCGTTAATGAAACTTTAGAAATAATGAAGAAACATAAATTGTTGATCCACCGACTAGGGCTAAAATGTGTCAATCGACATGGCAATTGCATACAAAATCTATTCAATACAAGTTCATTCCACCTGCAGTATACAAAGTATAATTGCAGCATCAAATTATAATTCACTATTGATTATCCATTAAAAGCTATGACATTGCCATATAAACGCAGTATAATAATACTTTCATTGATTAATTATAATCTTTAATAGAAATTACGTGGATGTAGATTTATCCACAAACTATCCACATGGATGCAACGTTCTTTTTTCATCACTAATCGAAGTCTTTTATCCTCGAAATGTCGATAAAAATTCCCTGTACATATCTCTTAATAGATATATCCACAGAGAATCTACATTGATATTTCGAGGATAAAAGACTTCGACGTAGTGATGAAAAAAGAACGTTGCATCTATGTGGATAGTTTGTGGATAAATCTGCATCCACGTAGTCCACGTAAATTACGTGGATTCGACGTGGATGTGACGTGACTGTTTTTATCGGGTCGTTGCTTAGAATCTTTTTGCCGGAGAGTTCAAATCATCCTATTTGCCATAAAATAGGCTCTATCTACAGTTTAGTTGACAGAGCAATTTTGTTATCTCACCCTATATATCACAAGAATAATTTAGAAATGGTCATCGAAATATTACTGGACAATGGTTATCCTCTCAATTTAATTTAAAAAAAAAATAAACACCAGGCTCGACAATCTGATTAATGGTAAACTCAAAAACAATGTAAACAACTCGATAGATTCGAGCGAGGTTAATAGGAAATTTATAGTGATCCCATTTGTCAACAACATATCTGAAAAAGCAACATTATTATTCAATAAAAAGGAACACATAATTGGCTATAGATGCCTTAATAAATTAAGTAGCATAATCAAAGCACAAAAAGATAAGAACTCATTAGCTACTAATAGTAATGTTGTATATAAGATTGCACGTAAAGATTGTGAGGCTTCTTACGTGGGACAGACAAAGCGGCAATTAAAAACTAGAATTAACGAACATAAAAATAATATAAAAATGGACCCATCCAGACACTCGGTCATTTCCGAACATATTAAAGAATTTAATCATTCTTTCGATTGGGACAACGTCAAAATAATGGATACGGAACCTAACTATTATAAAAGACTTGTCTCGGAAATGCTACATATTAAAGAACAAAAAAATGGCATTAATTTGAACAAGGACGCAGAGTATCTGGATGAGTCATATTACAGTATTCTTAGCGAACTCACCGACATCTAACTATTTATTATTTCGATGACTAACCTTCGCCGTTACCTAATGAGAATGCTTGTCATTATTATTTGAGACGTAAAGGAGCGAACATCGATCACGAGAGCACTTAGTTTCGGACCACGACGCAATTCTTTAATTTGTAAGTCCATACTTAACAATCACATAGACTTTATCCCACTATTGAGACATCGAATTTCAGAACGTTTGTTAAACTGACTACAACGTTGATGGACTTAAGATTTCTGCCTTTTAACTTCTGACTTGGTTCGTTTTCGCCAACCAACGAAAAATAGATCATGGACTCATCTTTGACTGCATACTTGCGAAATGACTATAGACATTCACATATATATAATTTTACATTTTACAATAGACTCACAGATATTTATTTATATACAATTTTATTATTCATGTACAAGTTTTAATATTTGAATGCTCTCATGTGAGATGTGACTCCAGACGGCTTTGTCATTTACTATCGAGAAATGGCTACTTTTTAATTTATTTATTTTTTACTGTATTACTTTTTAACATGTTAATTTTCACTTTGCGCGACTCTATGTAATTTTTAATTTAAAACGGCTGAAGAAGACCCTGTGCGGTTGAAACGTTCCGTTGTATATAAGTATGTTTATTAAATTTACTTTAAATTGACATCTACGTGTTTGCTCGATTGTTGGCCTTTATTCCTATTTAATAAGTATATATTTACACTTTATACATGTGTTTTTGTGCTAGTGTATTTAACGCCATTTTGCTTGGAAACGTGTTCTTCCGGCTCTCCGTTTGGTCTGCGTGGCCATGTCTTTACCTTCCTTCTTTGGGCTGGTTTGCGTTGAAATCGTAGTTACGGTTGGTGCGTTACCCGGGAGCTTCTTCGCTGCTCTAGGTGAGGTCGACGTGTTTTCCTTCCCTTGCGTCAAATCAACCGTATGGTAGGTTTTGGAAGGTTTCGGAGATGTGCCGTAAACCTGGCTAGATGAAGGATGTTCCTTTAAGAAACTATCCGAGCCCGTAGAAGAGAGATTGCATGGTCTCTTTCTGACGGTGAATGCTTGGAGCGGCAGAGGCTGCGTCCGTCGTCTCTTAGTCGGGTTATCTTGATTGGTCTTGGTAATGAACCGTTCCTCGAAAAGGCGCGGGGTCTTGCCCAAGGTGGCTGGCTTTATAGATCTGGCGTGTGACGCCAGGATGATGTGACGGCGACTGTGCGCCTCTGCCGAAATTGTCTAAACGCCCCTGAAGTCAGCGAGCGTCCAAGCGCTACTGCTGGAGGCGTCTTGCGCCGAGAAAGTCGGCGGGCGACCGTGCGCCACTGCCGAAGGCGTCCAAGCGCCGAGGAGTCGGTGGACGACCGTGCGCCTCTGCCGAAGGCGACTGGCGCCGAGGAGTCGGCGGGCGTCTATGCGCCACTGCCGAAGGCGTCCGTGCACCGAGGAGTCGGCGGGCGACCGTGCGTCTCTGCCGAAGGCGACTGGCGCCGAGGAGTCGGCGGGCGTCTATGCGCCACTGCCGAAAGCGTCCGTGCGCCGAGGAGTCGGCGGGCGTCTATGCGCCACTGCCGAAGGCGTCCATGCGCCGACGAGTCGGCGGGCGACCGTGCGCCACTGCCGAGGGCGTCCAAGCACCTAGGTGTCGGGGAGCGTTCGTGTGCTACTGCCGAACGGCGACTAAGCGTCTTAAGAGGTAAACCTCTTCAAAAGTCAACGCCAGGTACACTGGGTTGCGTAGGCGTCTAGCGCCCAAGAAGATCTGTCAGGCCCCGTAGGGAGTCCCTTTATATATAGATTGATGTTGAATCTGAAATACGAGAAACGGTACTGGCGATGCGGCGCCTAGCGGTGTCGAGCCAAAGTAGCCGCCGGTAATACAGCTACCGCTGAGTTACAGCGCGGGCATGTACCTCAAGTGGCGTAGACCGTCACAAGTGCTATCGGGCATATTCCCGTCAGGGTGATAAATAGGTATCTTGGGCTACCATGTACCATATATCTATTAAATGATCAGCTAATGCGACACATGGTAGTGAGTGACACGGCACTCATAACGGCGACTCGTCACACGTGAGCTGGACTCGACACGAGTACTGAGGGCAGCGGGGAGTCCCCACCGGAATTTCCGGTGCCCTGCCGAGGTGGTGTTGGACTCTCAAGGGCTGCAGTTAGCTGGATGGATAGGAGTAGGGGCGTTGTTGAGTCCTATCTAACTTAGATAGAAAGAACGAAAGCTATGCTGGATTACATATCCAAAGTTGTTCTAAGCAACCTGTTGCGCAGAGGAGCGATCCAACCGTTAACCTGCAGGATCGCTCAGGCCAGGCCCCATTGTTATCAGGAACCGCACTGCCCCGAAGCGGGAAGACGCGCCAAGGGCGTAAAGTAAAATAGCCAAATGCCTCGTCATCTAATTAGTAACGCGCATGAATGGATTAACAAGATTCCCACTGTCCCTATCTACTATTAGATGTCTATTAACTGAAAAGCGCATTGATCTCCTACTTCTGCAGGAGCCGTACTGCTATGAACGGAGAATCTGCGGTTTTAGTCTTAAAGCTAAAACCGTGGAGGACTGTGGTCGGATGCCGTGGACCAGTATAACAAAAATACAGGCGAAAGTTGTTGTCGGAAATGCGAGGCTTACGATAACAAAACTAAAACAGTATTGTAATACGCATTTCGTGTGTATACAAATTAGTACTGCTATTGATGAGGTGTACTTGGTGAGCGTCTATTGCCAGTTCCGTGATAGTATTGAACCATACATTAATCATCTCAGTAAGATAATCTTCGCCCTGCGGGGCAAAAAGATGATTATCGGAATGGATGCAAATGCCAATTCCCCGTTCTGGAATAGCGAGCGTCTTGACTCCAAAGGTGAAGAATTGGAGAATTTTGTTCTGCAGCACAACTTAGCAATACTTAACGAGGCAAACCAACCTCCTACTTTTCAGAACATTCACGGTAGTTCTAATATAGATATTACACTCGCCACTATGTGATGTGTACAGCGTATTAAAAATTGGCGAGTCAGAGATGATTGGTTGGCTAGTAGCGACCATAATATGATTACGTTTGAGCTGGTGATGGGCGCGCCAACTATAACCTCACAAGAAACGCCTCGGTTTCTAATTGCCAAGGCAGATTGGGACATTTTTGACGAAGCATTAAAGGACAGTGTACGGTCTGGGGCTCTCGACCTAGATGGAGACTCAGTAGATAGTGTGGTTCTTGCTTTGAGAGGAGTATTGTTGATGCGTGTAATGTCGCTATGCCAAAAAAGAGATACTATGTCAAGTCTGTTCCTTGGTGGACGCCTGGACTGACTTTACTTCGTAAGGAAGTAAATAAAGGCAGGAAAAAGTTTCAAAAATGCAAAAATGAAACTGCAAGAGCCAGACTTCGGGAAACATACCGAGAGATAAGAAGAAAATATCACAATTGTACATTTAAGACTAAGCAGGTTAGCTGGAAGGATTTTGTAACAAAAACCGCAAAAAATGACCCTTGGGGTCTAATATATAAATTACAAACAGATAAGATTAAGGTGGGAAAAGCAATTAATACAATTGTACATAGGGAGTCATCGACAGAGCGCTGGAGAAGTTGGCGAAAGTTTCTTTTAAATGCATTAGTTCCTGACGATGATAGTCAAACTGATAATAAATGGCAACAGCATATGAGGCTTTCCGTAATGTCACCTCCGGCCACTGAAGATGATCCACCCTTCTCATATGATGAAATCCTTTCAGCTGCGATAAAGACAAAAAAGGCTCCGGGGATAGACAACATTGACCCTGAAGTGGTTAAAAGAGCCATAAGAGTTGTGGGAAATTCCATTGTAAATATCTTTAATAAATGTCTTAGATTTGGTGTGTTTCCCGAAAGATGGAAGCAGGATGTCGTTAGGGTTCTTCTTAAGGAACAGGATAAGGATCCTTAATCCGTTAAATCATATAGACCCATCTGTCTTTTGCCGGTTATGAGTGGGCAGATAAATTAAATGCTCAGCATAAAAGAAAATTATTGGCTGCACAACGACAAGTACTAATTTATGTAACTAAGGTCTATAGAACGGTTTCAGCTGATGCGTTAACTGTTTTAACTGATTGTCCTCCGATCGATCTTCTTCTGTCCGAGAGGATAGCTATTTATAAATTAAAGAATCGGAAACAATTTAGTTATGGCGATCTCAATTGTAATTGTAGTAGTGATACTGATGTGGAAGAAGTGTTTGATAAAATTAAGCAGCAAATAGTGTCATTGTGGCAATATAGATGGGATACATCCATTAAGGCTCGTTTGACTCATGAGTTTATGCAAAACATATCGGGCAGACTACTTGCTGGTTGGTTCTTTTTTAACTATTATGTTGTACAGATGCTGACTGGACATGGCAATTTTAATTTTAAACTGCATTATTTTAAGTTGACTGATACACCGACTTGTAGGTGTGGCTCTCTTGATACAGTTCAGCATCTTATTTTTACGTGTCCTAATTATGAGGATATTAGAGGGGTCGCTTCGGGCCCATGTGAGTAAACACTCACATTGGCCTTGTGAGCTAAATGCCCTCTTGAGTGAAGATAATTTTAAAATGTTGGCAAAATTTTCCATGGAAGCACTTAAAAGAAAGGAAAGATCCTAAGCGATTAATCCTCCACAAGAGTGTATGTGATTTGAAAGTGTGTATGTCAATGTGCGTGAGTCCAGGTGGATCTTCGCGGGTACTGTCTCGGCAGTATGATTTCACTTGGGCGGTGCTACACCAAACTGACTGTATCCGGTCGTGGCGGTTGACGGGCCGGGAAACCTTTTCCCAGCCTGTTGGCCGTCGTCGCCGGAAACAGTCTCCGTAAAAGACCGAGCATCGCCACCTCCTCGCGGTCCCCGCTGGAAACACCGGACGGCAGGTGCGATTTCGATTGCATCTGCCATTTGGCGGTTAAGAGGATCGCCTCCCTTTGAGGACGGTCTACCTCGTTTGATGACTCTCGTGCAGGACTAGCCCTGTGCGAGAAGAGAACGGGGATTTCTCCAAGTCCACTGCGACTTAAGACCTGTGCGCAGTGTTTTTCTTCGCGGTGGTTGAACTAGAGTGGTATATTAAATTATCTTCCATCGGGGGGTAATAAAGTTAGACTCTAGGAACAACAGCGCGCGAAAATTTCGCCAAAAGCGCAATTTACATTCACTGTCCCTATCTACTATCTAGCAAAACCACTGCCAAGGGAACGGGCTTGGAAAAATTAGCGGGGAAAGAAGACCTTATTGAGCTTGACTCTAGTCTGGCACTGTAAGGAAACGAAAAATCGCGTTCTTGCCTGTTGCAAACACCGTATGTTTACCATCGTTAGTTACATCCGTACCGCAGCGCTTAGCTTCTTCATCTAGTAACCGATTTTTAACAAAACTAATTTTGAGCTGTTTGGTCGATAATGTTTCCAAAGCAGTTACCACCGCATCATATTCCGATGGCAGTGTTAACAATAGATGGCAGACAACATCTGTCTCTTCAATCATGGCTCCCGTGGATTTCCATTCTCGAATGAGCCTATCAAATTGCAGAAAGTGTGCGCTCATCGTCTCTGATGAATCATACTTCATGGTCAACAGCTTCTTCCGTATCCTGAGTTGACTTGCTCTGCCTTTCCTTTCAAATGTACTTTTTAGGATAGTCCATATTCCATACGCTGTTTCTTCATTCTTTATATATTCTAAATGGCTGCCAGCGATGCATTGCACGATCAGCGACTTACACTTCCGATCGCTCTTCTTCAGTATCCGTAATTGTGCTTCCTTCTGTGCTCGCTGATCCGCGGTGTCCAAATCCCCCGAGAAAAAAAGATTATATATAATTATATACAATTATATATAAATATATATGATTATATATGTGATTATATATGAAATTTGGTACTTTATATAAAATTATATATGGGTCCATATATCATTATATATGAGCATATATTGTTGGAATTCCAAATATAATTAGATATAAACAATAGATCATATATGCACTCATGTATGGATACATATAAGATTCATATGGAAGTATATATAACCCTATATGATTATATATAATTTCATGTAGCGTTATATATAAAAAGCAAAATTTCCATATTTATATATGATATTATATATAATATATAATATATTATATATTATATATTATATGTGACTATATATAATTATATAGGCGATTAAAATATATTTAAATATATATAATGTTTCATATACAATTTGACATGATTATATGTGAGTTCTTATAATTTATATATACCTAAATTATATAAAGAAAGCATTTATCCACATAGATTATACGTAATTATATATAATCATATATAAACACAACACGTGCATTATATATATTACACTTTTAAATTCGGTTTATCCGATAGATAACATCCGATAGGATTCGTTTCTCGTATTTAAAATTTGACGAACAGTGGTATAAGAACAGTATCAAGAGACACGGCAGTGTCTCACGCCAACCCTGGTAACACAATCTGACAGTTCAGATACGTCCCGAAGAAGTGCGCAAGAAAACAGTCCAAAATTGTGACAGAAGTGCGCAAGAATTGCGACAGTTTTATATATAAAATTTCACAGTAGTTTCTTACAGCAGACTGCTGCAATAGTACAGTAAGTACTCGTTCAATCACAGATATTATGCACTTCTGTCGCACTTTTGGACTGTTTTCTTACGCACTTCTTTGGGACGTATCTGAACTATCAGATTGTGTTACCAGGGAAGCAGCGCCAAGTTATAATATATGGGATAAATCATTTGAGTGAAGCCCAGTTGCGCACAGAATAAATCGGACACAGCAGATTGAATCATCGGACACAGTGACAATCGGACACAGTAGGAAACGGACACATAACGGTTACAATCGGACACAGTGCTAATCGGACACAGTAGGAAACGGACACAGCAACAATTGGACACGGTGATAATCGGACACGGTAAGAAACGGACACAGTGCCAATCGGATACAGTAGAAAACGGACACACGGCGGTTACAATCGGACACAGTGCTAATCAGACACAGGAGGAAACGGACACAGTAACAATCGGACACATTGCCAATCGGACACAGTGATAATCGGACACGGTAAGAAACGGACACAGTGCCAATCGGACACAGTAGGAAACGGAGACACGGCGGTTACAATCGGACACAATGCTAATCGGACAAAATAGGAAACGGACACAGTAACAATCAGACACAGTAAGAAACGGACACACGATGGTTGCAATCGGACACAATAGGAAACAGACACAGTGACAATCAGACATATTACCAATCGGACACAGTGAGAGAGAGAGAGACAGACCCCCTCCCCCCTCTGGCCCCCCATAGAGGGCAGGCGGGGTCAGCGCCCGGGTCTCCCCGGGCGCCGCCCCCAACCCTCCGCGATACAGGGGAGGCACTTGTGGCGGAACCCCCGTGGGGGATCCGCCCGAACCCCCCCCCCCCGTGCCGCGACCGGACGTCGCATCCTGCGACTCGCGCGCCGCGACGGGGAGACGAAACCCCCCGGCACGGCGTCACCCCCACGCGGGGACAGGGCATAACCATTCCCCCCGCGCGGGTACAAGGCCGAGCCAGGTGGGATCCGCACCCCGCCGCCACGCGCCCCCTCCCGTTGAGAGGAAGGGGGAAGCCGACGCTCTCGCGTCAGCCCCCCGTTCCTCTCTCTCTCGTCTTTCCTCCTCCTCGAAATAGCGCTTCCTCTTATTTGGAAGCCGACGCGTTGAGACGAGGCAGCCACCAGGCCGTCGGTCCCGAGCCGACCCCCGCCCCCGCACCGTTGCTGTACTCCCGTTATCTAAGACCCGAGACGTCATTGTGACTCCCCGTCCTCCTCTCCTTCGGAAGAAGGGGGGAGAGGCTTCTCCCCTTCTTATCCTCTTGCTCGCCTCCTTCTGTGACATCACCTTGCCACAGAAGGAGACTAGAGCGTTCATCTCTCCTCTCCCCCAGGTTCAAACACCGAGTTAATCAGCGTCCTGAGGGAGAGGTCCTGCCCCACTTTGTCCCGGAGGACACGGCGCAGCCCGTCCCACGCCGGACAGAACTCTAGCGTGTGCTGCGCCGAGTCCGCCTCCTCCGGGCAGTGGTGGCACCTGGTGGTGCGCTCCTTTCCTATTCGGCACAGGTACTCACCGAAACACCCGTGACCGGTGAGCACCTGCGCCGTGTGGAAGGTTATCCCGCGTCCTTTACGGCCTGCCCACTCTCTGAGGACGGGCTGTAGGCCTCGCGGACCCTCTCGCCCTGTTGCAGCCTGGGATCATCCAAGTACTCTTCCCATTTGGCGAGAAGGTCCTCTCTGGCCTGCAGCCTCAGCGCGGTCCTCTGCCTAGCTGTGAGTTGCACAGCTCCCCCCCCCCCCCTCCTGATCTCCCTGACCCGCTGGTACGTCTCAGTGATAGTCAGGGCAGCCAGGTGGATTGGGGGAATTGCGGCGAGAACCGTTGCCGCCGTGTGCGAGACGGTCCGATAGGTGCGGGCGGCTCTTTGCGCCATCAGGCGCTGTACGGCCGTCAGTTGCATTCTGATGCGGCCGTTTCTCGCTACCTCGTCCGCCCACACCGGTGCTCCGTACAGAACGATGGAGTGGACCGTCTGCGCATATAAGCGGCGCACATGCCCGCTTGCTCCTCCTATGTTCGGCAACAGCCTGGCTAGGCTGTTGCTCACTGCCCTTGCCTTCGGAGCTACGCGAGCAATGTGCTCGCTGAAGCTGCCGTCCTCCCTGAGCCACAGCCCGAGATACTTGAGCTGTGGCTCGATGGGGACGCGGGTCCCCTCCACTATCAGGCTGAGTCCTCGTGGGGGTGGTCCCCGCAGTGTCCTATCGTAATACCAAGACACTTGTGTCTTTTGCGGGGCCACCCTCAGACCCAGCCTACCTATAAAGCGCACCACGCTCGCTGCCGCGGCGTTGGCCAACCCTAGTGCCTCTTCCCAATCTCTCCCGCCGGCCACCAAGAACAGATCGTCCACGTAACCCGTCAGGTGGCAGCCGGCCGGGAGGGTGATTCTCAGGATCATGTCGTAGGCGATGATCCACAGGAGCGGTCCCAACACGGACCCCTGTGGAACACCGCACTCGATCAGTCTGACCCTGAGGATCCCGTCCTTGTCCACGTACGTCAATCCCCTGTCCCGGAAATAATCCCTGATCAGCCTGATCATGTAGGGAGGGACGTCGAAGTACTCGAGCGCCCTCCCTATCACAGGCCAGGGGAGGGAGTTGAACGCATTTTTAACGTCAAAGCTGGTCATCAGCGCGACCCTTCCCTCTCCGGTGAAGGCCCTCATGCGGGACAAGACGCTAAATATGGCATCCACTGTGGATCTTCCCGCACGGAAGCCCCACTGATCCTCACTAAGGTTTCTACCTCCTTCCCGGGACAGGTGCCGGACGAGGCGTTCGGCAATTATCCTCTCCAGTATCTTGCCCGCCTCGTCCAGCAGACAGATTGGACGGTACGCGGACAGATCCTCCGGTTCCTTGCCCGCCTTGGGCAATAGCACTAGGTTGGCCATCTTCCACGGCCTGGGGAACTGCCCGGTCCGGAAGCATTCTGTGAAGATTCTTCGCATCCAGCCGGACAGCCCCTCGCGGCCAAGGTCCACACTCTTCCTGGAACTCTGTCGGGTCCGGGGGCTTTGCCTCTCTTTACCCGACGGAGTGCCCTCGCCACTTCTTCCTCCGAGACCCCCAGGTCGTCGCTCCACTCGACTTCACCGGTGTCGGGGAACGCGACCTCGCCTCCTCCGTCGAGAGGGAAGAGAGCATCTACAACCCTCTCGACAAATTGGGGGTCCAGAGTTTCCGTCTTCGGGGGCGCCCATTTCCTCAACTTGTTGAGGATAATTTTGTAGGGGCGCCCCCACGGATCTTCGTCCAATGTGGCGAGAACCTCCTTTCAAAAGGACTCCATGGCCGCCCTAATCGCCCGGGAGAGGTCCTGGCGGGCGGAACGTCAGACCTCTCCCGCTTCTGGCTCACCGAGGGACCCGCGACCCGCGCGAGCCCTCAGCCAGACTCTCCTTGCTCGGGTTGACGATCCGTTTCTTACCGTGACCGATTATCACTGTGTCCGATTGTCACTGTGTTCGATTGATTCAACCTGCTGTGTCCGATTTATTCTGTGCGCAACTGGGATCTTCCCAATCATTTCACTTTTGATTCTATAGCTTTTGAAAAAATATACACTTTTTATCAATGCTTTATTATCGAAGTTAAACAGTTCTTTTTCAATATATATGTTGATAGTACAAGATCCAGACTAAAATCGACCTTCACCCATCTGTTTTCCTTTTTTTTTTTTTTTTTTTTTTTTTTTTTTTACGCGGGAAATTTTCAACTACCGGGTTCCCGGTAGCCCCCTCTTTGTGGGAGGGGGCAGACCCTCCTGCCTCCAGGGAGAGGCAAGGGGAGTGTGGGATTCTTCCCCACTGAAACCCCGCGGATGTCCATCTGGGCGCGTTTTTCAGAAATGAGGGGAGGCCCCGGGAAACGCAATGATTCTTCCGGGACCTCCCCCGCGCCGCGCCCTTGGCTGGGCGTCCTCTTGAGGGCGTTGCGCCCTCGGCCTGACTGTTTCCTAATGTGTGGCGGGTCGGAGGGACATCAGCCCCGACCCGCCACCCCTCGTGCGGGGGGCGTATACGACGGACGTGTGGTTACCCCGCCCACACGCCCGCACCCCCCGGATTGACTCCCCTCCCCTCCAAAGGGGAGACCCATCTGTTTTCCTAATAAAAGGTATTTTTTATCAAACATAATGAATAAACAAACAAATCGCGGATGGGTTGCCTAATTAAATCAGCTCCCTTAATTAAAGGCTACCCTTAATTAAAAATAATTTAATTAATTTTTTTATTTCTACACTCATTTATATTCTCAAAAAATTCAGTACCAATCGAAAGTACAAAGCATAAGTAGAAAGGAAAAGTTAGGTTGCCTATCTTTTACTGCTCCCTATTACCGGGTTGGTTGCCAGGTATAAACAGGTGAGTTGGTATTACCAATTTACACTCATCTTTATTCTTTAATTAAACTATATATTAAAATAAAGAAGGCGGCAGTGTGGTCTAGTGGTAGAGCACCAGACTCGTAATCTAAGGAACCAGGTTCGAGTCCACTAGAGCCATGTAAACATGGAATGTTTTTCCGAAAGCTGCGCCCTCCGTGCAAGATAGGCTCTTGTGCGGAGCAAACTGGGCTCCGTCTTTCGGAAAGAGACGTTAAGCCGTTGGTCCAAAGGGTTAAGTGAGAGGAGGAGGGTAGTATTGGATGAGAATTGAATGAAAGGTTGGGAACGTCTCTACAAAACGCCTTGCAACCCTGAGGGGAGTCAATAAACGTATATATATATTAAAGTAAAGATAATTTTATTGCGAACACAGTGGTATTAGGTTGCCTAAGCAAAATCGATCAAGACTTGCGGTTGCCGCGCTTTAAAGTCCGAATATTTGAGTAAGCGAGCGGGGTGCGACAGAGAAGCACTGAACGTACTATTCTATGCAATAGAGGAGGACGCAGCATAGCAGCTGTGCGTGAGGCAGTTGCCGAGTGAAAGAGAGTGCGCATGCTCTTTTCTCCGTGCGATAGAGAAAGACAACTCTATCGCTCGAAATCTTTTTTGGAGTAAATAATATAAAAATAATTTCTAATATAAAAATGTATAACATAACAATAATATACAAGTAATATTAACTTACCTTTTAATTTTATCTATTTCATTAATAAAACCGAGTAAATAAATAAATATTTCAGAAAACGATAAAAAATTAATAACACATTTATTGTTATAGTAAAAAAATAATATATTATAAAACTTAAAAGTTATTGTACAAATACAGAAAGTTATTCATCATCAGATTCATCAGAAGTTGCAATGTTATAGTCAAATTCTGAGGGATTGTCATCATAATTATCACTGTTTGTCACGTGCAATATGTCATCAACTTGTAAAGGCGTTGGGTTTCTAACGAATCCTGTTGGCTTTAAATAGCCATCCATGAACCAACCGCAATTTTCAGGACGTAGTTTGACACAACAAGGATCAGTTGCATTAAGCCACATAGAATTGACGTATATTGTGCGTAAAATTTTCTGTTTTAGCGATTTCCAGCATGGTGGGATCATATTTGAGTCGAAGCTTTTAATTTTTTTTATAAATTATTCATTGTCTTTCTTAGTCGAATAATTTTTTTGAAAAATGCGATACCTTGCGTCATTTACACTAGTGCAATGCTTGATATCATACATAAGAGCAATAAACTCCTGAATAACGTCAATTTTTTCGTCGATGAAAATGTCAGCTTCATCTGTTAATGACGCAACAATTTTTTGGTACGTCTCGTTTTTTGAAAACGAGACACGTCAGACATGTGTCTGTTATGTGCCATAACAGACACATCGATGTCTGTCTTGTACACTATTTTTTTACAACGCGGTCCGGTAGATGGTTCACGTTAGACGGTCACCGAAACATTTTAAAACTTTTTTTTCCAAAGTTTCGGGTCGGTAATCCGCCATGTCATCGGGTCTGTTTTACTTCCTCCAAACTCTAATAATAGAGCTTGATATCTTGAAAATAACTGTGCAAAGTACATAACTTTTTCATTTTCAATTATTTCTCTTGTAATAAAATCTATAAGAGACTCATAAGCTAATTTATGTAGCTGTCTGTTTTCATGCCAACTAGTATCAAGATGTTCCTCGGTATATCGCTTTTGTTATACTCGATATGAAGCGAAACAGGTCTTGTGATAGGCAACAGTTTGATTCTCAATTTTCGAAAGTATCTCCGAATCATTTAAAGTTTCAGCAATTGTTTTTATTTTTTGTACAACATTTTCAGACTGAGGAAATATCAGATTAAGCATCTGCTTTCCACATTTCTTTTGTTTGTGGCTGCAAAACAGGCATGTTGTTTGTTTATCAGAAGTTAATGACCTTGATGGAAGAGTTGAAGTGGATGAATCCAGTGTTTGAATCAATTCTAATGAGTTGTTGTTTACTGTTGACGATTCACTAGGTGCTGTAGAGGCAGGATTTGTCGATACTGAATCAAGTGCCTCGTCAATCGAATTACGTGGAGTTGATGTAAATGACGGCACCTGAAACAAATAATTTGTTGAACAAATTTAAAAATAAATTTCAATTTCAAACATTTAAATTAAAGGTTTAAATTCATCAACAAAACAATGAAAATTAGAGCAATTAAATTAATTAACGATATTTTAATACCTTGTCCAAATCCATAGAAAGTGAATTTATTGCATCAATATTACTCTCTTCTCTCTCAGTATCTCTGTTTGTACTTAAATGTCCACTAGAATCCAGACATCGTGGATGTTCGTCAGTTGTAGACGTACTTGGATGCACCTAGAAATTCAATTTTATTGAGTAAATAAAAGAGTTGAATGTATCATTTTTATTAATTAATACTGTTAATATACATACAAAGTCTGCGAGCGAGGAATTTGAACATTCCTGATCGGGATTAGACAAGTGTCTCTGTTCCTGCAAATAATCACAACAGTAAGTCTTGGATATCTGACACATTCAGAATAATAACCAATAAAAAGAATCTTGATAATTTAGTTATCGCTCGACTAACTGGCATTGAGTACAAAGACTGCACAACGTTTCGGCCCACGGTTAGGGCCCTTTTCAAGTGCGATCTAAAATTCATGACAACAATATGCAATACAAATATATAAAATATAATAAGTGGACTAAATTAATGATCGTTATGTTCGAGAGCAATACCTATTCGTCTAACCGACTCGTCATAAGAAATTAACGGACATGCCTGTGATCACGAAAATGTTCCAGCATAATCATATATAGCAGCTGTGAACAATTATTCATAAAGTATAAAGCAACAATATGTGAGAGGAGTGTGCAAAAATCAAGCGAGACTCACGTGTCCAATGTGTAAAAATTCAATTTGCGTGTTAAAGATCTCCGTTGCGACATGTTGTGCGTATGTAAGGAGACTGTAGGCAGACAAAGAAGAAGTCGAGGCATCAGGGAGGTATAGGGGAGAATTATAAACATTAAACAGACGCAATGACACCATCATAAACGGGATTTCCTCTGCGTATCATTGTATCAGCAATAGGCAGTCCATTATATAATGTAGCGAGCTTTATGCACGAGATTTTGCAAAAATCGATCCCTAAACCGAGATCTCATGTAAAGGATGGTTGGTCTTTTGTGAGAGTGATTGAAGGTGTAAATATTAAGTCTGACGAGGTCCTTATGTCTCTTGATGTCACAGCATTATTCACCAACATTCCTAAAGAGCTCGTACTTGAAGCGATCAGAAAGCGATGGCACTACATTTCCCAACGTACGGAATTTAATTTGCCGCAGTTTCTCCACACTATTGAATTAATTTTACAGTCCACTAGCTTCTGTTTCGATGGTCAATTCTACGAGCAAATCTATGGTAGTCCGATGGGTTCTCCTCTTTCGCCCATACTAGCGGATATGGTTATGGATGATTTGGAAACGCAATGCTTAAGTCTCCTGGATTTTGAGGTTCGGATCTTCCTCCGCTATGTAGATGACGTTTTCATGATAGTGCCGAAATCTGCTATAAACGCTGTACTTGAAGTTTTCAATAATTATCATCCCCGGTTACAGTTCACCTTCGAAGCAGAAGCTAACAGCTCGATACCGTTTTTGGACACTTTAGTTATGAGAGATGGGGATAAATTAATTACTAATTGGTATAGAAAACCAACTTTCTCGGGGAGATACATCAATTATTTTTCTAACCATCCGCGTAAATACAAAATCAATACGATAATTAACTTGGTTGACCACGCAATTTTGCTGTCGGATGACCGCTTTCACCACACGAACATTAATATTGTAAAAGACATCCTCACAAATAATTGCTTTCCGATTAAGTTGGTTAATAAGCACATTAAAAACAGGTTGCGACAATTAAAATATAGAACAGACACTAATAATAGCAATAGTGGTCTAAACAATTCATTTGACGCACGTAATTGTATAGCGATCCCCTTTATAAAAGGATTAAGTGAGGGCATAAGACGTACCCTAGAAAAAGTTGGTTTCGAGGTTCTGTATAAGATACCGAAAAAACTTAGTGCTGTCATCAAGAGGGGTAAGGACGGACTTACGACGAGCAGGGAGACGAACGTGGTGTATCAGATAGATTGTGAGAATTGCGAGGCTTCTTACATAGGACAGACGAAGAGACACTTGGAAACTAGAGTTAAAGAACACTGCAACGATATTAAGAAACATGACAGCAATCTCTCAGTCGTGAGTAAGCATCGTATACATAATGACCACAATTTCAAGTGGTCAGATCCTTAAATTCTACATAAAGAATCCAACATGAAAATGAGAGAGATTGCCGAAATGTTCTTCATAAAAAAGCACAATAACACTATTAACCTTAAGAAAGACACAGAGAATTTAAACTCAGTATATGATGGTGTCATTGCGTCTGTTTAATGTTTATAATTCCCCCCTATACCTCCCTGATGCCTCGACTTCTTCTTTGTCTACCTACAGTCTCCTTACATACGCACAACATGTCGCAACGGAGATCTTTAACACGCAAATTGAATTTTTACACATTGGACACGTGAGTCTCGCTTGATTTTTGCACACTCCTCTCACATATTGTTGCTTTATACTTTATGAATAATTGTTCACAGCTGCTATATATGATTATGCTGGAACATTTTCGTGATCACAGGCATGTCCGTTAATTTCTTATGACGAGTCGGTTAGACGAATAGGTATTGCTCTCGAACATAACGATCATTAATTTAGTCCACTTATTATATTTTATATATTTGTATTGCATATTGTTGTCATGAATTTTAGATCGCACTTGAAAAGGGCCCTAACCGTGGGCCGAAACGTTGTGCAGTCTTTGTACTCAATGCCAGTTAGTCGAGCAATAAACTAACTTTATATTTTATTCACTGGTGGATGAAGTCATTTTTCTTTAATTTAGTTATCATAATTTAAAACAGAATTTAATACTTACTTCATGATTTCTGATAAAATTGTTGAAATCTTCATTATACTTTTTTTTTAATACAGTAATTTTTTTATAACATGATGAATGATAACCTAAAGAATCAACTGCGTCCTTGCGGTTAACTGAACCTCATGATACTTGAAATTTTTTTTTACGAAACAATAACTTTAAGAAACAATTCTTAAATGTTTCATCGTCAATTATAGATTCTTTTGAGCCACACAAAAAACACTTTCATTTTTCTATAACAATTCACTTTGCAAAAAATCCACTCGAATAGAGGTTATAAACAACAGAGCACGTTTCCAAATACAGAATATATACATACTGATATATATGAATGCGTAGTTACTCCAAAAAAGATTTTGAGCGATAGAGTTGTCTTTCTCTATCGCACGGAGAAAAGAGCAAAAAATTCACTCGAATAGAGGTTATAAACAACAGAGCACGTTTCCAAATACAGAATATATGTACTGATATATATGAATGTGTAGTTATACTCCAAAAAAGATATCGAGCGATAGAGTTGTCTTTCTCTATCGCACGGAGAATAGAGCATGCGCACTCTCTTTCACTAGGCAACTGCCTCACGCACAGCTGCTATAATGCTGCGTCCTCCTCTATTGCATAGAATAGTACGTTCAGCGCTTCTCTGTCGCACCCCGCTTGCTTACTCAAATATTCGGACTTTAAAGCGCGGCAACCGCAAGTCTTGATCGATTTTGCTTAGGCAATCTAATACCACTGTGTTCGCAATAAAATTATCTTTATTTTAATATATAGTTCAATTAAAGAATAAAGATGAGTGTAAATTGGTAATACCAACTCACCTGTTTATACCTGGCAACCAACCCGGTAATAGGGAGCAGTAAAAGATAGGCAATCTAACTTTTCCTTTCTACTTATGCTTTGTACTTTCGATTGGTACTGAATTTTTTGAGAATATAAATGAATGTAGAAATAAAAAGAAACTAATTAAATTATTTTTAATTAAGGGTAGCCTTGAGCTGATTTAATTAGGCAACTCATCTGCGATTTGTTTGTTTATTCATTATGTTTGATAAAAAATACCTTTTATTAGGAAAACAGATGGGTGAAGGTCGATTTTAGTCGGGACCCTGCTGAAAATGGCCGATTGAATCCGATTGGTTCCGAATTAATTTGGTGAAATTGAATCGGAATGAATACGTTTTCAATCCGGTTAATCGGATGCCCGATTGGAAGTGAATCGGTTTTAATAACAAATCAATCGGAATCGTTTTTAATTCGGCATTTCCGGATTGATCTGAATCCGCCGTTATCGGTTTCAATCGTATTAATGCCAATCCATTTTAATCGGGTGAATAAAGTGACCACATGAATCGTATTGAATCCGCATCAATCGTAAAATTTTAATACAACACCGGAATAGGATTTAATGCGATATTTCTGGATTCATCTGAATCCGACTCAATCGGTTTCAATCGTATTAATTCCAATCTATTTTAATCGGGTAAATAAAGTGACCACATGAATCGTATTGAATCCGCATCAATCGTGAAATTTTAATACAACACCGGAATCGGATTTAATGCGATATTTCCGGATTCATCTGAATCCGACTCAATTAGTTTCAATCGTATCTGCGCTTAACCCATTTCAATCGGGTAATGAAAGTAGCTATGTGAATCGGATTAAATCCGCTTTAAGGATGTGTAGGTCGTACAGTCCTTGCTAAAAGTTAAACTTTCAATAAAAGAAGACTTTGCATGTATGTCAAACAACTCAAAATTTTTTATATGTTAGAAGGGATTACCGTTAACAGTTTGAGTATGATTTTTTGTTATTTAAATAATTAGTATTGTTTAAACAATTAAAAAAATTTTTTTGTTGCAAAAAATTTTGAAACTTAAAATACAATATCAATGATGTATGTTTTACACATAAAGAAGTTTAAGAAATATCTTAATGGTTTATTTATATTTTATTTATATTTACAGCAAAAATGTCGATTCTCTATAAAGGATAATGTTAATTTTATCAACTTTAAACTTATAAATAACTCTTAAATAACTTCAAAATTTTACAGAGTATTTTTAATTTAATTTAGAAACAATTTACAGCACTTTCTGAATATATTTGAAATACCTCCAATACATCCTTAATTACAATAACTTTTAAACCAGTAAGAGAATTGTGCTGAAATTTTACACAGATACTTAGATGTAATAATAGAACAATCTATGAAATTTTTAGATTTTTGGTAATGCTTTGAGATGTCACCCATACATCCTTAATCATTAAAATTGTATATAGCACATAATTTTTACGTAATAGAGTTCTTACTACAGGATTTCCTTTTGGTAAAGTCATGAGTTCTATATTTACAAAACTGTAGAATATTTTCATTTAAATAAATACTGCACATTGTAATAAATTTGTAGTACAAAGAATGGAATTATAATAAAGTAGTAATTATAATAAAATAGTAAATAATCCTGTTTATATGTATCCGGAATTCACGGATTCTATCAGTTTGAATCGGTCAGTCAATCCGTTTAAATCATTATAAGGCCTGTTCTTTTCAGCTGAACTTCTGCACGGCTCATCTTTCCTCTTTTTCTTTTCATGTTGGAGAGAAAAAGATAAAAGATGAACCGTGCAAGAAGTTCAGCTGAAAAGAACAGGCCTATAATTTCGTAATTTTGGGGTCCACAAAATCATAACGATTTAAACGGATTGACTAAGACCGATTCAAACCGATAGAAAACGAGTGAAATTACATCCTTGAGTACGAATCCGTTTCAATCATTTTCAATCGGTATAATCGTTATGAAATCATAACGATTCAAACAGATAGAAACCGATTGAAATTACATCGTTAATTGATTACGAATCCGTTTCAATCGATTTCAATCGGTGTAATCGTTACGAAAACATGACGATTCAAACCGATAGGAACCGCGCGATTGAAATTACATCGTTGAATATCAATCCGTTTCATCGTTTTCAATCAGTGTAATCGTTATGAAATCATAACGATTTAAATCAATAGAAACCGATTAAAATTACATCCTTGAATACCAATCCGTTTCAATCATTTTCAGTTGGTGTAATCGTTATGAATCCGTGATTTCCGGATCAAGAATCCAGATTCATGCGGATTCAAAATTTTTAATCGGATTCAATCGGTCAGTTTTAGCAGGGGATCTTAGACTATGACTATATATGATCATATATGATTATATATATTTACATATATATAATCTCATTATATATGTTCATATATGATTATAGGGGAGATCGGGGCAGAGTCGTTTTTGCAATTATCTCGAAATCTGTGTGTTGTGTGAACTCGCCATTAAGGACGTTCTCCGGCAAAATCGTTTTCTTAGAAATTTTCTTAAACTTTCAGGATATGTTTAATTAAACGCGTTTTATACGTAGGCGAAATTTCAATGCCCCTTGCGGTACTAAAATTTGAGATATTCAGCTTCAAAGTTCCGATTTTTAACACGGGATCCCTCCCAAGGAGAACAAAAAAGTCAAAATTATGTCAATTTGACGACATATTGACAAAAAATGACGAAATTTATGTCATTTTTTGGTTAATATAATGTCAAATTGACGTCATTTTGACTTTTGAGCTCTCTCGACACGGACATTTTAATGAATAATAAGTACAGTTTTCTTAGAATTTCTTTGAAAAAATAGTATAAGATGCCTCATATTATTAGTAACGTGTGACCTTAAAGTTTGATATAGCAAGCGGTATTTATTTTTGAGAAATAGTCGTTTAAAGAACACTATCGGATATAATTTATTTATGATTGGTATTGGAGAAATGGAAACGGAACAAAAATTTATTTTAATTCAAGTTTCTAGTATTTCTATGCATTAAATAATATATCTTTATTCATTGTAACAATCATAAATGATGCCATACACTTTATACCATAAAGTGGCAGTTGCGCTCAACTCAGTAACTCTGAGTTGAGCACAACTGCCACCGGAGAACGTCCTTAATACTGTAAGCGCGGCTTATGGTGCCCACGTGACCAACGGAGTTTAGTGAAGTTACGTGTCATGTTGTGATTCTTATCGAAGCAAACGTGTTTTTGCAAGTCGAAAGTAAAATTTCTTCCGCGTCGAAAGTTTGTAATATCTTAAGTATTATTGTCTCTTCGAATCTCAAAATAAGTGATTCTAAAGAGTAATGCATGCTGAGCACGAATTCAGTGCAGTTTTTTTATTTTCATTGATTTCTATTATTTTATAAGCGACCAAACCTAAAACTTGTGTTCGGGGCGAAGTCGTTTCCAAGCCAAAACGAAGTCAAGAAAGCTAAATAATATGTGCTGCATATACTAGGAGATAATAGAAAACAGAGCCGATGAAAAACAGTGCATTTCGTGCAGGCGTAAGGCAAACAACGAGTGCGTGCGCTCGTCAGACTCTGTTTTTACATGCTTTAACTGTTAGCGAAAAAGAAAATTGATTTTCTTGAAATTATTTTCCGCTTTCCATTTTTCTACTAAAGCACAATGAATAAAGTGTATTCTATTATTTTTTATGATCAAAATTATGCAGGGGAGACCGGGGCTAAACAGTCTGTTTTTTTTCGGTGCCGATTTTTAACAACAAAATAAATAATTTTAGTTAAATGCGGTATACCACTGTAAAGAGTGAACCTTTAGCTACAAAATTTATTTAGGAAATTTTTATCTACGTCGCTTTGTTTAACCGGTATAGAGCAAAAACGACAACGGTGGAAAAATTGAAATCTCAAAAATGCCGGGGTTAAAGCGTCCTCCCCCCGGGGCTAATCAGTCACACTGCATTTTCAATGCATATACGTACATCTGATCCTAAAAAATGATAGGATACATTTTAATAATTGTTTTTTAAGAGAAAAATATAAAAATTTATTTAAAATTTTTATGCAAAACATTATTAATTGTTTTACCTATTCCATAAAACAATTTAGGCACGTGAATACAAATCCTGACGAGCGCACGCATGTGTTGTGTGCCTTACGCTCGCACGCAATGCACTGTTTCTCATATGCTCTGTTTATTGTCAACTTCTCTGAGCACACGCAGCACGTATTATCCAAGTCTTCGTCAGAATCCGACCGCTGCTGCTTCCTTGATTTCGATTTACGCCCACTGCTCGTCGAAGGCTGCGGTTCTGTTTGTGGCATTTTTTTCAAGTCGTTCAACGTGGTTCTCCGGACATCGAATTGTTTTGCGGCTGCGTAAGCGCTCATTTTATCTTTTCTCACCGCAAGAACTGCCTTCTTGAGTTGCTCCTTGTCGACGGGAGTCGTTTTGCGACGATACGTGCGTACCATTTCCCTCCTATACAAACTGACGCACGTGCAAGGGAAGACAGAATCACGATCGCCGTGAACTGAAGTCGTGCGCCCGGCGCGCCACAGTGACGAAATTAGCCCGATTAGCCCCGGGTGCTTGTAGACTGATTAGCCCCAAACACAAGTTTCAGGTTTGATCGCCCATGAAATATTAGACATCAACGATAATGAAAAAACTACACTGGATTCGTGTTCAGCATGCATTACTCTTTATAATCACTTACTTTGAGATTCGGTGATACAATAATATTCAAGATATTACAAAATTTCCACCCGCAGAAAATTTCACTTTCACCTTCCGAAAACATGTTTGCCCTCGTAAAAATCATAACACGGCAGGTAACCTGCCGAAACTCCGTTGGTCACATGGGTACCATAAGCAGCGTTTACAATGTTAATAGCGAGTTCGCAAAATATACAGGTTCCGAGATATTTGATTAGACTTATTTACCCCGTAGACTTTTTAGCCCCGGTCTCCCCTATCTTTATTTAAAATCCAGTCAAGGGGCGCAGTGTGGTCTAGTGGTAAAGCGCCAGACTCATAACCCCGAGGTACCGGGTTCGAGTCCACCTGATCACAGGAATTTTTTCCACCAGTATATTCCAGACTGCGCCCCGCCGCACGAGTGGGGCTCGTGCGGAGAAACGGTGCCATCGTAGGCAATTAATTAAGACCCCCAAAATTTTGGGACTAAAGTATCTGAAGACACCAGGATTTGAGCTTGGGACTAAAATACCTAAAGACACCAGGATTTGGAAAAAGTGCTAGGGTGACAAACCTGATAAACCTGGACTAGGCTAAGGGCTGGCCCCAAAACATCTAGCAAATAAAGAGTGGGAGGTACAAAGGATCATTAGGATCTAGGTACCGTCGGGGGCCCAAGTGAAACCACCCGCTTACTACTACTACTACTAAAATCCAATCCGAGAATGAAGACACGACTCCGCCCCGGGAATTTTGACTTTTTGATTTTTGCACCCTTGTCGTTTTTACTCTATACCGGTTGAACAAAGCGACGTAGACCAAAAATGCCTATATAAATTTTGTAGCCAAGGGTTCACTCTTTACAATGGTATACTATATTTTACTAAAATGATTTATTTTGTTGTTAAAAATCGGCACCGAAAAAAAAGGGCCGACTTCGCCCCGGTCTCCCCTATATGATTATATATAATTATATATGATTATATATAATTACATATGATCATATAGAGACAAAATTCATATATAATTGCATCATATAATCATATATATTTATATATAATTATATATAATCTTTTTTCCCCGGGCCCTTATCTCGACCATTTGAGCTACTGATCTTTCGATGAATTCCGTTAGATCGTGTTCCTCGAGCCACGTTTCTATACGGAATTTCCAGTTGCTTTAAGTTACTTCCATCGAATAAAGGAACTTTATATCTATTTTCGTCCGCCATGTTGCAACGCAGAGACAGATTTTCCGAAAACGCTGAAAATGAAGATTTCACTTATTCCCGATCGCGTTAACACACGTACTGTTCGCTGGGCGTATCTAGGCCCATAACCTGAAAATTGGCAGGAAAATGAGCAGTGTTCGTGTCAGCTATTAAACACAGGAGTGAGCTTTTTATTATACAAGCAAATTACAGGCGATAGTGCTTGGAGAAGGAAACCGAACAGTGGTGCCAACTAAAATTATATAAAACCAAGATAAACTAAAAACAGATAGGGCACAGCGCCATCTATAATCTCTATAATTGAAACATAAATTGTCTTTTCAACAGTTTGTCTGACTAAATAGTGGTCGAATATGTGTTAGACTTACTGATGGCAATCCTATTATTTATATCGACTATGCCACTGATCTTGCTAAGCTTATTTGACCAGTCCGACCTAATAATACACTATCCTCCACTGCTCATGTTAACTCTACCCGGAAGTTGGCTCTGTTTCGTGTTGCTCAGTTTACTGCTAATTTCCTCGTGGACATATAGACTTTATTCGATTACATTACTTAATTAGGATAACACTGGTTTCTTGTGAGAGGTTTTTAGCGTTCTGGTGTTCGTTCGTATTACTTGTTTTTTATCGGAATCTTTACACCGTACTTATTAGTTCGTAAGTTACGTTAGTTCTTAGTTTCATTATTTGTTACAGTATATTTTATGCAATTAGTTATACTGTATTGAGTTATGCTCTGTATACTATTAATTTTATGTTACGTTATATTGCATTGCGTTGTGCTATATATCCTATTAATTTTATGTTGCGTTGGCTCTTAAGTATGTTACTTGCTTCATTGTAACTCATACTAGAGAGAGAGCACATACACTTTATCTTCTTTGTAACTGCTGTATTGTATTTTGCCCTTTAGTCTATGCTTGGGCACATTTTTTTTGTCACCGGACGGCATACGCGAAAAACCCGACAGTCTAATAAACAAAACATTGCTTAGCAACAGCACATAATAACAGACTAGCGTATGTTTGACGACGGATACTCACCGATACATGCAGATAGAAAGTACTTTTGCAAATACGAATACTGTCATATATAGCAACCAATAGCAACCGATTAAGATTATGGCAGGATTCATAGTCGGATCTTATATTTAAGATCGTCTTAGGTGCAATCTTAAGATGTCATGAACCAATCACAGAGTCGTATCATCAGCGTCTTAAGACATTACTTAAGACGATCTTGAAATAAGATCCGACTATGAATACCGGCCTATGAGCACAAGCGCTGAATCCGTTCGAAATACATTGATCTCTTTAGCATCTTATCAAGTAGATAATCATGAGAAAAACCAATAAACACAAGACAAGATATCTTTTCACTCAATCAGAATTATCTCATAGATTCCAATAAAAAGAAATCATTGGATCATCCTATTGAATACAATGAAAAGTATACTTAGAGAATGCATATAAAATCTAATAAGAACAATTTGTTACAAAATGTTATGTTACAGTCAAAATTCGTATCAGCAAATGCTTTTAATAACACCTAAAGGTATATCATAAACGTATCAGAAATGACCGATATATGTAACGTCATACTTAAAAATCTCAAAATTTGAAAATCCCGATAGAATCTTATAAATATTTTATATTGTGTCTGCAATGCCACATTAAATATCAACTAGTAAATGCCAATTGCTGTAGACCTATCTGGAAAATCTGCTTGATTTATATTAAAAGGTATTAAAAGGTAAAATTTAATATAATTCTAATAAATTATTAATGTAAAATAAATATTAAATTAATGTTTAATAAATGTTAAATAAATGTTTCTTCAAATCATTACTCCAAAAAAATAATTAACGTTACGTAAATATTAAATAAACGTTAAATAAACATTAAATAAATATTTTCTCTAAATCATTAGTTCAAACAAATAATTAATGTAAAATAAATATTTAATAAATGTTAAAAAAATATTTTTTTTTACAATAAATTGTACAATGTATAATTAATGATAAATAAATATTTAAAAAACATTTAAAAAATATCATCTGCTTATTGGGTGGTGGATATGTGGACAACACGTGGATACCTAATGGATATCTTTGATAGATATTTTGTGGACATGGATATGTGAATAACACGTGGATATCGAATGGATATCTTTGATACACAGTTGGATTTATGTTAAATATATAACATAAATCACATGTCCCAAACGGTCCACTCAAATTTTTGTGTTAATTTAACATAATGTAAATATGTCAAATTATGACAAATATTATGTCCATAATTTAGCACAAAATAAACAAAAGTTTAATGATATGTGAACGAAAATTTTATGTACAACAAACATCTGTATAATGTTAAATATAAATGAAAAGAATATTTTTTGGTAATTATGCATAAAAAGACCCCACCCGCCAATGACCTTGACCTTGACATATGTTGTCAAGGTCACCCTCCTGAGTGACCTTCAGAAGTTTTTAGCCGGCGGTCGTTATTCGTTAAAAAGTTATTAACAAAAAAAGTTTGGAAAATATAGCAGCTATTTTCAGTATTGGAAGGCATAAATGACTAATAAAAATGTCGAAATAAATCAGCAGAGAATATTTTATTTCGCGAGAAAGTCGCTGCTTTACCAAAACACAACATTTAAAGCAGTAAATTATTGATAAATTGAAGTCTTTTTGTTAAAGCAGAGAATACTTTATTTCGCGAAAAAGTCGCTGCTTTACCAAAACACAACATTTAAAGCAGTAAATTGTTGAAAAATTAAAGTCTTTTTGTTAAAGCAGAGAATACTTTATTTCGCGAAAAAGTCGCTACTTTACCAAAATACAACATTTAAAGCAGTAAATTGTTGATAAATTGTATATTGAATATATGTGAGTATTGGAAGGCATAAATGACTAATATATATGTCGAAATAGTTCACGCATACACTTTCCACGCGAAACGAGGTGCCACATGGGTTCGTGGCGCGCTTTACAAGCTCGTTTACTGTATATCGCCACAAATATTCACACGGATGATCGACTAACTTATCTTGTTTAATACCACCTCTACTTAAACGAGCTTGTAAAGCACACCACGAACCCATGTGACCACAGGAGGGCGGAACCTACTGCCTCCACGTATATACTTTCCACGCGAAACGAGTTGCCACATGGGTTCGTGGCATGCTTTACAAGCTCGTTTAAGTAAAGGTAGTATTAAACAAGATAAGTTAGTCGATCATCTGTGTGAATATTTGTGGCGATATACAATAAACGAGTTTGTAAAGCGCGCCACGAACCCGTGTGGCACCTCGTTTCGCGTGGAAAGTGTATGCGTGAACTATTTCGACATTTTTATTAGTCACATTTATGTCTTCCAATACTCACATATATTCAATATACAATTTATCAACAATTTACTGCTTTAAATGTTGTGTTTTGGTAAAGCAGCGACTTTTTCGCGAAATAAAGTATTCTCTGCTTTAAAAAAAAAACGTAATATTAGTCGTTTATGTCTTCCAATACTGAAAATAGCTGCTATATTTTCCAAACTTTTTTTGTTAATAACTTTTTAACGAATAACGACCGCCGACTAAAAACTTCTGAAGGTCACTCAGGAGGGTGACCTTGACAACATATGTCAAGGTCAAGGTCATTGGCGGGTGGGGTCTTTTTATGCATAATTACCATTTACTTAAATATAAATTTAACACAAATAAATCAGATAACATAATCAAAATTAATTAAATTAACACATAAATATGTTACATTTTTAACACAAAAATTTTAACAACGACTTTTTTTAACAAAAATACACAAAATTTTTTAACTGTGTAGATATTTTGTGGACATGGATATGTGGATGACGTGTGGATATCTAATGGATATCTTTGACAGATATACTTTGTGGATATGGATATGTAGAAAACACGTGGTTATCTAATGGATATTTTGATAGATATTTTGTGGACATGCATATGTGGATATCTAATGGATATCCCTGCTGATTATTTGAGAGATATAGATATTTTACATCTATTAGATATCTATTAGATATTCATAATAGATATGGATGTCATATGGATATGCAGATATCCAAAATATCTATTAGATATTTTGTTCTGTATGGGTTCTTATAGGATATCGCGGTCGTTCATCGGTCATCACGTCCAGTGTATGTACTCGGGCCATTACAAAGAAGTTTTATAATTATTTTAATAAACTATCAGCAATATTTTTGTTGTAACAATAATATCAGCACGCCAAATGCAGTGGTATTACTTTATTTAAGGTATCGTACATATGAATAGAAATGAGTAAAAGAAACGCGTGACTACGCATGTCCGATCATGTTCGATACCACGGACGAAGTGACGATACAAAAAAAACAACTATCCGACTCGAGAGTCAACACACGGAACTCAGCGATCTCTCACGTCGATAGCGCAGGGCGCCCCCTGTTTGTAGATCGATAAAACAGCTCCGCTCGGCGAAACTTTCGGGGAGCCTATTCGTACTGCAACGGCCTAAATACTCTATTTCCAACACTCCCACTTATTTAGAGCCGTTTAAAATGCTTAACTTATTCCGTAGACAACCAAACTGCTGTTTTGCCAACGGCTTCGTTAGAATATCAGCAAGTTGCATTTTTGTGTCCATATATTTTACATCGATATCACCACGTTCATATACATCTCGAACAAAATGAAACCGTACATCGATGTGCTTGGTTCTTTTATGATATTCAGGATTACTTATTAGTTTAATAGCAGATTGGTTATCAACATACATGGAGACTGTATCATACTTAAAACCTAGTTCCGTTGTAAGTCTATGCAACCATATTGCATCTTTAGTACCTGTTGACAGGGCAATATATTCTGCCTCAGTGGTCGAAAGAGCAACTACTCGTTGCTTCTGGCTCGACCACGCTATTGGTCCGCCATTTAATAAAAATACGAAACCGCTTGTCGATCTTCGCGTATCAATACATCCAGCATAATCGGCATCAGTGTATCCATGTAATTGGCCGTTACTCCCTCTTTTTCCATACACAATTCCATGATCTACAGTTCCCTTTAAATACCGAAAGATCCTTTTAACCGCTTGCCAATGCTCGTGGCCATAACAAGTTAAGAACTGACTCGCTTGATTTACCGCGTATTCTATATCCGGTCTACTAACCCTCGCAACAAATAAAAGGGAGCCGATTGCTTCACGATATGGAATATTTTCCACCTGTTCTTTTTCAGCTTCAGTTTTCGGACATTGATATTGAGCCAAATGTACTCCAGGTTCAGAGGGAACACTTACCGGATTCGCTTTTTTTAACATGAATTTTTCAAGCATTTTCTGAATATACGCTTTCTGCCCAATCTTAATAATACGGTTCTGCTCGATATCAATACCGACAAAATGCTTCGCATCTCCCACTGTTATTTGAAACCTTTCCTGCAAAATTTTCAAAACTTTCACTATTGCAATTTTTGATCTTGACAATATAAGACCATCATCCACATACACGACTAAGTATACAATTTCTCCATCTACTATGCCTATGAACACACAATGATCATTTTCTAACTGTCTAAAATCAAAAAGTTTCAAGAAATTAACAAACTCTGTATTCCAACAGCGGGGAGACTGTTTGAGACCGTATAAACTCCTATGCAATCTACAAGTCGCATTTGGTTTCTCTTTATCCTCAAAACCGCGTGGTTGCTCCACATAGATTATCTCTTTTAAATTACCATATAAAAATGCTGTTTTTACATTGAATTGCGCGATATCATAATCTTCTTTGGCTGCGATTGCTAATAGGACTCTAATAGATTCGTAACGTACTACCGGCGCAAAAGTATCAAAGTAATCAACTCCTTCACGCTGACCATAGCCCCGTGCTACAAGTCTTGCTTTATAACGCCTTACATTACCCTCCGAATCCATCTTCTTGGAGTATACCCATTTACACCCGAGAACTCTATTTCCTTTTGGAAGTTCTTCGAGTGTCCACGTTTTATTTTCCCGGAGAGCGGTCATCTCCTCCGCCATTGCCTTTTGCCACTTATCACAATCTTCACTATTGATCGCACTTTCATATGACATAGGCACAGAATCGACATTAAACGCGTATCCGTGTTCACTATAACGGTCTGGCTCACGTAGCTTACTTCTATCGCGTAACTGTCTCTCCGCTGGAACCGAATTATCTCGTTGCTCGCCAGCATCTTCAACTGTTGGCTGTGGAGCATCAGGATGATCTTCAGCTGTTGACTGTGAATCAGCATCTTCTGTGTCGTCCATGCCGTAATAATCTCCAAACGACAACTGGAAATCTGCTTCCTCCCTGGAATCTTCTGATTCTTCTGTTGTCTCATTGAAGTCCACATTACAGCTTACATATATTTTCTGTGTTGCAGCATCCCACAGTCTGTAATTTGTTGACTCATCTTCATAGCCAACGAAAATCATCTTTTCACTTTTCGGATCCATCTTCTTCCTCTTTTCTTTCGGAACATTCTTGTATGCAACGCTCCCGAAAACTCGCATATGTTTCACTTCTGGTTTACGCTTAAACCATTTTTCATAAGCAGTCATATCTAATTGCTTTGAGACAGTGCGATTCAAAACGTATGCCGCTGTTTTCACCGCTTCCGCCCATAAGTTCTTTGGCAGATTCTTCGCAATCAACATTGATCTGGCGCTCTCCACGAGTGTTCTCATCTCTCGTTCCGCACGCCCATTTTGTTGGTGGACGTACGGTGTTGATCTTTCATGTCGAATTCCCTTTTCCCGTAAGAATTCTCCAAACTCTTTGGACACGTACTCCCTGCCATTGTCCGACCGAAGTACTTTAATTTTGTTATTAGTTTGTTTAAACACTAACGCCTCGTATTCTTTGAATTTATCAAAGACTTCATCTTTGTGTCGCAAGAAGTATACTGTTCGAAAACCAGTGCAGTCATCCTTAAACAGAACGAAATATCTTGATCCTCGAGGAGATTCCACACTCAATGGTCCACACACATCTGTGTGGATCATTTCACCAGGCTTTTCTGCCTTCTCCCGTTTGCTTGAAGGATGTGATTTCTGGGCCTGTTTTCCCATTATGCATGCTTCACAAAAGAACTCGTTTTTATCTTCGATCTTCATTCCATTTACAGCTCCAGCCTCTTCTGTTTCTTTGATAGATTTTATATTAATGTAGCCTAGCCTTTCGTGCCATATTTTTAATGAATTCTGCAAAGCCACATTACACTCTACCGGAATCTTCACATTGAATAGCATACGGAACAGATATCCGTGACGCACTCCTTCTGCAGATAGAGCCCCGCTGTCATCTCGAATTTCACAACGGTTATGATAACTATGAAGTGAGAACTTTCTATCAGTTATGGTTCCCACTGAAAACAAATTCCGAT
The DNA here is from genome assembly GCA_035220575.1 of Temnothorax rugatulus. NCBI lineage: Eukaryota > Metazoa > Arthropoda > Insecta > Hymenoptera > Formicidae > Temnothorax > Temnothorax rugatulus. The sequence goes on along the minus strand of JASTWL010000201.1, from coordinate 18,540 downwards.
TCAAATCAGGAACGAAGAGCACATTCTTCAACTGTCGATCAACCAGTTTCTTGTTTACACTCGCTTGAATATCTATCGTACCGACACCAGCCACCGGAAGCACTTTATCTCCCGCGACCTTCACGAAACGCACTGTTTTCGTGGGCCCGAGCTCACGGAAGAAATCACGTCGAAAAGTCATGTGCATACTAGCACCCGAATCCGCCAGCCACACAGAATCGTCTTTGTCTGTTGTTTCCGAAAAGAACACAGATATGTCACTTGTATACGCCGACCCGGATTCCTCATCCTTTTTCTTCTCGTTGCCATCCTTTTTCTTCTCGTTGCCTTCTTTGTCAGCGAGACGTTTTTTACACTCGCGATACCAGTGGCCTACCTCATTGCAGTAATTACACGGTCGCTTCTTCTTTAGTTCCTCTATCGTCTTGACAGGCACCTTTTTCTTCCCGTGTTGATCACTGGCTGCCGCTTTCGACTGCTTTTTCGGTTTCACTTGCAGATTTTTCACTTGCAATGCGAGCGACGACACCTCCTCTTCCACATTTGTCAATCGTTTATCTTCACGAATGATTCTGGCAATCAGATTCTCTTTCTTCTGCTCAGCTTTCGCAGTGCACTCCCACGCCATTCTAAACGCCGAAAACCGAGTAGGCAAACTACTCAACAGCTTCGACATTATGGCGGCATCCGACATCGTTTCCTCTGCGTCTGCTAGCTTCCTGCAGATGGTCTCGAATTTCTCTATCTGCGTTGCCACCGGCTCACCATCACTTATCCGAAACTCATAGAATTGTTGCCAGCACCGCTGTTTCGCATCCTCAGTTGTATCTCCGTACAGTCCATGCAGCTTCTGCCATATTGCCTGCGACGTCGTGCAATTTATCAAATTCACATGTAGCGCCTGATTCACTGAACTCAGTAGAATCACTGACGCCTTCGATTGACGCCTCTTCCATTCCTTCCACTCTTTCAAGCTTGTCTCCTTAACGGGCTGCGTGTCCGTCCCCTCGATGAATTCCATTAAGTCTTGCAACTCCAACATAAACGACACACCAAATTTCCACAGGGCGAAATTCGTGCCGTCGAGTTTCGTGAGGTTGAACGCTTCCTTCTCAGCCATTTTCTTAAGCCACAGAAGTCGTAACTACGGAACACTACCGAACTCGGAGACTACGTACGATATACCAACACGAGCAACACACTACGGGCGCAGTGGAAGCGTGCTGGGCCCATAACCTGTTGTAACAATAATATCAGCACGCCAAATGCAGTGGTATTACTTTATTTAAGGTATCGTACATATGAATAGAAATGAGTAAAAGAAACGCGTGACTATATACGCACGTCCGATCATGTTCGATACCACGGACGAAGTGACGATACAAAAAAAACAACTATCCGACTCGAGAGTCAACACACGGAACTCAGCGATCTCTCACGTCGATAGCGCAGGGCGCCCCCTGTTTGTAGATCGATAAAACAGCTCCGCTCGGCGAAACTTTCGGAGAGCCTATTCGTACTGCAACGGCCTAAATACTCTATTTCCAACAATTTTTGATATATTTCAAAAAGATTTCAGCCATTTCAATAATATTTCAGAAAAGTTGCAAATATTTTCAGTGACCTTTCAGCAAACTTTCTATAAAGTTTCAAGTGCAAGGACTTTTGCTGTTGAAGAACTGTCTCAGAGTTGTTGCAGAAATAATTTGCAACATTTATGAGATAATTCTTTCAGTAAACATTTCTGAAATATTTCTGACATATTTTTGTGCTGTATGGGAGAAGACACATGATCAACACTAAGTTCGATTTGCTTCTTAATAACGACGAAAAAAGAACATGGACAGCCTTAAAAACAGTTATAATACCTTGAGAATTCTCGATCTCCAAATTTTGAGATTATGATTAAAGAAATATTAGATGTATTTCATATTATAAAAGTTGCTATGGCTCTTAAAGTACATTTTCTGCACTCACATCTTAATTTCTTTCCACAAAACTTGGGAGCTGTGAGTGATGAACGTTTTCACAAAAACATCCAAAAAATAGAGAAACGTTTAATGGGGATCGAAGTCAATAACAAGTAGGATTAATTGACTGATTACTGCTGAAGAAGATGAGTATAAACGACAAGCAAAACGTACAAAACATTAAGTCTAGAATTTTGAGTATATTAATTATAAAGAACATTTAAGCTTTTCATTCAATAAAAAAAATCGTCCCAAAAAAATTGCGTTTACCTATATATATTTTTAAAATTCTACTTTTAAATACCTTTCCAACGATATGTAAAACATATCTTTAGTAGAATTTTTTATTTATTTTTTATGTTTTTTTATTTTATTTTATAACCTCATAGAACTCCAAAGCTTTCAGTCAAGTATAACTCAAAAAATGATGGTGACTTGAGTAAATCACGTTACTCAGAAGACTGAGCTGAATCACCCCCAGTAAAGAAAACTTGAGAAATTATGGAACGTGTTGTACAGTGTTGTGGCGATCTACGCCACTTATGCACGCCCGCGCGGTAACTCTACGGTATCTGTATTACCGGCCGCTACTTTGCATCGACGCCGCTAGGCGCCGTATCGCCTGTACCGTTTCGCGTACTTCAAATTCAACCACGACCTGAATATAAGGAGACCCCCTACGAGGGCAAAACCAGATCTCCTCGGGCGTTACCCGCCCATAAAACCCAAATAGCGGGTGTACTCTTTTGAAGAGGTTTACCTCTCGAGGAGCTTAATCGCCGCGCCGTTCAGCAGTATAGCGCTTGGACGCTTACCGACTCATAGACGCACGGACTCCTTCGGCAGTGGCGCGTGGTCGTCTTCGTGCGAGGACATACGATCCTGGCGTCGCACGCCAAACCTATAAGACCAGCCACCCTGGGCAAAACGCCGCGACTTTTCGAAGAACGGTTCGTTTCCAAACCCAGAGATGAGGATCCCACTAGAAGACGACGGACGCAGCCTTTACCTCTCCATCCTATTACAGCCAAAAAGAGACGCGATTTCTCTTCTACCTCCTCGGATAGGCTCATTAAAGAACGTCCCTCGTCTAGTCAAACACGCGACTCATCTCCAAAACGCCCCAAGAGTAGTCACTCTATCGATTAGCTCAAGGGAAGGAGAACCTATCGATTGACAGTTGACACACCGACTTCGTCTTCGGTATCCACGCAAACCAGCCCAAAGAAGGAAGTAATAGACGCGGCCACGCAAACTAAACGAAGAGGAGGCAGAATTCGCTTCCAAGCAATACGGCATTAAGTACACTGACACGATAACATATGTAGTACATAATGTAAATATATACTTATTGTTTAAAATGCAAAAATGTGTCACCTTCCTTTCTACTCCTTTGCGATTACATAATCCATGGGCCAACTCCTTCTGACGCCTTAATAGATAAGTTATAATAAGGTAGATAGCCACATTAATACTAAGTAGTCCATAGTGTAATCATTTAAACATCAAAAAGCTCAAAAGACTTTATTGATTTAAAATATATATTTAGTTTTCAAAGAATTTATATCGAACATCAATTACATCCATTTCCTTTATTCTAATATTAATTACTAATATTGAAATTTAAAAAAAATGTTATTCTACCTATTCACTATTATTGTATTTCTAGTTGGACCATCGTCAGCGAGTAAACTGTCATCATCGTCACCCTCAGCAGTACATGATAGTGGTGGACATCAAACAGCGACCAACAACGTTTTGCAGTGGCCGAGTCCTCACACTGTACACGACATTCTGGCTAATAGTTGTAATGTACAGAACTCCTCGTCATCCTCTTCACCAACTTCATCACTATGTTCTACGATCAATAATAATAATCATCATCACAACCGTCATGAGAACAGTTCTGTTCACAACAATAATAACAACAGTAATAATGAAAATAACAATGATCATAGAATATCGAGTGGGTATCTTCACCACCATCATCCGCATCTGGCACATCATCAACAGTATTATGCCTCAGCACTCTATCATCATCATCATCATCATCATACAAATGCTGTGACGACAGCCAGCATATCATCTACACTCTCTGTACAATCCATTATGTTGCAGTCAGGAACAACAAGCCAGCCAGCCAGCCCGTGCAATTAGATGAAATAACAATGTTATTTTATGCATCAGGAATAATAGATAATCAAATAATCAGTGTTTTTATTTTCTGTATGCAAATGAATTTCTTAAATATATTTTTACGCATTATAGTATTAATGAGGCTTTTTACATTAAAATATAATTTAAGTAAAAATGATAAGTGATACATACTTTATTGTCACCGGTATTTCACAATGATAAAAAATGTAGTTAATTGAATTTTTTCTTGTTATCTACGGATGCTATGATTGAATATGAATATAATAATTAAAATATAAACAAACTTTTGCATAAACTTTTTTGATGAAATAATTAACCAGCAAAAGTAGTATTTGGTACTTATAATTACAAAGAATTTAGTAAATAAACAAACAAACAAATATAATTAGTAGGTATAAAAATTTATTTTTTTATAAATTTTTCCGCTCGCGCGAGTTCAAAATCTATTCCCCTCTCCCAAAACTCACCCATTAATTAGGAGCACCAATAGAACCCTATGAAATCCAATTTTCAACCCCATAGTAGCCATCCCCATAAAATTAGTAATCTTTTGGTACCAGTTTCATCAACAAAATCATCAACAAAAAATTAGAAAAATGTTGGCACTGGTTTCAAGAAAATCGGTCAATTAATACTTATTATTTCTCGAAATTTGAATAATTTCCAAACCGGTTTCCAAAAAATCGGTAACGAAAAATTATATACTTTATGGCAATCCCCGGAAAATTTTACTCCTACTTCATATATCTAAATATATAAGTACCGTCTGTCTGTCTGTATGACCGCGAACTACTCATTCATTAATGGACCGATTTTCTTCCATCCAAAAAAATCGGTTACGAAAAATTATACACTTTATGACCATCCCCGGAAAACTCTATCCCTGTTTCATATATAATTCTTTAAAATTCAGTCCATTAACGACAGACAGACATACAGACAGACGTCATGATGTGTATAATTTTTCATAACCGATTTTTTTAAAACCGGTTTCCAAAATATCGGTAACCAAAAAGTAAAAATAAAAATAAAAATTATTAAAGAAATTATATCTATATATCTCAAAATTTTTTTAATAATTATTTTTTTTATTTTTACTTTTTTATAACCAATTTTTTTGAAACCGGTTTCCAAAAAATCGGTAACAAAAAAGTAAAAATAAAAATAAAAATTATTTAAAAAATTCAGCTTGATATCTCAAAATTTGCGGAAATTAGAGCAATCACGTACATTTTTTTAAACAAAAATCGGAAACCCCTTTATTATTAGCAACTTTTCTAATTCTATTACATTCTTTAGTTCTTTCTACCCCTACTTATACAATTCTTTGATATTCGGTCAATTAATTCCCGAAAAATTGGAAAAATTTCGGTACCGGCTTCCAAAAAGATCGGTAACGAAAAATTATACACTTTATAGCACTTCCAGGAAAATTCTACCCGTTTGATATATAATTCTTTGAGATTCGGTCAATTATTTCCCGAAAAATTAGAAAAATTAGAAAAACCGGTTTCCAGAAAATCGATAACGAAAAACTGTACATATCATGGCGCTCCCCGGAAAATTCTACCCCTATTTCATATACTTTTGGTAAAAATTCGGTCCACTAACGAATGAGTAGTTTGCGGACAGACAGACAGACAGACAAACAGTCGGGTTTGGTATTATAGTATGATAGGTATATAGTTATATATGAACATATGTATATGATTATATCTGCGCAGACATATGAAGTCATATCTGAGCATATCTGACCAGATAAAATTTGATCTGCTGAGATGTAATTTGATCTGGTCAAATATAATCTTTTTTTTTCTTGGAAAAATAAAAAAAGTGTACAAATTAGGAATTTGTACATTGCTTCCTCACCATTTTTAAGTGTGCAAATTAGGAATTTGCACATTGCTTTATTTCGCTCATAAAGCTTCCTCTATGAGGAAGCCAATAATTATACAACAAATAAAATACAAGCTTTATGAGCAAAATAAAGCAATGTGCAAATTCCTAATTTGCACACTTAAAAAAGGTGAGGAAGCAATGTGCAAATTTCTAGGTTTTTTTTTTAGATTAATAGATACTTTATTTACCCCAAGGGGTCTTAAAGGGCGTTTTGAAGGAACGTACCCAACCCTGTACATTTTAACACCTTCTCATCCTATCATATACTCATTACACTCAATGGCGTTTTTGAAGGGACGTACCCAACCCTGTACATGATTCGTGCTTCCTATCCCGACCTGATCATAGCGACCTCACATTCTATTTCCCTTTCCTTCGTCTTCCATCCGGTACCCCTCTGGCCATCTCCTTCAGCTTCCCTTAATTCCGCGCTCCTCTGATTTCCTCCTCCTTCCGCTTCCCTTAATTCCGCCACCTCTCTGATTCCCTCCTTTCTGCCGCTGCTCTTCCTCTTCCTTCCAGCTCTCTCTCTCTCTCTCTCTCTCTCTCTCTCTCTCTCTCTCTCTCTCTCTCTCTCTCTCTCTCTCTCTCTCTCTCTCTCTCTCTCTCTCTCTCTCTCTCTCTCTCTCTCTCTCTCTCTCTCTCTCTCTCTCTCTCTCTCTCCCCCTCCTCGCTTCGCCGCCTTCCTTCCTTCTTATTCTACCTTCGCTCTGAAAATAACTGTGTTAGTCCTACAATCTTATTTCCATCTCCTCCTCCCTTCCCTCTCCCTTGCCGCTTCTCTCTCTCTATCTCCCTTCCTCTCTCCTTTCTATCCTACATTCCTCTTACTCTCCTTTCTTCCTAGGCCTTCCTCCTCGTCCGTATCCATTAATAGACTCTCCTCCATCCTTCTCGCAATCTCCTCCTCCGCGGTCCTCTTTGGTCTCTCGCCTTCCTCCTCTCTCCTTTCTTTTCTCCTTTCTTTCTCTTCTCTTTCTCTTATCCTTGTCTCCAGCTATTTATCCTCATCATTTGGACCAACGGGTTAACGTCTTTTTCCGAAAGACGGAGCCCAGTTTTCTCCCCACGAGAGTTCTTTTCTCGCGAGGGGGGCGCAGCTTTCGGAAAATAAATTCCATGTTTACGTGCTCAAGTAATATGCACACTTTTTTAAACAATGGACCCCGCACTAATTATATAGGAAATTGGATCCCGGTGAAATCGGGTAATTTTTTAATATGTTGTAGCTTATGACCCACTGAACAAAAAATGTAATGGACGCGAGCTAAATAATGGACAGTTTTTGAGCTACAGCCAGTCAAACACGAGTTTCCTTTACAGGAATAGAGGTCGTACAATAAATGACTTTTATTCAAAATAGCGTGTTATCTATACGGCAGTTCGCTTGCGACTGTACAACATGGCCGCGTTCGGAGGCTCGGAGCCCGCTGACCCGAAGTGCCGCGCTCGGCACACATCGCGCCCTCTCGGAATACGCATACGCGTGCGTCAAATGCGACGACCTGCCTTAACACTTCCGCCGTCTGAGCGTTTGACAAGAACCCCGAGATTTGTACGCAGTTCGATAAACCTATTTCTGGAGAGCGCTTTCGTGACTCGCGATTCTCTACCTTCTCGCGAATAAAGTGATATTTTATATCTATATGTTTCGTCCGTTTATAGAACTCCGGGTTCCGAACTAGACGAATCGCGCTCTGATTGTCGACGTACAACGTTGTCGGTTTATCACACTTGAAGCCTATTCCACTCAGGAGCGTGCGAAGCCACACAGCTTCTTTTGCCGCAGTCGCCGCCGCTATATACTCGGACTCCGTTGTGCTCATGGACACTAGTTTCTGTCGTTGAGACGACCACGTAACGATACCGCTCGCGATACGGAACGCATCGCCGTCGTTGACCTTCGAGTCTCGACATCGCTCGCAAAGTCCACATCCGAGTATCCCGTTAACTCGATCCCCGACTCACTCGCCCGATACTCGATGCCCACGTCTATTCCAATCAAATACGAGATGATCCGCTTCACTGCTTGCCAGTGACTCTCGTTGTGATTACTTAGGAATTTACTAGTCGCATTTACCGCATACGCGAGATCCGGACGCGTTACTACGGCCAGGAACATAAGTGATCCCACGGCTTCGCGATACGGCACGTTATGCTTCTCATTTTCACCTAACTCTACCGGATACAAAATTGTATGAGGATCCGCCAGCACAGAAACCTCTTTCGCTTTACTCATACCAAACCTCTCGATTACTTTTCTCGCATACGCCGACTGATGCACAAACATCGACTTTGACGCTCGATCTCGCTCGATTTGTATCCCGACGAAGCTGCTACAGTCACCGAGAGTTAACTCAAAAGCTTCACTCAAAGCCCCGATTATACTATCGACCACTTTCAACGACTTCGCGGCTACTATACCGTCGTCGACAAAAATCGCGAGATATACCTCGTATCCATCATAGATACCGTAGAAAACGCAACTGTCAGCATCAGTCTCTTTCAAATTGAACCGTTTTAAAAACCCCGTGAATTTAATGTTCCAGCAGCGCGGTGCTTGTTTAAGCCCGTAGAGTGACTTCTTGAGCTTGCACACTATATCCCCTCGACCCCCGGCTTCCTCGTTGACCACAAGACCCGTCGGTAGCTCCATCCGGATATCCTCGATAAGCTCGCCGTGCAGGAATGCTGTTCGCACGTCGAACTGCATGACCTCAAGATCGGCCTGCGTGATGACCGCAAGAAGTACTCTGATTGAGTCGTACCTTACGACTGGCGAGAATGTCTCGGAGTAGTCCACACCTTCTCGCTGCTTGAACCCTCGGGTGCACAGACGCGCCTTGAACTTTAACACATGTCCATCTGTGTCTCTCAGTATTTTGAAGACCCACTTAGAGTCGATAGTCTTCTCTCCTGGAACTCGCGGAACAATTATCCACGTCCCGTTTCGTTCTATGTGCGTCGAGCTCGTCCTCGATTGCTTCCGCCCATTGACCTGCCTCTGGGCTAGTTATAGCCTCCTGGTACGTAGTTGGCACAATTCTGCACAATACAACGCATATCTGGTCGGAGGGCGCAACGAGTCTTGATTGCGCAGCGACCTGGGTGTCACCGCTTCCTGCTGCTGCTGCTGCTGCTGTCGGATTTCGACGCTCTCGACCCCGTCTCCTCGAACTGCCTGAGCTCCTCTCGCGTTACCGGCGGCCACATTGTCAGCGCCTGCGTTGCCGACGACAGCTCCGTTGCCGTGACCCGCGTTTTGCTCTTCTTCCTCACCATCATCATCGCTCGACGACGGCAGGGTGAGTTCGACCTCGGATTCTGACGCCTTTGGATCGCTTCGGTGCGCTCGTTCATTGAACACTACGTGCCTGGAAATAGACACACATTTCATAATAGGATCGAACAAACGATAATTCGACGACTCGCTATCATAGCCCACCAAGACCAGCTTTTTCGCTCGAGCGTCAAATTTCGTGGTTTTCTGCTTTGGCACATACGCATAAGCGTCCGAGCCAAATACTCGCATGTGACGAAGATCTGGCTTTTTCCCCGTCCATTGCTCGTACGGAGTACGACTTCCGCCGTCTCGTGACGACTGTCCCGTTCTGTTAATAGTGTACACGGCTGTTGCCGTTGCTTCCGCCCACAGATGTGCTGGTAAATTCCTCTCCTTCAGCATCGTCCTTGACGCCTCGACGATCGTGCGGTTATCTCGCTCCGACCTCCCATTCTGTTCCGGCGTAAACGGCGCCGTGGTCTCCAATGTGATACCTCTCTCCCTCATGTACTTCTTCATGCTTGCGTTGCAATATTCCGTACCATTGTCGGCGCGCAGGGTTTTCATCGTGCGCCCGAATTTATTGGATATTAGACGCTCAAACTCGACAAATCGCTCGTACACGTCTGACTTGTGACGCATGAACGTATCGAAATGCAGTGGCGTCGTCCTTAAAGAGCACGTAATACCGTGCGCCGCCTGTCGACTCCGTTGGTATCGGTCCACACACATCGCTGTGAAAGTATTCCCCTGGATTCCTTGATGCTTTGCCGCTGTTGCTCTTGAACGGTAACTTGTGAAGCTTGCCGAACTGGCATGCCTCGCAGAAAAACTCACCCGAGTTTTTCACGTTTACTCCGTCTGCCAGCCCTCGACTCACCAGCTCGGTGAGCGCCCGCTTGTGGATGTGGCCCAGCCTCTCGTGCCAGATTTTGAAATCCAGCGACGTCACGTTGACCTCTCGTTTCGGCTTCGGTCTTCGGAAAAACATACGGTACAGCCCGTTCTCCTGCCTCGCTCCGGTCGCCTCGATCACGCCTCCTCGTGACACTTCGACGACTCCGTTTTCGAAGCCGACTCGAAATCCTTTCTTCGTGCACACTCTAACTGAAAATAGGTTTCAAGTAACACGTGGAACAAGCAGCACGTTCTCGATCACTCTGCTGTTCCATTCGCCATTGGCAAACTTCTCAATGCGAATTTTACCGATGCCTGTTACCTCGCATTCACCGTCATCTCCCAGCAAGACGGTTTCCCCAGTTACTGGCCGCAGCTCTTCGAACCAGTCGCGACGCGACGTTATGTGTTCCGACGCCCCGCTGTCGGTAATCCATACCTCTCGTTTATCCGCTTCGCTTAGCTGCCGGATCTGCCCGACCGACGGTAGTTGCTGTCGCGATGCTTCTCCGTCTCTCTCGTGCGAATCGACCACAAACGCGCAGCTGCTGCTGGACTGATCTTTCGTGTTGTTATTGTTGTCATTCTGGTTCTTCCGCTTGTCACACTGGCTGGCGTAATGCCCCTTTTCCGGGCATCGATAGCACTCGATGTTTTTCTTCGACCTTTTCTTCTTTCTGTCCTTGTCCTTTGTTTTCGCGCCGTCCTTCGAAGCACCTTGCTTTGTCACTGCTAACGCGCTCGCCGAATTTCCGTCCTCACCAAGATTTTGATCCTCGCGAATGAACCGCTCTAATAAATTTTCAATCGTTTGCCGTGTCGAGTCCACACTGTCCCATGCCGTCTTGAACACACTAAATCTCGTCGTCAAACTCGAGAGAATCTTCGCGATCACTGCCGCATCCGAAATTGTCTCGCCGAGATCTTTTAATTGAGCCATATTTTGCACCATATTTTGCACCGTGCTCACATGTTGTATGACCGAATCGGACGGGCTCATTTTATACGAATAGAACCGCTGCGTTAACGTACCGACGTTCGCCGCAGACTTCTGTTCATGCATCGTAATCAATTTGTCCCACATTTCTTTTGCAGACCCGCACACTAGTACACTCACCACTTGATCGTCCTCCATCGCCGACGCGATGATTGCTGTGACTTTCGCATTGTCTTTGATCCACGATTTCATATACCCGGCGTTCGGCCCTTCTGCGTTCGGCGACCTTGGTCTCGTGCTATCGACCACATCGAATATTTCATTCGCCATTAGCACCGCTGTGATTTGGAACTTCCACGATTGATAGTTTTTCCCGTCGAACCGTTTAACTGACCGCACTAACCCGTCGTCCGGCATTCTTGATTCCGATCACTCTGTCCACGCGACAACCAGAATCCCGCCGATGTACACGATGCGACGCAACTCGATTAGATACGTCTCACGAACTCGTTTCACACGACGTCCGCGATGTTCCTGGATTACTTTCGTGCACTTGTCCGACTCGCACACCGCGCTTCGTACCGCGTGCCTTGCTCGCACACCGTGCTTCGTACCGCGTGCCTTGCTCGCACACCGTGCTTCGTACCACGTGCCTTGCTCGTACACCGCACTTCGTACCGCGTGCCTTGCTCGCACACCGTGCTTTATACCGCGTGACTTGCTCGCACACCGTGCTTCGTACCGCGTGCCTTGCTCGTACACCGCACTTCGTACCGCGTGCCTTGCTCGCACACCGTGCTTCGTACCGCGTGCCTTGCTCGCACACCGTGCTTCGTGTGGTATTATTATTCGTATATTGTGGTTGGCAAAACTAGCTAGTTAGTTATGTTGATTTTTCAAGTTTGGTACCACTGATAATTAGCGACCTGCACGCCTCTCGTGTTAGATCGCATGGCTACTTGCATAGATAGATACCTAAGTTATTTTGTACCGCTACTGGATTTACTGTTTGTAAAAGCCTTAATAAAGAAGGTTATTTTCACACTACAATTTTACAAACAGTAATAGGTAAACGAACAGTAACAGTATGGATAAATTCTTGAAGCCAGAAAGATTCGACGTAGAACCAACCTCAATCTCGGCGGATTAGAAATGGTCACACTGGAAACGAACGTTCTCAAATTTCTTAAGCCACATCAAAGACGTTCCAGAAACAAGTAAATGTCAACTATTAACTAATCATATAGCCCCAAATGTGTACTAGTATTAGCGAAGCGGGCACGTTCCCAGAAGCCATAGACATCCTAGATTCATTATATATAAAACCTAGAAACGAGATTTATGCCAGGCATTGTTTAGCCACTAGACGACAGCACGCCGGCGAATCGGTAGATCAGTATCTACAAGTCTTGAAACAAATGAGCAAGGACTGTAATTTTAAGAACGTCACGGCAGAACAAAATAAGAATGAGTATATTAGAGACGCGTTTATTAGTGGTTTGATCTGTTCTCGTATACGGCAAAGTTTGCTGGAAAATCCAACGCTTACTATGGAGGCTGCCTTTGACCAAGCCCGAGCGCTGGAACTGGCTGAATAACATTCGGCTTCCTACTCCGGACCTCTCACTACTGTGGTCGCGGCTGTTAATGATGCAGTTAAACCGGACTCAGTAACGCCTGATGCAACTGTGGCAAGCGTGTCAAAGACTGAAAAGTGCTACTTCTGCGGGGAGAGTCGTCACCCTAGGACGTCATGCCCGGCGAGGAATGCTGTATGTAGACTATGTAGCAAGAAAGGACACTACCAGCGAGTATGTAAATCAAAATTTTACCAGCCGGCATCGAATACTACTGCATCTGCCAACAGTGCTGGCACACTTACATCTGTTTCTGCTGCTACTCTAAATTGTCTTAAGAAATCGATAGTGGATATAAAAATCAATGGAGTTAAATTAAAGGCTTTAATAGATACCGGAAGCTCTCTAAGTTTTATCAACCATTCTTTTATAAAGAAATGTAATATCAAGGTACTACCGTATTTTGGCAAGATTACAATGGCCAACTCTTCTTTATCCACGGAAATAACAGGCCAATGCAAGGTCAATTTTGAAATAAAAGGCTGTTCATACAATAATATTGTAATGCTGGTGATGAAAGATCTTTGCGCTGATGTCATAATTGGTCATGATGTAATGCAGTGTCACTCCTCGGTAAGCATAGCTTTCTCCGGTAAACGACCAACACTCAACATTTGCAGTGTAGCAGTTGCGAGAGTGCCTCCAGTGTCGCTCTTTGCTAATCTTACTCCAGATTGCACTCCAATAGCAACTAAATCTATGAGACATTCCAAAGAAGACAGTCAATTTATAGCTTCAGAAATTAAAAGACTATTACAAGATAAAATAATAGAGCCTAGCAATTCACCACGGCATGCTCAGGCTTTCGTGGTAAGAGAAGAAAATCACAAAGAGAGGATGGTCATTAATTACTCTCAGACTATTAATAGGTTTACAATGCTAGACGCTTACCCTGCCCCAAGTATTGAAGATGTAATCGCTAAAACTTCTGAGAATGAGGTATTCAGCACCATAGACCTCAAGAACGCCTATCATCAAGTGCCAATTTTAGAATCGGAAAGAAAATATACTGCTTTTAAAGCCAACAGAAAATTATACCAATTCCTGTGTATTCCTTTCGGGCCTACGAATGGAGTGGCCTGTTTCCAAAGAGCAATGGACGAGATTGTTGAAGAAGAAAAGCTTGAGGGTACGTATCCATACCTGGATGATATTACAATTGGTGGAAGGACTCAGGAGGAACATGATCGTAACCTAAAGAATTTCCTAGCTGCCGCTGAGAAGTACAACCTGACACTGAACAAGGACAAATGCAAGTTTTCTGTCAGATCTGTCACCTTACTCGGGTACGTAATTTCCAACAAAACTATTAAGCCCGACCCTAAGCGTCTCCAACCCTTTATGGATTTACCAATTCCTGAAGATGCGGCCTCCTTACGGCGAGCTTAAGGGGAGATCCCATTTGCGCACAGAATAAATCGGCCACAGCAGGTTGAATCAATCGGACACAGTGACAATCGGACACAGTAGGAAACGGACACACAACGGTTACAATCGGACACAGTGATAATCGGACACAGTAGGAAACGGACACAGTGCCAATCGGGCACGTAGGAAACGGACACACGGTGGTTACAATCGGACACAGTGTTAATTGGACACAATAGGAAACGGACACAGTGATAATCGGACACAGTGACAATCGGACACAGTGATAATCGGACACAGTAGGAAACGGACACAGTGCCAATCGGACACAGTAGAAAATGAACACACGATGGTTGCATATCACTTACAATTAGCGGTAAATCTGAAGAATAGTGGCCTCCTCACCGATTTTGTTGAACTTAGGCTTAATCAACACGTTTTTGCACAAAACGACCGAATCTGGCAGAAAAAAGTGTCGCTCTGCCCCGCGAAGCGAGATATTAAACGTAAAAGTTGACAAGAATCAGGTTATGATTCCTGTCATACCGACGAGCTGTAGCGACTACGAACATGCCCTGTGGCCATATGCGCATGCTCAGTGGCCGCACGCGCATGCAAAAGCGAATTTGAAACGTATGTATACTTATAATGCATATCACTGACAATTAGCTTTCAATGATGAACATATCTTATATAACATATCAAAGTACATGCGTGGGCGGGGGGGGCTTCGCCCCCCCTGCACCCCCCCCCCCCCCATGCACGTGAACCTCGCTTTGTAACTTATAATTTATAAAGTGAGGCTCACGTGCATGGGGGGTGCAGGGGGTGGCGAAGCCCCCCTCCTCCCCCCCGCTCACGCTTAGAGCAAAATACATTTCCTACCCGGGCACGCCGAAGGCGTGTCCATGGGGGGGGGGTGCGGGGGGGGGCAGAGCCCCCCCCCCTGCCCACCCGTCAACCCAACCCACACCGCCCAGTGCACGGGGGAGCGGAGGGGGGGCGGAGCCCCCCCCCGCCCACACTCCTAGGTTTACTCACACAATGGGGGGTGCAGGGGGGGGGGCGAAGCCCCCCCCGCCCACGCATGTATATGTTATATAAGATATGTTCATCATTGAAAGCTAATTGTCAGTGATATGCATTATAAGTATACATACGTTTCAAATTCGCGCACTTTTGCATGCGCGTGCGGCCACTGAGCATGCGCATATGGCGGTTCCCAGTCAAAATGTCTCTCCTAAATGATCTCACACAAAAAAGTCTCGGGAAAAATATCTCAGTCCAAAATGTCTCAGTCCAAAAATGTCTCGGTCCAAAATGTCTCAGTCCAAAAATATCTCAGTCCAAAATGTCTCAATCCAAAAATATTTCCTTACCATAATGTATCATACAAAAATCATTTTAATGAATTGCATCTTACAAATTTTTATTATATAAATAGATAAATAATTCATGTCATGAACAGCCATACATTGATATTAAATTATTCTAGTCAACTGAATATATAAATAATAATAATAATATAATAGATCAAACTAAATATACAAATAAATAAACTAAATATAGTCTTTTGTTGTCGTATTACAACTACTACGACATTTTCCGGTGCCGTAATAAATACACCTGCAAACATGATGATCGGAACTCTGACGATAATAGCGATAAATATAGCCATCATGGATAAGGTTATATCCTTTTTTTTTATTTTGTACTAAGTGTAACGGCATGTTAACAATAAAAATCAGCAATTAGTTAACGAGCTTCAACGTACTTAACGAGCCAATAATACACGAACCACCCAATCAACAGCGAATCAACCAGCCATCATTTATACACATTCAACTAATGCCATCTCTTATTATAAGCCAACAATAGAAACATGTGCCTCGTTTAAATCGACGATTTAGAACGTTGATGAATCCACCAGACGTTCCATCCCATCATTATTATTTTACTCGAGATATTTTTGTTCGATACATTATTGCGACAAGATATTTTTGCTCTGAGATATTAATGGCTGAGATATTGTTGTTCTGAGATATCAATGGCTGAGATGTTTTGGGCAGAGATAAAATGAGGGGTCACCGCATATGGCCACAGGGCATGTTCGTAGTCGCTACAGCTCGTCGGTATGACAGGAATCATAACCTGATTCTTGTCAACTTTTACGTTTAATATCTCGCTTCGCGGGGCAGAGCGACACTTTTTTCTGCCAGATTCGGTCGTTTTGTGCAAAAACGCGTCGATTAAGCCTAAGTTCAACAAAATCGGTGAGGAGGCCACTATTCTTCAGATTTACCGCTAATTGTAAGTGATATGCAACCATCGTGTGTCCATTTTCTACTGTGTCCGATTGGCACTGTGTCCGTTTCCTACTGTGTCCGATTATCACTGTGTCCGATTGTCACTGTGTCCGATTATCACTGTGTCCGTTTCCTATTGTGTCCAATTAACACTGTGTCCGATTGTAACCACCGTGTGTCCGTTTCCTACGTGTCCGATTGGCACTGTGTCCGTTTCCTACTGTGTCCGATTATCACTGTGTCCGATTGTCACTGTGTCCAATTATCACTGTGTCCGATTGTAACCGCCGTGTGTCCGTTTCCTACTGTGTCCGTTTCTTACCGTGTCCGATTATCACTGTGTCCGATTGGCAATGTGTCCGTTTCCTACTGTGTCCGATTAGCACTGTGTCCGATTGTAACCGTTGGGTGTCCGTTTCCTACTGTGTCCGATTGTCACTGTGTCCGATTGATTCAACCTGCTGTGTCCGAGTTATTCTGTGCGCAACTGGGCTTCACTCGAGCTTTAGGCATGCTCTCACATTATTCTAAATGGATACCTAGGTTTTCGGAGAGAGTACGTCCTTTACTGGGGAAGAATCCATTCCCACTATCGGATGAAGCGGCCTCAGCTTTCAAGAGCCTGAAAAATGACGTGGCCAAGGCGTCGATAGCTGCTATACAAAATAATGTACCACTCAGGGTAGAAACTAATGCTTCTGATTTCGCCATAGCCGCTACTCTAAGCCAAGCAGGCCGACCCGTTGCATTCTTTTCTAGAACATTAAATAAATCTGAACAGCAACACTCATCTATAGAGAAAGAAGCTTATGCAATTGTGGAATCATTATGTTATTGGCGACATTATCTAATTGGTCGTCACTTCGAAGTCATTACGGACCAACGCTCGGTTTCATTCATGTTTAACCAACAACACTCCAGCAAGATAAAGAATGAGAAAATATTAAGGTGGCGTCTCGAGCTCGCATATTTTAAATTTAGTATGATCTATCGTCCTGGGAGTGAAAACGCTTCGGCAGATGCCTTCTCAAGAATAAGTGCGGCTATGACCACCAGTATGGACCTCGGGACATTACATGTTGCGCTTTGTCATCCAGGTATCACCCGATTGAATCATTGGGTCCGTGTCAAGAATCTACCTTTTTCTATGGAAGATGTTAAGAAAGTCACAAACTCATGCCAAATTTGTGCTGAATTGAAACCACGTTTTCACAAGTTCGAAGGAAAACTAATAAAAGCCACTTCGCCGTTTGAGAGATTAAATCTGGATTTCAAAGGACCCTTACCTACGAGGCCAAGAAACCAGTATATTTTGACTATCGTCGACGAATTTTCAAGATTTCCTTTTGCTGTACCATGTGCGGATCTCAGCCGCCACAGTGATAAAACACTTGAAGCATCTTTTCTCCATTTTTGGAACGCCTGCATATATACATTCAGATAGAGAAGCATCATTCATGTCGCAAGAAGTAAGATCATTTTTGACATCCCAAGGCATCGCAACTAGTCGAACAACTCCTTACAACCCTAGAGGGAATGGTCAAGTGGAAAGATACAATGGAATAATATGGAAAACTATCATGCTTGCACTCAAATCAAACAACATGAAAACTGAGCAGTGGGAAGAGGTACTGGACTCTGCATTACACTCTATTCGTTTCCTTCTCTGTACGGCGACTAATGTCACACCACATGAGCGGATGTTTAATCACTCTAGGCGATCATTCAATGGGAATTCTACACCAACATGGTTAACTGAGCCTGGACCAGTTTTAATGAAGAAATATGTTTGCACCAGTAAATATGACCCGTTAGTGGAAGAGGTAGAACTAATAGAAGCAAACCCGGAATATGCTTACGTCAGATTCCCGGATAGTCGAGAAACTACGGTATCAACTAGATATCTTGCGCCTCGAGGAGAAATCCAAATAAAAACCGAAGACGAGAATGAAGTGGAATCACCTGAACATCAAGCAATCGTTTTTCAAGAGGAAAAGCCTGAAGAAGCAAAGAATGATGAACAACTACGGTCTTCAGAGATTTTGGACAGAGCACAGCGTCCTGTTCGTTCAAAACACCCGCCCGC